>SJYX01000693.1:0-83646 GCA_006410675.1 Oreotragus oreotragus | reverse complement strand
TCTGGAGTTATTTCTCCACTGATCTCCTGTAGCATGTTGGGCACCTGCTGATCTGGGGAGTTCCTTTTTCAGTATCCTATCATTTTGCCTTTTCTTCCTGTTAATGGGGTTCTCAAGACAAGAATACTGAAGTGGCTTGCCATTCCCTTCTCCAGTGGACCACATTCTGTCAGACCTCTCCACCATGACCCACCCATCTTGGGTGACCCCACAGGGCATGGCTTAGTTTCATTGAGTTAGACAAGGCTCTGGTCCATGTGATTAGACTGACTAGTTTTCTGTGATTATAGACTGTGTGTCTGCCCTCTGATGCCCCCTTGCAACACCTACCATCTTACTTGAATTTCTCTTACCCTGGAAGTGGGATATCTCTTCACGGCTGCTCCAGCAAAGCACAGCCACTACTTCTTACCTTGGATGAGGGGTATCTCCTCACCGCTGCCCTTCCTGACTTTTAACGTGGAGTAGCTCCTCTCGGCCTTCCTGCGCCTGCACAGCCACCGCTCCTTGGACGTGGGGTTGCTCCTCCCGGCTGCTGCCCCTGGCCTCGGGCAGGGGGCATCACCTCTCAGCTGCGCTTGTGCACTATTGCAGCCACCCGTGCTTGTGTGTGGACTAGATCTGATAGAGTGCCTGATGAACTACAGACNGTTGGTGATGGACAGGGAGGCCTGGCGTGCTACGATTCATGGGGTCGCAAAGAGTCAGACACGACTGAGCCACTGAACTGAACTGAACTGGACCGTTTGTGATTCTAGTTGTAAATATTTCTTTTTCCATTTTGTCATCTGTAGTTTTTAGCTTGCCGATGGTAGGTTTATATTTTGAACCTGTGAAAGGTTTTCATTTTTGCTTGGTCATTTAACAAAATGCTCTTTCATCACTTCTGAATTTTTGATGAACCGTTTGCCAAATATACCCCACTCTCACACTCTCAGGTTATTAGGAGACTCACTAGTGTTTTATTATTTATGAGATTGTATTTTTCCACTTAGGTCATTGATACACTTTGAATTTAAGCTGGTATCCTGTGTGAGGAACAGACTCAAGGTTTTTTGTTTGCTTGTTCATCTAGTTGATCCAATAGCACTAAATTAAAAACTTCCCTGAAGTTTCTTCCTGAATTAAAAAAGTATTACATGCGTGTATAAGTTTCCATAAGCAATTGTTTCTGTTTCTGGATTGATCTGTGTATGTAACTGATGCACCCACAACACATTGTTTTATATTATTTTTAATATCTGTTTTTACTCCCCTTCTCCTTTTTAATTTTTTCCCCCACATTTGCCTGCTGTACTTCCAAATGAGCCTTATAATCAAGTTGCCTAGCTGTAGAAAAGAAAAACTTGATGACATCTTTATTAGGCTTGGAATAAATTTATAAATGAACTCAGAGCCCTGACCTCTTTATAATGTTGGCAGCCGTTTTTTTGGGTTTTTTTGCCTTTCCATCCTTGGTATCCGTGTGCCACCTGGTGGCCACCATTCACAACAGCAATTGTTTTCTTTAAAGCTGCTCAAAATAATAAACGTTGGTCATCTCACACACTTTCTGTGAGTCAGGTATTAGAGGATGGCTTATCTGGATGATTCTTGCTTGAAGCCCTGAGTCATCCTCACTGTGAAGGCCTCACTCATCAGAAAGCTTGAAGGGGGCTGGGGGAACCCCCTCAGCCTCTTGGCCAGAGGTGTCAGCTCCTCCCAGGTGGCTCAATAGTAAAGTATCCACCTGCAATGCAGGAGACACAGGTTCAATCCCTGGGTTGGGAAGATCCCCTGGACAGAGGATTGCAAAGAGTTGGGCACGACTGAGCACAGCACACACACCTCAGTTCCTCACTGTATGGCCCTCACCATAGTTCCCTTAGGACCTGCATCTGGATTTCCCTCAGGGCAAGTGGACCTGAGCTAGGAGATAGACGGGCCTCCAGTCAGTTGGTGTTTGTGAAGTGGAGTAAAATCTTTGTTCTTACACAGACATCCAAGGACAAAGCTAGTGACAGGAGCTGAGCTCTGCTGAAGTAAAGAAATAAGATGACCACTCCTGAGGTCAAGGAAAACTTCCCTTTCTGCACACGCGCAGGAAGACTCCCTGGGGGTCAAAAAGGAATGGGATCCCACCCCATAATAAGTGTAGGCATGTACCCACAGGTCTCTTCAGTGGGATCCATCTTAACAAAAAATTGTGCGGGCATATTGGAGAGGGTTCTAGGACTAGTCGGGTGTGAAAAAAAGAAACAAGAAAATCGGCTGAATGTAAACAAAGACGTGGAAGGACTGTCCTATATAAGTGATTTAAATCACCTTTTTACTGCGCTTCTCATTCCGGACACCCTCACTTCTCCCCAGAGATCAGGCCCAGAGGGAGTGAGGTGGAAGCTGCTATACTAGGTAATTTTGACTTAGAGGAGATTTGCTGCTAGTACAGAGAATTCCCTGAGTATCTCTCACCCTGATATTAATACTATAGTAGAGTGATCAAGCTCTATTATAGTATTAATATAGTATTATAGCAGAGGGCTTCCCTGATGGCTCAGCTGATAAAGAATCCGCTTGCTATGCAGGAGACACAAGTTCAATCCCTGGGTTGGGAATATCCCCTAGAGAAGGGAGTACCAACGCACTCCAGTATCCTTGCCTGGAAAATCCCATGGGCAGAGGAGCCTGGTGGGTTACAGTCCAAGGGGCTGTGGAGTAGAGATAACCCATTAGAGAGGCTTCCCTGATGGTCCAGTGATTAAGAACCTGNCCAACGCACTCCAGTATCCTTGCCTGGAAAATCCCATGGGCAGAGGAGCCTGGTGGGTTACAGTCCAAGGGGCTGTGGAGTAGAGATAACCCATTAGAGAGGCTTCCCTGATGGTCCAGTGATTAAGAACCTGATGGTCCAGTGATTAAGAACCTGCCTTGCAATGCAGGGGACACCAGTTTGATCCCTGACTGGGAAATTAAGATCCCACATGCTACAGGGCATGCAGGCTCATGTGTTGCAACTACGGAATCCATGTGCTGCAATGAAAGATCCCACCTGATGCAACTAAGACCTGGTACAGTCAAATTAATTAATTAAAATTTTAATAAAGATGCCCATTAGAGCTTTTCCCTGTTTGGCTCTAATTCCTGGGCCTTATGTGTTTCCCCTTTCACTTTCATTCTTCCACAAGGGCTTAGTGGAGTTTTCCAGAGGTTACGTGTGTGATGGTGTCATTACTCTGCCTGCTAATGGCATGTGTGCATAGATTTTATTTTTTTTTGGTGTGTGTATTTATTTTCCATAATAGCTTTATTGTGATAGTGATATAATTCACACACTATAAAAATTGCCTAGGAGACCCGGGTTCGATCCCTGGGTTGGGAAGATCCGCTGGAGAAGGAAATGGCAATCCACTCCAGTACTCCTGCCTGGAAAATCCCATGGACAGAGGAGCCTGGTAGACTACAGTCCATGGGGTCGCAAAGAGTCGGACATGACTGAGTGACTTCATTGACATTTCATTTATTTAGAGTATTACCACCCAATGGTTGTTGGTATGTCCACAAAGTTATCCAACTATCACCACAATCAATTTAAGAAAATTTTCTTCTTTCCCCACCAAAGAAACCCCACCACCCATTATCAGTTACTCCCTATTCCCACCGCCTCTAACCCCTGGCAGTGACGAATCTTTCTTCTCTATAGATTTGCTTATTCTGAACGTTTAACATAATATAGAATCATTCAGGTGGACTTTTGTGCCCAACTTCTTTAATCAACATCATATTGTCAAGGTTTATCCACATTGTAGCCTGTATCAACACCTTGCTCTTTTTTATTGCCAAATATTGCATTGTATGAACAGACCACATTACATTTATCTGTTCATCAGCTGAGGGGAATTCAGATCGTTTCCACCTTTTAGCTATTCTGAATAATGCTGCTATGAACATTTGTGTACAAGTTTTTTGTGGGCATGTGTTTTTGTTTCTTTTGAATATATATATGTATATGTGTATCTATAAGCAGAATTGTTGGGTAATACTAACTCTATGTTTAACCCTTTGAAGAACTTCTAGACTGTTTTCCAAAGTAGCTGCACCATTTTACATTCCCACTAGTGATGTATGATAATTTTGATTTCTCTACATCTTTGCCGATAGCTATCTGTCTTTTTGGATTATAGCCATCCTAGTGGGTATGAGGTGGTATCTCACTGTAGTTTTGATTGGTATTTCTCTGGTGGCTAATGTTAAGTATCATTTTTGTATTTCAAATTTCTGTTTTATCTAATATAGTAAATATTGAGAGATGGAACTCAAACAGATGTGCTTGGGATCCTCAATAATTTTTAAGAGTGTAAAGATAGCTTAAAATGTAGGCTATCTTAATACCATGAAGTTTGAGAACCACGGATTGGGGTTTGGATTTACCAAACCCACTTGGCTCCTTGGGTGCAAAAGACACTTGACAACAGTGTCATTAGTCAGATACTGACTCAATAATTCTGTTTAATCATCTACCCACAAACTTCAGCAGCTTCAGCAAACAGCCTCCTGATCACCAGACTGAGGTCAACTGCAGTGTGTCTGGTATAGAGCAGACTTTGGTGGGTGACTCTGCGGCAGCCTACATGTTAGCTGGTCTTGGCTCTGAGCCATTGGTGGGATTCAGGTTTATTTTGTATGTGTTCATTCTGCAGCCCAGGCTGAAGGGGACATACTTTTCTCAAGGGCCATCACTAGAGTATTTAAAGCCTTTTGTGGGACTTCCCTGGTGGTTCAATGACTAAGACTCTGCACTCCCAATGCAAGGGGCCCGGGTTTGATCCCTGGTCAAGGAATTCGATCCCACATGTTGCAATTAAGAGTTCACTTGCCTCAGCTAAAGACACTGCATGCTGCAATTAAGACTTAGCTCAGTCAAATGAATGCATAAGTATTTTAACATAAAACAAAACCTTTGTGTGCCTTGGTGGCTGCTGACATATCTCCCTTGGCTAAAGCTATTTATGTGGCAAGGCCCACTATCAACTGGATGGGAAACTAAACTCCACCTACTGCAGAAGTGGGAGGAGCCAGTGTTTGCTGATTGATGCCAAATCCCAACCTCGGGGCAGAGGCTCTACATTATTCCAGTGTCTGCTTGGCTGGTTTCCTTTTTCAGAGAAAGAACTGACTTCCCCACACAGCATCACTCATGCAGGACACCTTCCTGTGCCTGGTTCCTGTCCTGATACAGCACATTTCTAGAGCTCGCTGGTGAACACAATAGGTTGTGTGTGTGTGCATGCATGGGTGCATGCTCAGTCGTGTCTGATTCTTTGTGACCCCATGGACTGCAGCCTGCCAGGCTCCCCTGTCCATGGGATTTTCCCAGCAAGAATACTGGGGTGGGTTGCCATTTCCTCCTCCAGGGACCCTATAAGTCATCTGCTGCCAAAGTTGTAAACTGGGGACCTCCAGGCCCACACTCTGTTTTTCAGAACTTCACTTGGGTCTTCCCTGGTAGTCCAGTGGCTAAGACTCTACACTCCCAATGCAGGGGGTCCATATTCCATCCCTGGTCAGGGAACTAGATCCCACACACTGCAGCTAGGAGCTTGCATGCCACAACTAAAGATCCTGAATGCCCCAATGAAGATCAAAGATTCTAAGTGCTGCAACTGAGACCTGGCTGGGCCAAATAAATAAATAATACATATCTTTTTTTTTTTTTAATTCACATACCCAGATTGTTTTCACATAAAATTCCTCTCTTTGTCTTATCTTGAAAAATTCTAAAATCTGGCCCACGTTCCTCCATGTCGTGACAATCAATTGAGCTGAGTTGTGATCACCAGCCTGACATTTTCATTTGCCCCAGTCCCCATCCCTCCTTATTGCCTCACACCTGTCTTTCTTCATCTACTTACCTTTTCTCCCTGTCCTTCTTGAGCATATATGTCTTTAAAACTGTGGTAAAATACACATTACATAAAAATTTTACCAATTACCAGGTTAACCACTGTACAGTGTGGAACTCAGCAGCATTGGGTACTTTTATAGTGGTGTGCAGCCATCACCGCTGTCTAGTTCCAGAACCTATTCATCTCTCCAAATGGAAACCTGGCAACCCCCAATCTGCTTTCTGTCTCAATGGATTATGAATTATTATGAATTTTTAATCACTGCTCTAGATAAACCCTAACTAGTTTGAAAATCAACTCACATAGCGTGATTTTATTTGGGTTACAATATATTTGTATATGTGTCTGTAACACTCAGATGTGGTCTGTTGATGGGTAGGAAAAAAATGTCTGAAAAAAATATGCCACAAGTTCTAAGCAGAAATGACCTCTAGGGGTTGGGATCAGAAAATATTCACTTCTTGCTTTGCATAATTAACAGATAAAGAGATGAGAGTGTGGTGAACTTTTGCTTTATGTTTGTGTATTCCTTCTCCTCTCACACCCTGTATAAGAAGGAGGAAGAACAGAAATACATCTGGGGCCGTTTCAACTATAAATAGTGGAGCCTGCCCTACATATGGCCTGCTTACAAGTGAGGTAACCAAATAAATCCCTTTTATTTTAAACCACTTGATTCATGTTATTCCTGCTGTTAGCTCCCTAATTGATATCTTTATAATGACTCTAACAGGCAGGTGCTGTCATTGTTTTCTACAAAAGGAGACTTGTATCGAGAGATGGAGTCACTGTTTAGAGACACCAGCTAGCAGATGCACAGTATCTTTTCTGGTCCCAAATCGTCTGCGGCTGGGAAAGGATGAGAAAAAAAATGGCGGAGTTGCCTAGATGAAATCCTTTTGTCACTTGGGCTCTGGATCTAAGAGAGGGTAAAGCCCAAGTGTTCAGGTTACTCATGAGAAGGGCTCACACTCAGGGGTGCTGACTTATAAAATGTGGCTCTGGGCTGCATGGTCTGGGAGAGAATCCACCTCCTTTTACCAGGCTGGAGCCTATGCAGTCAGTGTTCTTACTGGCACCATACTGGGGCCAGCTCGTATCGTCTAACTCAACCCCAGGTTCTGGCAGGAACTGCGTTGGCAATGAAGGGATGTCTGGTCTGGGTCTGGACCCCTCCCAGTGATGGGTGTCTGGAGACCACTTCCATCCCATTCAAGAGGGGAGGAAACTCTCATAGACAAGGGCATGGACGTGCCCAAGGTCGTTGAGGTAATTTCTTTGGAGCCAAGACTAGAATCTATATCTCCTGCTTTCAAGTCCTTGGGTTTTTTAAATTTTCTTTTATTTATTTATTTGGCTTCAAGAGGTCTTGTTGCAGCACACAGGATCTTCAGTCTTTGCCGTGACATGTGTGATCTAGTTCCCCAACCAGGGACTCAGACTGAGCCCAGTGGATTGGAAGTGTGGTGTCTTAGCCACTGGACCACCAGGCATGTCCCTCAAGTCCTTGGTTTTTTACACTCAAGTGACTCTAAAGACAGAGAGCAAGTAGCTTGTTCTTCCTCTCCTCTCCTGAAGGGTTGTGGACGATGCATGGGAGGAAAGAGTGGAGAGAGAGAAACAATAATAATAGTAGTGCTTAGGTAGTGCTTACCTTTATAGGCACTGCTTTAAGCACCTTACCTTCTGTGTATTACCTAGTTTAACCTTCATGAAGTAGTAGTTATTACTGTCCTCAGCTCCACTTGACAGATGAGAAAACTGATGCACAGAGATGTTATGTAACTTGCCGTATGCCGCAGAACTCGTAAGCAGTTAGGCCAGGATTTAAGCCCCGAAGGTCTAATTTAAAATTCCATTCGTCAGATCCCAATAAGTATGCCCTGGCCTTACAGAGTTCTACTTCTTATCTGCTCCAGTAAACCAGAGATTTGAAACTTCTGCCATCACCAGGGTACCATTTTTAGTAATGCTTGGTGCTACTGTTGCTCACTGAACTTCTGCTCTGTGATAGCTGCTCTATGTATAGTCTATTTTTTTTTTTTTAGAAACACCTGAAAAGAAGGTATTTTATTCCCCCCTTTAAGTTGAGAAGACTGAGGATATTTGCTCTGATCAAACATTAGGGAAAGTGCTTCTTTTCTATTTTAGTGGACTTGGGATGCAAATGAGATTTCAAATAAAAGACAGGTAGACTTTAGAGTGAGGCTTCCCTGGTGAATCAGTGCTAAAGAATCTGCCTGGAATGTAGGAGGCACGGGTTCGATCCCTAGGCTGGAAAGATTCCCCTGGAGGAGGACATGGCAGCCCACTGCAGTATTCCTGCCTGGAGAATCCGGTGGACAGAGGAGCCCGGCGGGCTGCAGTCCAGGGGGCCCCAAAGAGTTGGACACGGCTGAAGTGCTGAGCGCATGCCCACATGTGCATCAGACTAGCAAAACTTCAGCTGATGGATAACATCAAGTCCTGCCAAGTGTGTGTGGGAGATGACGAGCTCATAAACAATGTTGGTGGGAGTGTAAATTGCTACATGATTTAGAGAGAAATCTCATGGTCACAGAATGCAGTTTTAAAACACATATATCCTGGGACTTCCCTGATGGACCGGTGGTTAAGACTCCCTGCTTTCACTGCAGGGGGCTTGGGTTCTATTCCTGGTTGGGGAACTGTAATAAAATACCACATTCCTCACGGTGTGGCCCAAAAGGTAAAAAAATAAATAAATAAAAACTCATAAATCCTACTGAATCACTTTGGTGTACAGAAGAAAATAACACAGCATTGTAAATCAACTATACTTCAATAAAAATTTTTAAGAAGCCATATATACCCTATGACTTCGCCATTCCATGTATATAAATCAATTCTGCAAAATATTTTGATTATATAAAGACATAGGCTCAAGGATCTTCAGTGCAGTTTATTTTCTAAATAGCAAAAACATTGGAAACAGCTTCAGTGCTTCTCAATATAGGACTGGCTAGGTAATTATCATCAAAAATTTTTAGAATACTATGTAGCTATTAAAAAGAACAAGGTTGAGTTGAACATGCAGATCTGGAAAGAAACCCACAATATATTGGGAAGCCAAAATCCAATATTCAGGATCTTCTCTGGTGGCCCAGTAGTTGAGAATCTGTCCTGCAGTGCAGGGGACTTGGGTTTAATCCTTGGTTGTGGTAGATCCCATAACAGCAACTAAAGCCCATGAGCTGCAACTAAGACCCAATGTGGCCAAATAAATAAATATTTTAAAGAACAATATTCAGCTAAATTTTCTTGAAAGCGAACGTGTTAGTCACTCAGTCATGTCCAACTCTTTGTGACCCCATGGACTGTAGCCCAGCAGGCTCTTCAGTATCTGGAATTCTCCAGGCAAGAATACTGGAGTGGGTTGCCATTTCCTTCTCCAGGGGATCTTCCTGATGCAGGGATTGAGCCTGGGTCTCCGGAATTNCACTCAGTCATGTCCAACTCTTTGTGACCCCATGGACTGTAGCCCAGCAGGCTCTTCAGTATCTGGAATTCTCCAGGCAAGAATACTGGAGTGGGTTGCCATTTCCTTCTCCAGGGGATCTTCCTGATGCAGGGATTGAGCCTGGGTCTCCGGAATTGCAGGCGGACTCTTTACTGACTGAGCCACTAGAGAAGACAAATTTTCTTAGTGTGACCCTATATAATAATTAATAGTGTGTGCATATTGTTTTCTCTCTATATATATACCTCTATAAATATTATTCATAGAAACAGTCAGAAATAAGCACCAAATACCTAATAGTTATTATTCAATATTTCTTGGAGTTGGAAAGGGCAAACTTATGTAAATTTCTTGTTTACATAGATGTTAAACAAGTGATGGAATTGTGGGTGATTTATCCTTTCCTGTTTGTGTTTCTTTTTTTGATATTAAATAATATAGAACCATCACAATATTGTAAAGTAATTGTCATCCAATTAAAAATAAAATTAAAAAAATTTCAGAAATTCTTGAGATACATATCCCATGGACTACCCAGATGGCTCAGTGGTAAAGAATCTGCCTACCAAACAAGAGACGCGAGTTTGATTCCAGGGTCGGGAAGATCCCCTGGAGAAGGAAATGGCAACTCACTCCAGTATTCTTGCCTGGGGAATCCCATGGACAGAGGAGCCTGGCGGGCTACAGTCCATGGGGTCACAAAAGAGTCAGACGTGACTTAGCGACTAAACATCTGGAACAACGTATCCCATAGACAACAAACTAGGAGCCTGTGATAGAATCCAGCCTGCAGATATATTTTACTTGGCCCATGTTGCAATGTTTTCCCTAATTCAGTAACTGATAATAGTTATCAGTGTTTAACACGGTGGGATCTTTCACATGAAAGTTCAGATTTCTGGATACTTTTGAAAAATGTGCAGGAGATCCGGCAATACTCAGCCACAACCTGCATTCATGGCGCAGCGACCTGGAGCTGAGCAATGGGAAGGTGCCCTCCAGGTAATTAGAAACTGCAGCCCTCCTTATGGTTTTGTCTGTCCCAAGACTCTGCATCTGTAGTCATTTATCATTATACCTGCATCGTAATTATTTTTCTTTAAAAATTAACATGTAATTCACTTACCATAAGATTCACAGTTTGAAAGTGTGCAATCCAGTGCTTGTTATTATTATTATTTTTAATTTATTTACTTGGCTGCTCTGGGTCTTAGTTTGGGCACCCGAGATCTTTAGTTTTGGCATGCAATGTCTTGGTTTCAGCATGCGGGATCTAGTTCTCTGACCAGGGATTGAACCCAAGCCCCCTGCATAGGGAGCGTGAAATCTTAGCTACTGGACCCCCAGGGAAGTCTTATTTCAGTGGTTTTTAGAACATTCGTGGAACTGGGCAAACATTCCCATTAGGATCGCTCTTGGAGTCCATGGGGGATTGATTCTAAGACCCGCCGCAGGTACCAACAATTGACAGTGCTCAAGTCCCACAGTCACCCCTCCCTATCTGCAGTTCCACATCCATAGATTTAGCCAACAACCTCAGATCATGTAGTACTGTCTGTATTTATTGAAAAAAAAAAACATGTATAAGGGGACCCATGCAGTTCAAACTCATGTTGTTCAAGGATCAACTGTATATAATTCCAGAACACTTACACCATCCCTAAAAGACACTAGATCTCATCACCTCCCAGCCTCTGGCACCACTCATTACTTCCTGTCACTATTGATTTGCCTGTTCTGGACATTTCATATAAAGGGAATTATTTGTCTGGCTTCTTAGTGTAATTTGTTCAAAGCTCATCCACGTGGTAGCATGTATCAGTACTTCACTCCTTTTTGCGGCTGTATAATAATATTCCACTTCATGGATACAGTACATTTTGCTCCTCTGTTATCAGTTCATAGACATTTAACTTGCTCCTGCCTTTTGGCTATTGTGAATAATATAAATGCTAACATGAACATTTGTGTAGAAATTTTTGTATGAACACATGTACCTAGCAGTTGAATTGATGGGTCGCACAGTAACTCTCTGTTTAACTTTTTGAGTAGCTGCCAAACTTTCCAAAGTAGCTGCACCATTTTACATTCTGAGCGGCAATGTATGATGTTTCTAATTTCTCTACATTCTTGCTAACACTAATAAATTTTTATTTATTTGTTTATTTTTGTCTGTACTGGGTCTTCATTGGAAGACAAAGTACAGTGGAAACAGGGACAGACTATTTTCTTGGGCTCCGAAATCACTGCAGATGGTAACTGCAACCATGAAATTAAAAGACACTTGCTCCTTGAAAGAAAAGCTATGACCAACCTAGACAGTGTATTAAAAAGCAGAGATATTACTTTGACTATATAGACCAACAAAGGTCCATATAGTCAAAGTTATGTTTTTTCCAGTAGTCATGTATGGATGTGAGAGTTGGACCATATAGAATACTGAGCACTGAAGAACTGATGCTTCTGAACTGTGGGGTTGGAGAAGACTCCTAAAGGAAATCAGTCCTGAATATTCATTGGAAGGACTGATGCTGAGGCTGAAGCTCCAATACTTTGGCCACCTATGCAAAGAACTGACTCACTGGAAAAACCTCGATGCTGGGCAAGATGGAAGGCAGGAGAAGGGGACAATAGAGGGTGAGATGGTTGGATGGCATCACCGACTTGATTGACATGAGTTTGAGCAAGCTCCAGGAGTTAGAGAAGGACAGGGAAGTCTGGCAGGCTGCAGTCCATGGTGTTTCAAGGAGTTGGACACAACTGAGTGACTGAACTGCACTGGGTCTTCATTGCTGGGCGGGCTTCTTATTGTGGTGGCTTCACTTGTGCAGCACAGGCTCTGGAGCCTTTGGGTTTCAACAGTTGTGCATGGGCTTAGTTGCCCCAAGGCGTGTGGAATCTTCCTTGACCAGGAATTGAACTCATGTCCCCTGCATTGGCAGGCAGATTCTTAACCACTGAACACCAGGGAAGTCCTTATTTATTTATTTATTTATTTTCTTATAGCCGTCCTACAGGGTATGAAGTGGTAGCTCACTGTGGTTTTCCTTTGCATTTCCAGATGGCTAATGATGTTGAGCACTTTCACATGTGTTTACTGTCCATTTCTACATTGAAAAAATGTCTCATCAAATCTTTTGCTGGCTTTTAAATTGGGTTATATTTTTGTTGTTGATCTGTGAGGATTCTTTATATATTTGGAATGTTATGGTTTGTTGTTGTATAGTTGCTAAGTCATATCCGACTGTTTTGCAACCCCATGGACTGTAGCCTGCTAGGCTTCTCTGTCCAAGGGATTTCCCAGGAAAGAGTACTAGAGTGGGTTGCCATTTTCTTCTCCAGGAGATCTTCCTGGATCGAGGATCAAACCCACATCTCCTGCAGCGGCAGGTGGATTCTTTACCCCAAGCCACTAGGGAAACCCATTTTGAATACTAGATCCTAATTATATACATGATTTGCAAATATTTTCTCCCATCCTGTGAGTTGTGTTTTTACTTTCTCAACTGTGCCCTTTGAAATACAAAAGTTTTAAACTCATGTCCAATTAATCTTTTCCTTTGGTTGCTTATGATTTGGTTGTCACATCAAGGAAGCTTTGCTTAATCCAGACTCATAAAGACTGTGCCTGTGTGTTCTTTAACAGTTTAATAGTTTGGCTTTTATGTTTAGGTGTATGATGCATTTTGAGTTAATATTTATATGATGTGAGGTAGGGGTTCATCTCCTTCCTTTGCATATGAATATCTAGTTGTCCTAGCACCATTTATTGAAAAGATTGCTTTTTCCCAATTGAATTGTCTTACCACCTTTGTCAAAAATAAAATGGCCATATTTGTCTTTCTCTGTCTGATTTATTTTGTTTAGCATGATACCCTCCAGGTCTGTCCATGTTGCTAAAAATGATAAGATTTCATTCTTATGGTAAATCAAGGCTGTATATTGTCACCTTGGTTATTCAACTTATATGCAGAGTACATCATGTGAAATGCCAGACTGGATGAAGCACAAGCTGGAATCAAGATTGCTGGGAGAAATATCAACAACCTCAGATATGCAGATGACACCACCCTTATGGCAGAAAGCAAAGAGGAACTAAAGAGCCTCTTGATGAAAGTGAAAGAGGAGAGTGAAAAAGCGGGCTTAAAACTTAACATTCAGAAAACTAAGATCATGGCATCCAGTCCCATCACTACATGGCAAATAGATGGGGAAACAATGGAAACAGTGACAGGCTTTATTTGGGCTCTAAAATCACTGCAGATGGTGACTACAGCCATGAAATGAAAAGACGCTTGCTCCTTGGAAGAAAAGCTATGACCAAACTAGAAAGCGTATTCAAAAGCAGAGACATTACTTTGCTGACAAAGGTCCATCTAGTCAAGGATATGGTTTTTCCAGTAGTCACGTGATGTGAGAGTTGAACCATAAAGAAAGCTGAGTGCCGAAGAATTGATGCTTTTGAACTGTGGTGTTGGAGAAGACTCTTGAGAGTCCCTTGGACTGCAAGGAGGTCCAACCAGTCCATCCTAAAGGAAATCAGTCCTGAATATTCATTGGAAGCACTGATGCCAAAGCTGAAACTCCAATACTCTGGCCAACTGATACAAAGAACTGACTCACTGGAAAAGACCCTGATGCTGGGGAAGACTGAAGGCAAGAGGAGAAGGGGACAACAGAAGATGAGATGGTTGGATGGCGTCACCAACTCAATGGATACGAGCAAGCTCTGGGAGATGGTGGTGGACAGAGAAGCCTGGAGTGCTACAGTCCATGGGGTCAAAAAGAGTCAGACACGACTGAGTGACTGAACTATGGTAAATCAGACAGAGAAAAACAAATACTACATGATTCCACTTATATGTGAAATCTAATAACCAAAAACAAATGAACAAACAAAACACAAATAGACTCATAGATGTAGAGAGCAAACTAGACATTGCCAGAGAGGGAGATTGATAGGGGGATGGGTGAAACAGGTGAAGGGCATTAAGAGGTACGAACTTCTAGCTATAAAATACATAAGTCATGGGGATATAATGGACACATAGGGAATAAAGTTAATAATATTTTATGCTGATAGATGAAACTGATCTTCTTATTTATTTGGCTGCATCAGGTCTTATGGAGAAGGCAATGGCAACCCACTTCCGTATTCTTGGCTGGGAAATCCCATAGACAGAGGAACCTGGCAGGCTACAGTCCATTGGGCTGCAAAGAGTCAGACACACCTGAGTGATGGGGTGCGGTACGTGGGATCTTCCTTGCATTAGGTGGAATCTTTCATTGCCACACACAGTCTGAGTTGCTCCATGGCATGCAGGATCTTAGTTTTACAACCAGGGATTGAACCCAAGTCCCCTGCATTGCAAGGCAGATTCTTAACCACTGGACCACCAGGGAAGTCCCATATAAAGTCATTTCTGAGAACATGAAACAAAATCTGCACAAACAGAAAGCCATGCTTTTGAATAAGGAGCTTCACAATTTTTAATGATGTAATTTCTCCCAGAACTTGTAAGTTTAACGTGGTGCTAGTTAAAATCCCCAAAGGACTTCCCCCACCCCCCTGCAAAGGACTTTTTGAGTAAAATACTCATATAGGTTGCATGGAAGAATAATGTCTCATAAAAAGCAAGAAAATTATGAACATAAAATTGAGAAGAGGTTAATCTTATCAGATGTTTGAACTCACCATAAAGCTGTTGAGATAAAAATAGTGTAGGACTGCCATATGACTAGGCAGATATATCAGGAATGTTAGAAATAGAGCCCGGAAAAATATGATTTTATCACATGTACAGGTGGTATTTGAATTTGGTAGGAGAATGGCTTATTTAAAAAAATAGTGCTGCCACTGCTATATTTAAAATAGATAAGCAACAAGGACCTACTGTATAGCTCATGGAACTCTGCTCAATGTTGGTGGCAGCCTGGATGGCAGAGAGGTTTTGGGGAGAATGGACACATGTGTATGTATGGCTGAGTCCCTCTACTGTTCACCTGAAACTATCACAACATTGTATGTTAGTCAGCTAAATCCCAATAAAAAAAAAAAAAAAAACTTAAAAAAGACAGAAACAGACTCACAGACATAGAGAACAGACTTATGGTCTGAAGGAAGGACCAGGAGTGTGGCATTAGCAGATGCAAACTATTGTATATAGGACAGATACACAGCAAGGCTCTACTGTATAGCACAGAGAACTACAGTCAATGTCCTATGATAAACCATAATGGACAAGAACTTTTTTTTTTAATAAAAGAATGTCTATATATGTATAACTGAGTCACTTTTCTGTACAGCAGAGATTGGCACAACATTGTAAATCAACTATACTTCAATAAAAAATAAAATTAAAAAATAAAGATGGTGTTGGTGTAACTGGAAAAAAATAAAGCATGATTCCTGCATCATGCCATGTGTGTGTGTGCTAAGTCGCTTCAGTTGTGTCCTCCTCTTTGGGGCCGTATGGACTGTAGCCCACCAGGCTTCTCTGTCCGTGAGGTTCTCCAGGCAAGAATACTGGAGGGATTGAACCAGTATCTCTTACGTCTCTTGCATTTGCAGGCGGGTTCTTTACCACTAATGCCGCCTGGGAAGCCCATATCATGCCATTCAGGAGACAAATTCCAATGAACAAAATACTTATAGATAAAAACATCAGTAAAGATCTTGGAAGAAAACTGACAAAATTTTGTGTACAGTTTTGTGATGGACAGGTACCTTTACGATAAGGACTCTCAAGTCCATATAATAAAATATCAATAAAAATCCTGGGCAGATGATGACTGTAAACAAAGCAATGGTCAGGATTGTAGCATGCAAGGCAGATGAAAGACAGTTATATGAATAAAAGAATAATAACCAAGATTTTGGGCAAAAAATATAAATGGACAAATTATAGAATGAAAAAATCCAAGAGGCCAATAAAACATATGAAAAGATGCTCTGCCTTTATTATCCAGGAAAATGGCAGTTAAAGCAAAAATAAGACATCACTTTCTAGCCATTAATTGGCAAAACAGAAGATGACTTAGGAAGTCAACGCTGCTTGGAATGCTAAGAAAAGGATCCTCTCACATATTGCTGGTGGCAGTGTAATTTGTCACAAAAATAAATCAGTAATTTATTTGGCTGCACCAGGTCTTAGTTGCTTCGCTCAGGATCTCTGGTCTTCATTACTGCATCGAACTCTTAGTTATTTCTGAGAACATGAAACAAAATCTGCACAAACAGAAAGCCATGCTTTTGAATAAGGAGCTTCACAATTTTTAATGATGTAATTTCTATGATGATCTAGCTCCCTGACCAAGGATCGAACCTGAGCCCCCTACACAGGGAGTTCAGAGTCTTAGAACTTCCTCTTATTTACACTTGTGAAGGTTATCACAGAGCTTTGAGTTGGAGGAGTTAGATTTGATATAAGAAACTATAGTGTAGTTTTCATATTTAGTTACTTATAAATAAGCTTAGTAAATTCTTTAGTCTTCTCAGAAGAATAAAAAATCATGACCAACATATCAAAAAATGTTTCATGGTGAAAATGTAGTGAAATAGAAAGAATAGAAAATTTAACACTTTTTCTTGACTTTAAAAATTTTAATTGGAGGATAATTGCTTTACAATGTTGTATTGATTTCTGCCGTATATCAACATGAATCAGCCATAAGTATACATATGGGTTGTTTGTTTTAAAGCCACTATTGAATTGGTTCCAATATTGTTTCTGTTTTCTGTTTTGGTTTTTTGGCCAGTGAGGCATGTGGGATCTTAGCTCCTGCCTCTGCATTTAGGCATGAAGTCTTAACCAGTGGCCTGCTAGAGAAGTCCCTTTGAGAAAAATTTTAATACAAGCATAACATACAGGAGAATGCATGATTGGTAAATGAATTTTAATGAATTTTAATTTGATTTTAATGAATTTTCTAAAGTGAATATACCATCACCCAGTCAAGGAACAGAACGTTAACAGGATCCCAGAAATTCTCCCTCATGCCTCTTCTAGTACTACCTCTGACCTCCTCCTGAGAGGTAAGCACTATCTTGTCTTCTAATAACCCAGATGAATTTTTCCGGGGTTTTGACCTTCATTTAAGTGAAATCATTCAGTATGCACTCTTTTGTGGCTGGCATCTTTCGCTCGGCGTTATATGTGGGATATTCATCCAAGCTGCTGAATATAGCAGCAGTTCATCCAATTTATTATTGTACAGTGTGTCACATGGGCTTCCCTGGTGGCTCAGCTGGTAAAGCGTCTGCCTGCAATGCGGGACACCTGGGTTCAGTCCCTGGATTGGGAAGATCCCCTGGAGAAGGAAGAGCTACCCACTCCAGTATTCTGGCCTGGAGAAGTCCATGGACTGTATAGTCCGTGGGATCGCAAGGAGTCGGACACAGCTGAGCGACTTTCATTTCACTTTCATGTCACACAACTCATTGGTGGAGGAATTATGCACTATTTGTGTAACTCTATTGGGGGAACTATCATAAACTTCTGTGCAGTTTCCTTCAGACTTGGCTCATGTACTTTTTCCCTTTGCTGATTTTGCTTTGTTTCTTCTGCATCCTTTCATAAGGATAACCAACAGCCACGAATATGACTAGAGTTTTAATCCTATGAATCCTCATAGTGAATCATTGACCCTGGGGCTGGTTGTCTTGCAGACCTCTGATACAAATGGTGTCAGAAGTGGGGTTCACTAGCCCCACCTCTAACTCACTGACCTTCAGCAATAGCATTGCTTCGGAAGAGGAAATGAAGATGAAGGGATGAGATATGATGAAAATTTGGTTCCTGGGTGATTGTGGAGTCATCCATGGTATGAAATAGCACTTAGTTGCCATCTGTTGTGAGAGGTAGAAGTTGTTGTTATTTAGTTGATAAGTTGTATCTGACTCTCTGCGACCCAGTGGATTATAGACTGCAGGCTCCTCTGTCCACAGTATTCTCCAGGCAAGAATACTGGAGTGGATTGCCACTTCCTTCGCCAAGGGATCTTCCCGACCCAGGGATCAAACCTGTGTCTCCTGCATTGGCAGCTGAATTTTTTTCCCCTGAGCCATCAGGGAAGCCCTTGGTAAAGGTTACTATGGAATATGAGAGTAATAGATCATTCCCAGGACAGCTGGCTCACTGGGCACTCTGGCTGCTTCTGGCCATGCTGGCTAAAGTGAGGAGGAAACATGCAGGCTGAGTGATGCCTCTAGCTTTTGTTTTCTCCTCCAGGAAGAGGAGAAAGGGCTCCTAAATTCCGTCTTCCCACTTGCATACCAGCCATGATTTTTCCTGAAAGCTATAATATTAGCTTTGTAAGTGCTAAATTGACTTCTAGAGGTTTGAGTGAAATTTCAATGAGGAAAAAAAGAGTGGTATTTTAGTTGCTTTGTATCTTGTTACTATTGCATATGGCTGTATGGTAAAATTGATATAAAATGTTAAGTGCTTTTAATTTCATAAATTCTAGAGGGATCATCCTTATAGGAAGAGCTGCAAAGTAGAGAGACTCAAATTCCTTGCTTTTTTGCCACTGATGGATGGATTAGGATGAACTGTTTTGAGTATTGTAAACAGAACAATTTTCCATGGGTCGTGATCTTTTCTTTTTTTTTAATTTTATTTTTTGACCTCTCATTTTGGCATTCAGGATCTTAGTTCCCTAACCAGGGATTGAACCCATGACCGTTGCAGTGGGAGTGCAGTGTCTTAACCACTGGACCACCAGGGAAGTTCCAATAGGTGATGATCTTTAACAATGACATTTGCCTATTGAAGTCCAAGGGAAAAAATGAGACAACATAAAAAGAGCCAATCTCCTTATAAAGATACACTTTTGGAGTTTTAAGCAGTTTTCAGTGAGTGTGTATATACTTGCTAGATAGGATACTGCTGCTGCTGGATTCATGAATTGCTTAATAAATCCACTTAGAGATTAAAAAAAAGAAATTTTCAGTTTTCTAAAGAAAGTAAAAATGAAAGTCACTCAGTCATGTCCAACTCTTTGGGACCCCATGGACTGTCCATGGAATTCTCCAGGCCAGAATACTGGGGTGGGTAGCCTTTCCCTTCTCCAGGGGATCTTCCCAGCCCAGGGATTGAACCCAGGTCTCCCACACTGCAGGCGGATTCTTTACCAACTGAGCTATCAGGGAAACCCATTTTTTAAGGAGCTCTTGTGAAACTGTATATCTGACAACTCTTATTTTTTTAAGTTTTATTTTATATTGGAGTATAGTTGATTAATGGGCTTCCTAGGTGGCACAGTGGTAAAGAATCCACCTGCCGGTACAGGAGATAAGAGTCAGGTTCGATCCTTGGCTCCGGAAGATCTCCTGGAGAAGGAAATACCTGCTGCAGTATTTTTACCTGGGAAATTTCATGGACAGAGAAGCCTGGCGGGCTATAGTCCATGGGGTCATAAAGAGTCAGACATGACTGAGCAAGCATACGTATAATTGATTAATGATACTGGATTATTTTTAGGTATACAGCAAAGTGACTCAGTTATACATATACGTGTATCCATTCTTCAAGTTCTTTTCCCATTTAGATTCTTACAGAATGTTGAGCAGAGTTACCTGTGCTATACAGTAGGTCCTTGTCCTATGTCTGACAGCTCTCAGAGGCTGATGATTTTCTGGCCTGAGGTACACATTTTGAGTGGATCAATTTGGACTCAAAGTTTGACAAGATGAAAAGGGCTTCGGAAAACCTTGCCTGTCACTTGGGCTCGGAACATGACTGTCTGGCCCTGTAGTATCTTTGCTGCTGCTGAAAAAGCGTCTGCTGGCTTAAAAAAAGTCCTGAATCAACAGATCCTAATTGCCTGGTCGTGTCTGTAAGTGAAAACCTGCTATGCGCTGTGCTGAAATGAAAGCAGGTATGGCCCAATAAATATAACTCACATTCGAGGACTGTTACAGATTTAGGGCAGCCCTCTGTGGGGGCCAGAGCTGCGACAACGCTGTGCATGCTGGCTGGACCATCTGGGTCACTCACAGGTGCCCTCAGGAAAGGGTTTATCCTCTGATAGGACTATCAGTATTTGAGCTCCCCACCAACTCTGTTTCTTTCCTTTCGTTTTCTTTGTAGATTTATTTATTTTATTTTTGGGCTGTGGTGGGTCTTTGTCTCTGTGCTTGGGCTTTCTCTAGTTTCAGCGAGTGGGGACTGCTCTTCGTTGTGGTGCGTGGGCTTCTCATTGCTGTGGCTTCTCTTGTCATAGAGCACAGTTCTTAGAACACACGGGCTCCGGGAGTTGCAGTACACAACTCAGTAGCTGCAGCACAGAAGCTTACTTGCTCTGGAGCGTGGGGAATCTTCCCGGACCAGGGATTGAACGGATGTCCCTTGCATTGCAAGGTGGAGTCTTCACTATTGGACCACCAGGCAAGCCCCTCAGCTCTGTGTTTCTAATGCTGAGTAACTGAATTCCTAACTTGGGTTTCCTGCCCCCAAACTGTGGGTTGGAAGAGGACATCACAAAGACTGTGACCCCTTCACCCACTCCCGACAGATCTGGCTCTCGACCCCGCTCTTGGGGGATGTCTCATTTCTGTTGATTTGTGTTCAGTTTTCTGAATTAGATGCAGTTTGCAACAGTGGACCTGGAGAAGAAAGTGGCAACCCACTCCAGTATTCTTGCCTGGAATATCCCATGGACAGAGGAGCCTGGCAGGCTACAGTCCACGGAATTGCAAAGAGTCAGACATGACTTATCAATAGAATAACAACTATTTGGATTTTCTTTTCTTTCTTTTAAAATATATATATTTTTAATGTGGACCATTTCTTTTTTTTTGTTTTTGTTTTTAGAGCTTCCATTTTACTTTATTTTACTTTACAGTACTCTATTGGTTTTGGCATACATTGACATGAATCTGCCATGGGTGTACACGAACTCCCAAACATGAACCCCCCCTCCCACCTCCCACCCCACATCATCCCTCCGGATCATCCCCATACACCAGCCCCAAGCATCCTGCATCCTGCATTGAACATAGACTGGCGATTCATTTCTTACATGATAGTATACATATTTCAATGCTATTCTCCCAAATCATCCCACCCTCTCTCTCTCCCTCTCCCTCAGAGTCCAAAAGTCCGCTCTGCACATCTGTGTCTCTTTTGCTGTCTTGCATACAGGGTCCTCATTACCATCTTTCTAAATTCCATATATATGTGTTAGTATACTGTATTTGAACATAGACTGGCGATTCATTTCTTACATGATAGTATACATATTTCAATGCTATTCTCCCAAATCACTGATTCATTTTTGAAAAAAAATTTTTTTTCTATGATCCTAGGATCAAACAAAACTTTAAAGAATAGGAACTTAAGGAAAAGAAATCCCTCTGGCCAGTTAGGGATAAATGTGCCCATCAGAAATGCTTTTTTTTCCCCCACTTAAGCCTGGATTGGACAGTGGACAGAACATGTTTCTGTTGTTTCCTGATGCTGGTTTTATTCCTTCTCACATTCCTTTTCTGCCAAACAAATGCAGAAGGATTCCATGAAAAGAACATTCCAAATCTTTAATCATTATGAAAAACACAGTACCTTGACCTTGTATTTTAAAGTTAAATGGAGTGGCATTATAAAAATTAAATGGATTCTTGCTCATTTCCATAATATCCTTTAAAAAGCCTTGCCTAGCCCAGAGTGGATGTCCTATTTCTTTATCTTTCTTGATGACCTCTCATGCCTGCAAGTCAGCTCGTTTTTCTTTGCTGAAGACTGCACCCCACTGCTGCATGCACTCTACAAGTTCCATTAAAATCTAGGGCATCATCACTCATTCTTATCTGTAGCAGGCTGCTAAACCGTACCAAACCAGCAACTGCATGCAAACTAGTCTCCAAGGACGATATTAGTTATATACCTTGTCATCCTGTAAGGAGAATTTCACCTGGATCCTACCTTATCTCACAAAGCACCTCTAGCCTTTCAAATATGGCTCCCTGAATCCGTGCTATGAAAGGGTCTCTTGCAACAGCAAGCATTACTTAAAAAGCAATTTAGCAGCAAGAAATTAGCTTTTTATAGGACACCCTTTATTAAACTCTGTGTGAGATGAGCTGGCATCCTGAATCTCGCACTGCACGCACTGAGACCATGCAGGCCAAAAGCAGTTTCATTTTAAATACTGTACTCCATAGAAATTATATGTATCCATCCTCTGGTCTTGATGGAGTCTTAGGATGGATGTGTTATTAGGATGCTGAGGGTGGAGAATTGAACAACAGGCTAGGATTTAGCGCTATTCTTGTAGCCATGAAATGTGAAGAAATATTGATGCACTTATTCAAGGAGGCATCCCCTAACCTTTGAGGACTGCTTACTGGCTGGTGATGGAGATTGGGGAGATTGATAAAAGAGCTGGGTCAAGATTTGAAAATTTTTTTTTTTTTTTTACTTTTATAATTTCAAACATCATTGTTTTAAATCACTAACAGGACATTCTTGAGGCAACGGTGTGTTGTGCTGTGCTGTGCTTATTTGCTCCATCATGTCAGACTCTTTGTGATCCCATGGACTGTAGCCCACCAGGCTCCTCTGTCCATAGGGATTCTCCAGGCCCCTATGTCTACGGGGGAGACACACAAAAAAGATGGCCATGTGAAGTGAGAGAGTGGTATGGGATTTATGCCACCACAAGACAAGGGATGCCCAAGGCTCTACTAGAAGATGGAAGATGCAAACAAGGATTCTTTCTGAGAGCCTTTAGAGGGCCTGTTGATCTTGATCTTGGACTCCATGCATTCAGAATCATGAGAGAATACATTTTCTCTAAGTGACCCAGTTTGTGGTCATGTGTCACTGCAGCCTTGGAAGCTAACACAGGGAGTATGGTGGCTGCTATCCTAAATTGTAAGCATTTTACAATTTTGTACATTTTACAATTTACAAGTTTGTCATCAGCACACATTCACTACCCAGGTGTATGTGAAGTTTAGCAAAGGATGCCAAATGCTGGTGGATTGTAAGTCTCAAGATTGACCAATGACGTCTCAAGATGACAGACAGCAGACAGCAGCGCGGCGGGAAGGGAGAAATCACTTTTTAAGCCAATGATTTATTTTCCAGTGACTGTGTGGTCATGCGATAGAGATGACAAAAGTACTTCACTCTTTTTTTGTGTGTGACTTTTACTTCCATTCTTCTTCTCTAACCAATTAGCTTAAAGGTCATGATGTTTAACGTGACATTTTTTAATTTTTTTCTTTTTTTTTCTTCTCCTTGCCGTAGATTCTCTTGTTGCAGAGCACAGGTTCTAGGCACCTGGGCTTCAGTAGTTTTGGTTTAAGGGTGCAGTTGCCTTGCATCAGGTGAAATCCTAGTTCCTGGACCAGGGATCAAACCTTTGTTCCCTCCACTGGCAGGCAGACTCTCAGCCACCAGACCACCAGGAAAGTCCCAATGTATAATTAAATACTTATAAGTGAATGAACATGGACTATATTCTGATAAAACTTTATTTAAAAACATTGCAATTTGGTTTATATAATTTTTACCTGTCACTAATATTATTTTCCTATTTTTTTTTCAGCCATTAAAAGATGTAAAAACATTCTTAGCTCACGGGCTTTACACAAATAGTCAGAAACCTGGGTTTGGCACATGATCTATGGTTTGCTGACTCTAGTTAAGTGAATATGTGTGGGAGCAAGTCCTTTGGAAGCTAATGCTATATGAATGCTGGCCACAAGGCGGGGGAGATATTTTAGAGGCCCCACTTATTTTAGACATTGAAATTTGACAAATTCCATTTGTAATTTCAGTGAATTTGTAAAAATATATTTTTCTTATATTGAATGGCTTAGCAGGATTCCATCAGAATTGTTCTTTTTTTTTTTTAATTTTACTTTATAGTACTCTATTGGTTTTGGCATACATTGACATGAATCTGCCATGGGTGTACACGAACTCCCAAACATGAACCCCCCTCCCACCTCCCACCCCACATCATCCCTCTGGATCATCCCCATACACCAGCCCCAAGCATCCTGCATCCTGCATCGAACATAGACTGGCGATTTGTTTCTTACATGATAGTATACATATTTCAATGCTATTCTCCCAAATCATCCCACCCTCTTCTTCTCCCTCTCCCTCAGAGTCCAAAAGTCTGCTCTACACATCTGTGTCTCTTTTGCTGTCCTGCATACAGGGTCCTCATTACCATCTTTCTAAATTCCATATATATGTGTTAGTATACTGTATTGGTGTTTTTCTTTCTGGCTTACTTCACTCTGTATAATCGGTTCCAGTTTCATCCATCTTATTAGAACTGATTCAAATGTATTCTTTTTAGTGGCTGAGTAATACTCCATTGTGNGTCCTCATTACCATCTTTCTAAATTCCATATATATGTGTTAGTATACTGTATTGGTGTTTTTCTTTCTGGCTTACTTTACTCTTGAACTTTTGACATTGTGAACCTCAATTTTAAAATAAGAACAGAATTATAAAGAAATTTAAAAATAAGAACAGAATCCCTCAATACATGGCTCACAGTAAAGGCCTCAATCTGCTTGAATGATAAAGACACAGAGTTTATGTTACTGCAAATATTAAAAGTGTTGAAGGATTTTTCCTTTACTGGTTGTCTAAAATAATGGTGCTATTTTGACATATTTGTAACATAGCACCAAGGACAAACACAAAATAATGCAGGTAAATATTTGGAGTTAGGCTGCTGCTATGGCTCAGGACCATTTGCCCCTGCCCAAATGGGAGTATGAGGACATGGTGAAGCTTGGACATGACCATGAGCAAAGATACACCTTGAGCAAGCAGAGCAGCTTGCATGTCTGAGAAGTGAGCAGAAATCGCCTCTCCTCTAAGGTGTTCCCTTCCCACCAGGAGTAATTAGAAATGAGAGTACGTGGCTGGAGTTGAAATATGAAGCATTTTTACAAAGAATACAAGGATAGTAATGAATAAGAAATGTGGAGCTTTGAAGAGAGAAAACAAAGTTTAGCATTTACTGACTATCTACTACATGCAAAACACTGTTGATCCCCTTTCAATACACACCTTTATTTAATTCCAAAAACAATTCTGTAAGATAAGCAGTGATGTCCTATTTTACAGATGAGGCAGGGGAGGCTCACAGAAGTTAAAGAACTTGAACTTACACAGTACATGTGGATTTAAACTGTCCTCCTCCCTTCTCTTATACTCTCCAACTTCAAAGACCTTATAATGTAGCTGGAGAGCAAGATAAATAAACTTGAAAGTGGTGGTACGAATAAGAAATAAAAGTATCACTGTTTCTAAACCATAGATGTAACTAAGTCCCCCAAACGATGTAAGAAAAGTTAAGTGCTGCAGGATGTCAGAAGTGGATAAAAATCAGTGAGGTTTTCACAGAGGAGTCATGTTTTGAGCTCAGCTTGGAGGATTCAATGAAAGGAAAAGCATCAGAGTCCATGTAGGCAAAGAAGCAGGAGGACTTCCAGCGTGAACCTTGAGGAGGGAAACTGTTCTTAGGAACTGCAGGTGAAAAGCTGAAAAATTTGCTTGAACCCAGAATACGAAAATCAGAATATGTGGGTGAACTTGAGCCTCTGAGAACTGGAAAGCCATTAATATTTTTGGGCTTTTAACCAATATAATGAACTTGCTATGTTCCTTAGGAAGCTTACTAAAATAGTGTAGTTAGATTGCCAAGGGGGAGGGTAGGAGGCTAACCCAGTCACTAAGCGCTAAATGAGTAAACTCCAGATACAGAAAGGAACTGTGCAAGTGGAGAATAAAGAATGGAAGGAAGAGATAGCAAGATTGCACATGGTAAGAAATGAATAAGAAGAGATCACAAGTATCTGAAGTGTAATAATTGGATAAGTTATTACTGGGGGTGGGGCTCTCTGGCAAAGAAAAAGTCATAGATTTAGAGAACTGTTTAAATACCTCCATTGCAGTCAGTGCCTTTTTATTTTTATTAACACACATCTTCATTATAATTTCTTTATGAGACATGTGACAAAGAAGTAATATACATTTTTAAATCACTAGAAGCTTAAAAGCTTTTGCGCAGCAAAGAAAACCATAAAAAAGATGAAAGGATGACCCTCAGAATGGGAGAAAATCTTTGCAAATAAAGCAACTGACAAGGGATTAATCTGCAAAACATACCAACAGCTCATGCAGCTCAATATCCAAAGAAAAACAACGCAATCAAAAAATGGGTGGAAGACCTAAATCGACTTTTCTCCAAAGAAGATATACAGATGGCCAAAAGCACTTGAAGAGATGCTCAACGTCACTAATAATTCAGTTCAGTTTAGTTCAGTCGCTCAGTCGTGTTGCACTTTTCGTGACCCCATGAATCGCAGCACGCCAGGCCTCTGTCCATCACCATCTCCCAGAGTTCACTCAGACACGTCCATCGAGTCCATCATGCCGTCCAGCCATCTCATCCTCTGTCGTCCCCTTTTCCTCCTGCCCCTAAACCCTCCCAGCATCAGAGTCTTTTCCAATGAGTCAGCTCTCGCATGAGGTGGCCAAAGTACTGGAGTTTCAGCTTTAGCATCATTCCTTCCAAAGAACACCCAGGTCCCACTCCAGTACTCTTGCCTGGAGAATCCCATGGAGGGAGGAGCCTGGTAGGTTACAGTCCATGGGGGTCACAAAGAGTTGGACATGACTGAGCGACTTCACTTCACTTCACTTTACAATGGAATATTACTCAGCCATAAAAAGGAAAAAAAAACTGGGTCATTTATAGAGAAATGGATGGACCTAGAGTCTATCATATAAAGTGAAGTAAATCAGGAAGAGAAAAACAAATATATATTATCACATATATGTGGAATCTAGAAGAATGCCATATATGATCTTATTTGCAGAGCAGATAGAGATACAGACATACAGAATGAACGTATGGATACCAAGGGAGAAGGGTGAATGGGATGAATTGGGAAACTGGGATCCATATATATACACACAACTATACTCTAATAAAAATAAAATAAAATAATAAATTTATAGATGTTAAATGTTTTTAAAAGTTCCTTCATGACTGAATTACTTTTGTTGACTATATGTTCAATGTAAATGAGTTTATCTGAAAGAAATTAAGATTTTTCTTCAGGAGAAAGATAAACAGGAATCTATGGGTCTGAAAGGCTTAGTAAAATTAATGCAATTTTTGAATAGTTCCTTTTTCTTATATTTTTAAAAGTTTATTGTAATTTATGCACTTTTTGAAGTCTGTCTTTCTTACTCTCAGATAATAACTCATTCACTTGATGGACTTAGTTTTCTACATATGGAGACTCCTAGGAGTTCTTCGAACAAGCTTGCTGCAGAATTTCAGGGTGTTATAATCATTATTAATTGCAGTATTTTAAAGTTCACACCTGATAAGATTCCAAGAAAAATGACCCAAATTTATTTGAAAGGTCAGAGAAATTTATTTTACTTATCCAACCACATGGCAATAAAAATAGAAAAGCTCTGATAAAATCTAGCTCAACTATTGGTATTGTCATATATTGTAAATGGTCTATTCAATTCAGAATTAGGGGGCTGATTTCCTCCTTTGGGTCTTCCACATACTAATGGTGTGATGTTAATTAATCTTCACATGCCTCAATTTCTCAGCTGTAAAATGGGAACAATAATAATACTTGCTTTAGCTCATTGAGGACAAATGTTTTTCTATTTTTTTTCCTATGTTGTCCTCCCAGCAATTACAACCATGCCTGAACCAGAGTAGAGGTTGAAAAATGTTTTAAAATGAATGAATGGACAAACAAATGAATAACACAAGTATTTGGTAAAATGAAACATACATATTTGAATATTACACCTATTGTATCTATGATGGAAATAACTATGTACTGCTGTGCTACTACCCACCTCTAGACTCAATGACATCACAATGGTAGCTTAATATTTTCCAGGCTGGTATAGTTAAGCCTCAGACTCTGGCAAATGCCACAAAGCAGACTCTCTCTCCCCTAATAGCCGGTTGTTCAACATTTACCAACATACCATTGGTTCAGATTCTTGTTATCTGGCCTATGCTTAGTTTTTTGGTCTCTTCTGTCTCCTCTACACCTGAAATACAGTTATCCAAACAATTCAGGCTTTCTGGGACTCTGCATAAACACCATCTTGGCTTGAAATACTTTGCTCCTGGAAATATACATCATGCTGGAGTCAACTCCAACTCAGATGCTATATCCTTGAAAATAGTCTCCAATTGCCACAAATTAGACTAGGGTGCCTCTTCCATGTGCTTAGCTATCACTCAGTGCCTATTATCATGATAATATTATCTATCTCAATGTATTATAATCATGACTTGCTTATTAGTATACCTCTACTAAATGTTCTTTGGAGTACAAGGGCTGTCTTCTTTTTTTTTTTTTAATTTAATTTTATTTTACTTTACAGTACTCTACTGGTTTTGGCATACATTGACNTATTATCATGATAATATTATCTATCTCAATGTATTATAATCATGACTTGCTTATTAGTATACCTCTACTAAATGTTCTTTGGAGTACAAGGGCTGTCTTCTTTTTTTTTTTTTAATTTAATTTTATTTTACTTTACAGTACTCTACTGGTTTTGGCATACATTGACATGAATCTGCCACGGGTGTACACGAACTTCTTCATAGTTACAATCTCTGTATCTTGCTCTTACAAGAGGTACTCAATGAAGGATAGTTCTATGAACAACTCAATAAACCTAATTTGGTTTTGTCCATGTTGGCGGTACACAAAAGTTATACTCTTTGCAACATTTAGATGGAAGATCATTGGTTTAAAACAAATAGCTGATGACTGTGACAGAGCAAGGCAATATTAATTCCTGTCTGGTATTTCTGTTGTGACTACACGGCACTGCCATTTGTAGCCATCTCTGTTTAGTCTAAAAATCTTATTCATAGGACAGCCACCTACAGGCCTAGGCAGAATGGCTCATTGAGCAAACACGTTTCTCCCTTTTTTTTCTCCTGCATCTGTGTGCATGAAACATTCCAGATAAACACTGTATTATTCCTGCTTTTCACCCTTGCCTCGCAAAGCTCAGATGTTGTACCAGCTATTACCTTTGTCCCTTAAGATCCATTTCATGTCCTCTACAAATCACATTTCCCAGACTCATTTGCCAATTAACTTCTGGGTGGATTTGATAAGTGTGAGGGACTAGTGGAGGAAAAGGGGAGAATTCAGTATGTTTCTCCCTCTGCCTTCTCTGAGGTGATTTTCTGGCAGTGACTGAATCTCCTCTGGTGTTCCAGCATCCGAACATCTTGCTGGATACACCCTCCTTCTGTTTCTGCAGCTCCTGCCAGTCGCCATCTGATTCCAACGCCCACCAGATGACCTTGACTTGTGAAATCTAGTAACATCACCTGGTGCTTAAACCCTCAGCCATGGAAACGGGAGAAGTTTCCTGTTATTGCTAATCCCTATGTTGGTTTTATCATTTCATTTTTGGCTTTTCAGGTCTTCCATCACCTAGGTAGTTAACAGCCTCTATTAAACACCCTTCTTGTAACTATTTAGAGCAGTTTCCTTAATGATAATGGAGACAATGATGATAATGATGATGACGATGGTGATGATAGTTATGTTTGGAACCATTTATTATTCATGGCACTACTGTCTTGTTAGCTGATGAAAATCAGACTCAAAATATTCTGAATCATCTTTGGTTTCCTGTTTCATTTTATGCCTCAGATCTAACCAGTTGCCAAGCCTCATAGATTCCACTTCTATTAGCTTTTCTCCTTTCCATTCCCATTCCTCAGATAGCAGTCTGAAATACCATGCTGTCTTTCTTGAAATGCTGTGACATCTTGCTCCCCTAAACCCTCTGCATTCACCTCTTAGCCCTCACTTTCCCCAGGAGCATGGGCCCCACAGTTTATCTGAGCTAGTTTGGATGGATAGAAAGATGGGAGGGATTATTATAAGACGTTAGGTGAAACAATATGTGGATTCTCCAGAGATTTTGATAACAGCAACTGCCATGAGGCTGGGCATCACAAAGAATGGAGATGGAGATGGTCCTAGATTTAAGGTACCAGTAGGAATCTTACTACCAGAAGTTCAGGCAGTTTCACTGTAGCTTTCTCCCATTATTGTGCCTCAGCTTTCCCTAGGTGTCTGTCTGTTTCATTTTGTTCTGCAGCTATCTGGCTGCTGCAGCTCAGTGTCTACTCCCTCTTAATTATGACTTATGTATATAGCTTTCATGGCTCCAACTTGCCATGTAATAGAAGCTATACAGCTTCTGTAACTGTTTTAAGATTCTTGAGTTTCCTGCTTCTCCAAAAATATTGAAATCTGATTGGGTAACTTATTTTTTGATGCCAAGTTCTGGCTTTCATAAATTAAGGGGTGGGCAGAGTTAGGTGGGACCTGAACCAAATCCATGCTTTTACAGGGACTGGGCAGCTTTCTTAGAAGCAGAATGATAATTAAAATTATCATCCAAACCTGGGCACTTTGGGGAGTCAAAGAGGGCATTATAAGTACACAAGGGAAACAAGCATAAACTGATATTGTTCTGAGGAAACTGCAAAATGTGAGTAACCATATTTGGAAGGCATTACAGGTGAGCAGGGGCTTCCCTGCAGGCTCAGATGGTAAAGAATCTGCTGGCGACGCAGGAGACCCAGGTTCAATCTCTGGGTCAGGAAAGTCCCCTAGACAAGGGAAAGCTACCCACTATTCTCCCTGGTGGCTGAGAGGTTAAAGCGTCTGCCTCCAATGCAGGAGACCTGGGTTCGATCCCTGGGTCGGGAAGATCCCCTGGTGCTTTCATAAATTAAGGGGTGGGCAGAGTTAGGTGGGACCTGAACCAAATCCATGCTTTTACAGGGACTGGGCAGCTTTCTTAGAAGCAGAATGATAATTAAAATTATCATCCAAACCTGGGCACTTTGGGGAGTCAAAGAGGGCATTATAAGTACACAAGGGAAACAAGCATAAACTGATATTGTTCTGAGGAAACTGCAAAATGTGAGTAACCATATTTGGAAGGCATTACAGGTGAGCAGGGGCTTCCCTGCAGGCTCAGATGGTAAAGAATCTGCTGGCGACGCAGGAGACCCAGGTTCAATCTCTGGGTCAGGAAAGTCCCCTAGACAAGGGAAAGCTACCCACTATTCTCCCTGGTGGCTGAGAGGTTAAAGCGTCTGCCTCCAATGCAGGAGACCTGGGTTCGATCCCTGGGTCGGGAAGATCCCCTGGAGAAGGAAATAGCAATCCACCCCAGTATTCTTGCCTGGAGAATCCCATGGACTGAGGAGCCTGGTAGGTTGCAGTCCATGGGGTCACAAAGAGTCGGACACGACTGAGTGACTTTACTTACTTATTCTCCAGTATTGGCTCCAGTAGAAGAATCCCATGGACTGAGGAGCCTGGTAGGTTGCAGTCCATGGGGTTGCAAAGAGTCAGACACGACAGAGGGACTAACATTTCCCCCTTTCTTTTTCATAGGCAAGCAGGTAGGCATTATAAATTGGGTCTACTTCCACTGGCTTTTCTACAGCTCTTCATATTTACTCAGAGTATCTCTTTTTCAATGTGGAATAGCATTCGTTCCTCTCCCACATTGACCTGAGCCTGGTGCTACTGTATTTGTATGCTCAAATGTTTGTTTCTCCATGAAGCCTTCCTTGATTTATCTGACAGAAAATGAATATCTTTTTATAGCCTTAAATTGTACTTAAACTGTACATTCTAGTGCCTTTGCTTTTATCCTATAATTATTTATGACTGTGCCTTATCTAATAGGTGTGACTTAGGAAGCATGAGCCGTATTAACACACTTTTGTGTACCCCACATGGCCTAGCTAGTATTTTGCTCCTAGTTGGTGGCCAATGAATATTCATTAAATGAATGACTGCTGAGTTCTGAAAACATCACTTGTGCTATTGTCTCAAGCTCACCAAATTATTCTGGATACTGATGCCTACAAAATGCAGAAAAGATAAGGGATTGATTATGTCTAGGTTAGAACAGTAGTGAGATCAATAGAAATAAGGGAACTGGAAGTGACCATATTTACATGGAAACAAATCACAGTGAGGACATTTTGTCTCCGAAGAGACAGATAAGAAATCACAGACAACTGAAAGAAAAAGAACACATTTACTTCTCAATAGGTATTTGTTTGGACATACACAATTTATTCTGACAAATATCTAATTTGAATTTCTCTTGGTTTCTATATTTTATAAAATCATTTGCAAGTTCAATTTAATCTATATGGAAATCACAGTGCATATCAGTCTTTCTATTTTCAAAGTGCTTCTTAATGCAAAGTTCTGATATTTTAGACAACATTTTAATTGCTATTTTAAAAAAAGCAGTGAAATAGCAAATTTTGATTTGTGTTATTTGAGAAGCTTTACATCACTCTTCCACACTGGTCACTGGATGCTATGTTACTTAATCTAAAGTGTCACTCTATTTTTAATTAGACTCCACACAGAACTCTTCTCCCTTAAAAATACAGATTAATTTAACTAATAATTTAAGTGTAGGATACATAATACATTGTTTGCTGCTGCTGCTGCTAAGTCACTTCAGTCGTGTCCAACTCTGTGTGACCCCATAGACGGCAGCCCACCAGGCTCCCCCATCCCTGGGATTCTCCAGGCAAGAATACTGGAGTGGGTTGCCATTTCCTTCTCCAATGCATGAAAGAGAAAAGTGAAAGTGAAGTCGTTCAGTCTGTCCGACTGTTAGCGACCCCATGGACTGCAGCCCACCAGGCTACTCCATCCACTGGATTTTCCAGGCAAGAGTACTGGGGTGGGGTGCCACTGCCTTCCCCGATACATTGTTTAGTATTTTCAAAATAACTCTACCTATCTAGGAATCCAAGGACTAGAAATTGACCCAAACGGCATCCTTCAAATTAGGTATACAAGGCAAATATGGACCTTTCAGTATAATTACAATAGATTCATTTTAATTGCAGAACTATGAGCCCTTTAGGTGCCATGTACCATGACCACAGATCAGTTGCTTAGCCTCTGTACAGCATGACTTTCTCATCTGCTACACAATGAAAAGCTTTACCTGGTACCTCCCAGGACTTATGTGACTATTCAAAGCCAGTCAGAATGTGATACAGAGTAAGTATTCTATAGGGTGGTTACTATTGTAAGACAGGGCTTCTCATGTGGCACTAGTGGTAAAGAACCCATCTGCCAATGCACATGAGACTCGGGTTCAGTCCTTGGATTAGGAAGATCCCCTCCAGAGGATCCCCTTAAAAGATCCCCTTAACCCCTTTATTTCTACAGAAGTGTGTCTCAACCTTAGCTACTTTTAAAAACACCCAACGCCTAGGTTGCACCTACAAATATTCTCATTTAAGTGGTCTGGCGTCTGACCTGGGTGTGGAAAAAAGCTCTCTCCATGGGTATTCTTGTCTGGAGAATCCCCATGGACAGAGGAGCCTGGCGGGCCACAGTCCATGAGGTCACAAAGAGTTGGACAGGACTGAGCGACTCGGAGAAGGCAGTGGCACCCCACTCCAGTACTCTTGCCTGGAAAATCCCATGGACGGAGGAGCCTGGTAGGCTGCAGTCCATGAGGTCACTAAGAGTCGGACATGACTGAGCGACTTCACTTTCACTTTTCTCTTTCATGCATTGGAGAAGGAAATGGCAACCCACTCCAGTGTTCTTGCCTGGAGAATCCCAGGGACCGGGGAGCCTGGTGGGCTGCCGTCTATGGGGTTGCACAGAGTTGGACACGACTGAAGCGACTTAGCAGCAGCAGCAGTCCCTTTAGAAATCTGCTTAGTTTGAATTCTTAGGCCATTCATCTGCTTTCTCCAAAGAGTTTCTCCTCAGCTATATGTGGACTCGTCTTCGTATCTTTTGATTGGTTACTATTTGGAGAAACACTCATTGTCAGCTAACAACTATTGAGTAAAAGCAGGTGGGGGATGACATGACTCGTTTTTAAAAATTAATTTTTACTGGAGTATAGTTGCTTTAGAATGTTGTGTTGCTTTCTTCTGTATAACAAATTGATCAGTTATACATATATACCTTCTTTTCTGAATTTCCTTCCCATTTAGGTCACCATAAAGCTTGGAGTGGAGTTCCCTAAGCTAGAGTTCTCACTAGTTATCTATCTTATACATAGTATCAATAGTGTATGTGAAATGACCCATTTTTTTTTAAGAATTTTGAAGCATAATAAAATGTACTAAATATGTTTCATTGCCTTGTAAAAAGGATACAGGTAAGGGAGCTGCTGCTGCTAAGTCACTTCAGTCGTGTCCGACTCTGTGCGACCCCATAGACGGCAGCCCATCAGGCTCCCCCATCCCCGGGATTCTCCAGGCAAGAATACTGGAGTGGGTTGCCATTTCCTTCTCCAATGCAGGAAAGTGAAAAGCGAAAGGGAAGTCGCTCAGTCATGTCTGACTCGTAGCGACCCCATGGACTGCAGCCTACCAGGCTCCTCTGCCCAGGGGGTTTTCCAGGCAAGAGTGCTGGAGTGGGTTGCCATTGCTGTAAGAGGTAAACAAGAGAGTTTGGAAGCCTGGCTCAAAATATTACTAATGTTTTATGACATATTTCAGGTCAACAAACATTGTTACTGTTACTACATTTTACAGAAGAGAATGTAACCTGAGAGAAAAGTTTAGAGGCAAATTAAGATTTTAGAGACATCCAGGGAAAGGTCAGGGGGAAGGGGTCAAGAGACACGTGATGGAAACATCATTTACTTCCTTCTCATCCTTAAAACCTGCACTCTGCTAAAATGTGTTAAGCACAGCAAAATGATTAACTCAATGAGGCTAGCATCCCTAATTCTGCTTTTCACCTCTTTAATGAAGCATACTAACACGTGGTGCCAAAAAAAAAAAAAAAAAAGTGGAGGGGGTATCCTCATGAATTTAAAACACTGTAAAATTTAAAAGGCGCTCACATTTCAACATGAATTGCCTACCACAGCACAATCTTGGTTATCTGCCTGTCTCGGATACTACAGTTTTTCAGCTAGATGAGGCCTAACACTGTGTGTTTCAGCTTTTCTTTTGAAATTCTCATATTAAACCAAGAGTTAAAACCAAAGCACTAATAATTAATTTATTTCTTATTTGTGGCACATCTGAAGTAAGGGACAGTTTTTTGCTTAGAAAATAAAATAATTATAAGAATTATTATATAGTTTCTTTTTTTAAATTTAAGCAACTTGGACAGATCCCTCCCTTTGACATAAAGAAACACTCATTTTTCTGGGTTGACTATATTTTCATGCATAGTATGACATTGCATATATTTCCAAAATCAAACATCTGAAAATTTGAGTATCTTGAGCTATATGATTCATTTTTATTTGGCTTCCTATATAATTATTTTATACTTTTTCAATAGATCTTTTTGGTATTTTCAGAAATTACAAGCTAATGGTTTGTTTAAAAACCAAAGATACTATTTTTTAAAGGACAGTGTATTAAAATTCCAATTCCCAAATCTTAAAATACCCTCCCAGGGCACCACTGTCTAAAATATTTAAAATTATATATTCATAATCTAAGTGTTTTCCAATTTTTAAAGTGTTTCTATATTTTTGGCCAATTATGATTAAGTTTTATTCATAGTATTCTTACATGTTTTAAAGCTTCTAAAATAATTGTTTTATTTGTTCTAAAACTTTGTTATGTGACATGCACCAGTTTGTCTCATCTCAGTGAAATTCTATGCCACAGTGTTTTCCTAAATCATAGTTTCAGCACTAATTCCTGAAACTATAATTCTACTTTAATTTTTTTTTACATCCAAAAAGAATATCTAAACTTTGTATTTGTGTGTCTTCAGATAATTTATTTTACTTCTTTGAGTCTTAAGAATTCTCATCTGACACATGGAGTCAATTTGAGTTATATCTTAAGCTGTGTGGGTTTTAAGAAATTATAGATATTAAGTGACCAGCACACATTGTAAACCACAGTGTCTTCTTTTGCAAATGTTGGTTTTCCCTATTAGCCCACCTCAATGGTGGGCAAAAAAAAGGGCTTGTGGTTCTAATGGATAAGCCATTAAACATTTCCAGTAGGTCAGGATAATGGCAGATTATATCTACTGCCTTACTAACTATTAAGGCCAATTATTTGTCTTGCTGGCATGCCAATAAAACCTGATTTTCTTTTAATTCAGACATGTGGTTACAACTTCATTTTCTCTTAAACTTTCTCTCCTAGTGATTCAACATACTTGTCCCCAAAGAGTATTTGACTGAAAATCATGCTGGGCCAGACCCATTTCACACTTCAGAGAAAATCACATGTCCCTTTTCATTTTCATTGATTTATTCCCCCATAAAACAGATATTCCCAGTAAAATGGAATTAATTAACGAGTTGAAGACTATCTTCAGGATACAGACGCTGTAATGAACTGAATTTTGTCACCCTTCCCAAATTCATATGTTGAAGTCTTACCCCCGAATATGACTGTACTTGGAGACAGGGCCTTTAAAGAGATAATTACATTTAAATGAGATCACAAGTGTAGGACCCTAACCCAATATTATGAGTGTCATCATAAGAAGAGGAAGAGATACTGGCAATGAATGCACATAGAAAAAAGGTCACGTGAGGACAAAGCATGGAGACGGTCATCTGCAAATCCAGGAGAGGGGCTTCAGGACAAACCAAGTCTCTCAACACCTTGCTTTTGGACTCCCATTCACCAAAACAGCATGAAATTAATTTCTGTTAAGTCACCAGTCTGTGTTATTTCTGTGTTAAGGAAACTTAAAATGGAATTAGGGCAATGAACCTTCCAAACAAATGTATAAGCAAAAGAGACAAATATTGGGTTTGCCAAAAGGGCCATTCAGGTGATAGAAAATCCTGAACAAAACTTTTGGCCAAACTAATATTAAGACTAAAGAAAATATAATTAAAATCTACATAAAAGATGGGGTCGGGGAAGGCAATGGCACCCCACCCCAGTACTCTTGCCTGGAAAATCCAATGGACGGAGTAGCCTGGTGGGCTGCAGTCCATGGGGTCACTAACAGTCGGACAGACTGAACGACTTCACTTTCACTTTTCTCTTTCATGCATTGGAGAAGGAAATGGCAACCCACTCCAGTATTCTTGCCTGGATAATCCCAGGGATGGGGGAGCCTGGTGGGCTGCTGTCTATGGGGTCACACAGAGTCAGACACGACTGAAGTGACTTAGCAGCAGCAACAGCAAAAGATGGGGTTACAAAAGGAGTAAGCTATTCAAAGGGGACTGTGTCTTTGAAGGGGTACACATTGATAGATTTCAACAAGTAAATAAGAGCTTCTTTTAAAACAGGTTGGAAAAGATACAGAGCTACATGCTTATCTTATTATCTCATGATATTTCAGAGGCTACTCCTAAGCTTGCCTTTTTTTCCAAGCCAGGATTTGGCATATGTGACCTGACACATGAATAAACAGTGGAACAGAATATTTTGGCATTGTCCTAGAAGTTCCAGAACATAAGATCAACTTCACTACTCTATTTCTCTTCCCTTTATTTCACAGCCCCTACATGATAACTTGCCTAATTGCCTCTCAAGAGAAATGTGACTTGCTGAGCAAAAAGTATAATCATTAAGAAACAGTTTTTACTTTATAGCAACTATATTTTATAATAACAATACTGACTCAATAATAATAGCAGCTAATATTGAGTAATCAACCATAGAATCAGGCACTGGACTTGAAGCTTTCAAATGAATTGTCTAATTGAATTCTCACAACAACCTTACCAAGTTGGCACAATTCATATCCTACTTCACAAGTGAGGTGACTTAGCCTTCCAGTAGTTAAAGGAACTTGCTCAAAGTGACACAGCTTGTATTTGATATAGCTGTGACTTCAAATGATCCAGACTAGCTCCAGTAACCAAAACCAAGCTCTTCACCACTGCTTACAGAAAGCATGTGTGTGTGTAATATATACATCTAGATATTGTCTATGTACTGATGTACTGTATGGATGCATAGACTGTAAAAAAATGTGTATGAAGTACTGTTTTAAGGATAGAGGTCAGTTGAATAGAACTGACAGCCTAGAGAGAAATTAGATAAAATAAATGATCAATTGATTTTTCTACAATAGTTCCAAGATAATTCAATGGGGAAAGAATAATCTTTTCAACAAATGGTACTGGGGCAACTGGATATTCACATCTAACAGAATGAGGGCCCATTCTTCATACTATACACAAAATTAACTTAAAATACACAGCAAAACTAAATGTAAGAACTAAAACAATAACTCTATTAAAAGAAAATATAGGAGTAAATCTTTATAAACTTGGGTCAGATTAAGCCTTCTTAGAGATGACACCCAAAGCACAAAAGAAAAAGGAACACATAGAGAAATTAGCCTTCCTCAAAAGTTAAGAACTTGGTGTTTCAATAGATTCCAACAGGAAAATGAAAGGACAACCCACAGAATGGGAGAAAACATGCAAATCATATACCTGATAAGGGACTTGTATCCAGAATATACAAAAACCGCTTATAGCTCAATAATAAAAACACATAACCCATTAAAAATGGGCAAAGGATTTGAACAGACCTTTCTCCAGAGAAGATGAATAAAGAGTCAATGAGAATATGACCAAATGCTCAACATCATCAATCATCCGGGAAGTGAATATTAAAATTACAATGATGTACCACTTTACATGCACTAGGATGACACAGCAATTTTTTAAAAAGACATAGAATAATCAGTGTTGAATAGAATGTAGGGAAATTGGAATTTTCATTTGCTTTTGGTGAGAATGGAAAATGGTACACTGTCTTGAAAACAGTTTGGTAGGTAGCTCCTCAGAAAGTTAAATACAGTGTTACCATGTGAGACAACCATTCTATTCCTCTGTGTGTGTGTGTGTGTCTGCTTAGTTACTCAGTTGTGTCTGACTCTTTGCAACCCCATAGACTGTAGCCTGGCTCCTCTGTCCTTGGGGATTCTCCAGGCAAGGATACTGTAGTGGGTTACCATGACTTCCTCCAAGGGATCTTCCCCACCCAGGGATCAAACCCAGGTCTCCCACATTGCAGGTGGATTCTTCACCATCTGCACCACTAGGGAAACCCATTCTATCCTTAGTAAATATGCACAAGCTTTTGTATTGATATGTTACAAAAGCTTGTACAGAAATGTTCATGCAGCATTGTACATAATAGCTTAAAAGTGAAAACTGCCCAAATGTCCATTAATGATGGCAAAGCTGATAAAATGTGGCATGTCTACGAAATGGAATATTATTTGGATATAAAAAGGAATGAAGTATTGTTATATGGTACAACATGGATAAATTCAGAGTCAGACATGACTGAGCGACTGAATGAACTGAAAGGTAAGAAGTCAATCACAAAAGCCCCAGTTTTGAATGATTCCATTTACATGAAATATCCCTATAGGCAAACATATAGAGACAGAAAGCAAATACATGTTTGTCTAAAGATATTGAGAGGAAAGGGGCTTGGGGTAAATTAGGAGTAACTGTTCATGGGTATAGAGTTTTTCTGGGGGAGATGAAAATATTCTAAAATTGATAGTCAGTGATGGTTGCACAACTCTGAATCTATTTTAAATGACTGAGTTGTAAACTTTAAATGAGTGAATTGTGTGGCATGTGAAATATATCTCAACAAAGCTTTAAAAGTATATAAAGTTAATTCCAAAATATGTCAATTGGTTTGAATCTTTCACTTTCTCTAGTCTATACAAACTGAATCCAAAATTAGGGGTGGGGTATTGGAATAATGAAAGGGTTGCAGAAAATATTATTTTTTTTTAACTTAGAAAGTGCTCATGCCAGAATCTATCAAGTTAAAATTGATTTAATTCTCCCAAATGATTAATAGCATTTCATTTTGCCATGATCGAGTTAAGAAATCAAAATCAATGTTCTGAATATTAACACTTGCTTTCCTTCACCTCTATCTTATAAATAACCGACCACTCAAGAAACAACTCAATTTCTTCTTTTCTTACCTCTTCTGCAGCTAGATATAGGCATGATATGGCACCAAAGTACTCATGAATTCAACAGTAAGTTTCAAAAAACTACATTAAATGATGATTAACATCACAAGTTAAAGCTAATAAGATGTAAGTAGGAGTGTTCTGTAATATGTACAGAGCTTTTACTTAAAAGTACATGCAGAACTGTGGTGATGGAAGACTCTTGAGAGTTCCTTGGATGGCAAGGAGATTAAACCAGTCAATCCTAAAGGAAATCAATCCATGCTGAAAGTTCATTGGAAGGACTGATGTTGAAGCTGAAGCTCCAATACTTTGGCCACCTGATACCAACAGCCGACTCATGTAAAAGACCCTGATGCTGGGAAAGATTGAAGGTAGGAGGAGAAGAGGGTGACAGAGGATGAGATGGTTGGATGGCATCACCAACTCATGGCATGAGTTTGAGCAAGCTCTGGGAGCTGGTGATAGGACAGGGAAGCCTGGTGTGCTACAGTCCATGGGGTCACAGAGAGTTAGACACAACTTAGCAACTGAACAACAACAACATGCAGAGCTACCCTTTGATTCAGTTAGTATATGTGCCCTTTGGCTTCCCCTGTACATTTTTTAGTTTGCAGTACAATATAGACCTGATTACCGGAACTGTTGCAACTATTTTGGAACACAGAATAAACTTCAGGAGGGAAGCTCTGGGCTAAAATGGTGCAATAGCAAGAAAAATAATCCCATTCCTTTGGCTGTCCACCTCTGACCTCTTTTACTGAAGTATTACAAACTTCTGTCTTGTTTAAACAATAGATATATCAAATTTTCTATATATAGATAAAACTAACCTAATTAATAGCTATATATAGTTAGCTATGGTAACTAGCTATAGATATATATTTTATATAACCCTAAGAGTCGGACGCAACTGAGCAAATGAACAAGAACATGCTTTAAAGTTAACCAACTGAACTGATCCAGTAAGCATAAAGATTATTCTTGTTTATAAGTGAAAGTCTCTCAGCCATGTCTGACTCTTTGCGACCCCATGGACTATATAGTCCATGGAATTCTCCAGGCCAGAACACTGGATTGGGTAGCCTTTCCCTTCTCCAGGGGATCTTCCCAACCCAGGGATAGAATCCAGGTCTCCTGCATTGCAGGCAGATTCTTTACCAGCTGAGCCACAAGGGAACCTTGTTTATCATGTATTTAAAAAATACAAACCCTCAGCTCAATTTAATTGGCTTCAGTAAAGAATTTTAATTCAAAATCTTAAATGTAGCTTACTTAAAATAGCAAATCTGTATGTACTATGAATTACAGTGAACCAATCATTTCCACTTCTGTGTGCATACCCTGTGACCTGGTAATTCTACTAGCAAATATATACACTTGAGAAATTCTTACATGCACCAGAAAACATGTACCAGAATACACATGGAGTGTGGCTTATGATTTGAAAATTTCTGAAAATAAGTCCAACCCAAATGTCTATAAACATATGAAATATATATTCATACAATGGGATACATAGTGGTCAACATAAATATATTAATAAATATAAAGCATAACATTAGAGAGAAAAAAGTCACAGAGAAGTCTACAGAGTGGTTTCATTAATATAAAGTTCAAATCCAGACACAAGAAACAATCTATTGTTTAAAGATATAAACACATGGCATAAAAATATATAAACAAACAAACATGAGAATAACTTAATTGAAATTTGAGATAGTGGGTACTTTTGGCTGAGGAGGGAAAAGAGGGGGAAAATGGAAGGCTTCCAAGAAACTGATGGTGTTCATTTTTTTTTAAAGCAGGAGGTTGTTCCTGTTCCACAGATGTTTACGTTATTTTTTTAAACTGCACGGTCCAATATGGAAGCCACTGATTGACTGTGGCTATTGGGCACTTGAAATGTGACTACTATAAAATGAAATGTGCTCTAGGTGTAAAATACACTTTGGATTTCAGTGACTTTGCTCAGAAAAAAGTTAAAAAGTTAAATATATGTCACTTTTTCATACTGATTACATGTTTAAATGATCATATTTGAATATATTTGGTTAAATAATATATGGAAGCCACTGATTGACTGTGGCTATTGGGCACTTGAAATGTGACTACTATAAAATGAAATGTGCTCTAGGTGTAAAATACACTTTGGATTTCAGTGACTTTGCTCAGAAAAAAGTTAAAAAGTTAAATATATGTCACACTTTTTCATATTGATTACATGTTTAAATGATCATATTTGAATATATTTGGTTAAATAAAATATGTAAGTGAGTGAAGTCACTACGTCATGTCTGACTCTTTGCGACCCCATGGACTGTAGCCCACCAGGCTCTTCCGTCCATGGGATTCTCCAGGCAAAATATATATCTATTATTAAATTAATTTCTCTGCTTCTTTTCACTTTTTCTAATGCAGCTAAGAGAATATGTAAAATTACATCTATGATCATGTTATGTTTCTGTTAAACAATGCTTTAAACCCTACTTATACATCTTCCATTATTTACATATATATATCATATATTTTATAGAATACATTTAAATTGTATATATATTAATTATGTAATAAAAGCCAGATTTTCACTATTAAAGATACAAGGAGAAGTAGTTTTACTTTTCAAACATAATATAGACTAGTTTAATGTAACATATTCAATATGGACATCTTCTAAGTCTTTCTTTGGATGGGGTAGCTATACATTAACTGATATATCCAAAAACAGTGGCATGTGATTAAACTGAATATACACACATACTTTTTGGTCATTTGCTTTAAAAATCCAGGAAAAGAGCTTGGATTTTCACAAAAGAAAATTGGTGTGAAATTTACTGATATACTGTGTGACTAGTTGATATACTGAATTATCAAGCAGTTACTGGAAAAGGAACAAAAAAATCAATAAATCCTAATTCAGACTACATGGATGAGTGTAAAAAAATTGAATGTAGCAACTATAAAACTTAAAGATTTTGTTCTAGGCTAATTCAATTTTTTTTGGAAACTACAGAATGCCAATATTGAGAATTATCTCTCCTCTGCGGAACTTGATCTGACCATATAATTTGCAAAGCAGAAAGATTATCTAATTTAGTACTTAATACAAATACTTCATCTGAATAAATGAAGTGTGAATATCTAATAGTCTCTGTTTTCTAAATTCTGCTAGAAGCTCAGCATCATGTACCAGCCATATAAAACATTTAAGAGGAAAGGGGAATTTAAAGATTATCAGTACACTGAATTCAAAATGTATTTCAATTGATTGACACTATGAAAGAAACATGAACATGCATGCATGTGCACGCGCACACACACACATATGCACACACACACAAAACTCCTCTCTATTTGTAAACTACAGAGATTCAGTGTAAAAGAAGTTCAGAATCTGACAAGGAATTCTGATCAGTCTTCAGAATAGGGAAAACACAGAATTCGAGATACAAACCAGCAAACAATATGATACACTGGGGAAAAAAAAAAAAAACAAAGAGCAATCGGGCTTGGAGCCAAAGAGAATTTGACTTGCATCCCTTCATTTACCTTCTTAGAAACTTTGAGGAAATTCCTAAATTAGGATTCTCAATTTTCTCAACTATTAAATAGGAAGAAACTTACTACTTTGAACAATTTCCAGCAACATGAAATCAAGCATGTGCCCAAGACTTGGGAGGTACTGGCATTTTTGCCCATCACTGAAGAAAGCCATAAGAAGGAAGCCAACGTTGGATTTTCGGTTCTACCCTCCTCACTAACAGTGTTTGATAATCTACATTTGAGTGAGACCTCAAATTAATAGAAGACTTTCCTCCAGTAGTAGTATTGACATGCACATATCCCTTTCAGTTAAAACAACTACACCGATTAAAACAGAGAAACAAACAATGGCAACAACAACGACAAATGTTAAAGTAAGAAAATAGTCCACCTAAAAAGAAAAGGAAGCTAAATTCTAGTAAACCTGACATAAATATGTCAAAAATGGCAAGGGGGAAATAGTATTCTTTGTCGAATGTACCAAAAAGAATATATAGTTTTACTATTTTAGAAAAGGAAAGGCATTTAAATGCTAAGTTAGGTTCTAGGATAGACAGTATAGTTTATGGTTAAAAGCACAGAAACTGGAACCCCTGTTTGGGTTGTATAACCTTGGGCAAATAACTTAACTTAGGTGCCTTACTTGCTAAATAAGTATTTTAGGAGCATCTACCTCATAGGAGAGTATGATTGTTGAAGGTATAGAAATTATTTAGACTATTTTCCGACACAAAAGAGTCATTACCGCAAGTCTGACTATCAATGTTACCATTATCACCACTGCCATCATCATCATCTGTATTTCTAAAGAGCATATAAACAGAAGTTAGGCCTCTGGGGACTTTGCTGGTGGCCCAGCAATTAAGACTCTTCTCTCACTTCAGGGGGCACAGATTTGAACCCCAATCAAGGAACTAAGGTCCTGCTTGCAGCCCAGTACAGCCAAAAAAAAAAAAAAAAAGAAAGAAAGAAAGAAAGAAATTAAGTCTCTGAAATGCAGCAAGTCCCCATTTATTTAGTAATCATATGGCCAACAAATACAGTTGCTTTCAATCACTTTTTGGTTGCAAAATTCCTTTTTTCCTCTAATAAATGTACTAAAGGACCCCGATACTGAAATTGAGTCAGAATTGGTTTGACTGAACCAGGTTGGGAGCCTTAAATCCCCACCTGTGTATTTATCTTCATCATATGCAGTGGTCTCTGAGTAAGTGAAAAACAAGTAGTATATAGGCATTTAAAGTGGTTAAAAAAATTATATTAAGGCAACAAATAACACGTATAAGAAAACTTTAATATCTCTGGGTTGACTCCTATGAAACCATATTGCATTTGACTTGAATCATATCAAACAAAAGCACTTTCAAAATATTGTTTAATGAAAAATTCTAACATTTAAAAACAAGAATGGCATTTAATAGATAAATGTCAATTTTCTATAGCTACACTGTCCAACAGTGGATCTTGAAATTTAAATGTCTTAGTTACTATTAATTAAAATAAAACTTGAATTCCTTAGTCTCCCTGACCAAAATACCATTGCTCAATAGCCATTTATGACCAGTGGCTACTATCTTGGACAGCAGAGCTAGAACATGTCTAATATCACAGAAAGTTCTATTGGATAGCAATCATTTAGAACCTTTCATTATGTGGAAAATTATGCTCTCGATATTGAGTATGTAAGAACATGACTATAAGCAGTAATAAAATACTTTACAGGTTGGGAAACACTTTTACTTTCATAAATGCAGTGTAGTCAGAGAAACAGTTTAAATTTACTTCTGTGGAGGAGTTCATTTTGTCAAGGCTTTCTCTGCAATTGTCCACAATATGATATTTACATGAGATGCATAGTAAAGTAGGAAACACTGTTGTCAGAGTTAGCACCTGTATGACCTTGAGGAGGTCAGGCAGTCTCCTTATGCCCCAGCGCTTCCAGAAAACATGGGGGAAATGACAGTTGTCTACCTAACCAGTTTACTGCTGAACAAGTGAGAAAGTCAATACAAAAGTCCTTTGTAAACTCTGAAGCCCAAAACAATTACTAGTTATCATTATAATCATTTCTACATTTTCACTTGGCTGAATGCAAATGAAGTGTATAATTTCTGTAGAAATAGGTGAGCTAGTCTGAAGGAAAATGTCATGGTTAAAGCATTTGAGAGAAAAACATATTTATGGTCCAAAGACTCCAGGGCTACTGATTAGAAAAAAAAAATCATTTCTGGGTAAGCACATTTATTTGGGAATTGTTAGACAATCTGTATTTTATAACTCAGAAACAGAATATTTTGTTAAATTGGGTAAAATGATGTTTTATCTCTATTTCATCAACTGAAAGACACCAATTTTGACTTTAGCTTTAGAGGTAATAAGATCAGAGTTGCCCCTTAAAAGCATATTAAAACTTCAGGAAGTTTTACAACATGTTAATTTAATGCTTTATTGGCTTACTTCATTTAAGGTTACAAAGAACTGAAATGATCTTTGTGAAGTTTTGATCTAATCTCATTCCACAGTGGTTCTTAATTTCTGCCTGGAAGGCAAACTTGCACATTTAAATTTGAGAATTAAAAGAAATGAATAAACTGGTATATATCAGTGTTACCAAAACTTTCAGATTAAAAAAAATACACAGAATTGAACATTAATGTATTTCAATTGCCAGAGATTTCAACATTCTTCCAAAAGCCTGCAACAAACATACAATATTACTAATTATACTGTGCTTTAAAATTGAACACAGAGTCAGAATACTTTCCTCTTAAGTATATTTTTTTTCTCTTCTTTCTACCACCAAATAATGCTTATATTTTTTTGGAGTTATACATATGTGTCAGTGGGGTTAATACCAGTTGCTGTAACAAAGGGATCCTGGTAGCTTAAGAAAAGAAAAGGAAAAAAATGAAATGTATACTTCAAAATATACACAGGCATTCCTGTCTGTGCATAGCTTTTTCCACATAGTGATTTAGGGACTCTGGGTTCTTCCATGTTAGGCCTCTTCACCTCCTAATTCTTTGTAACCTTTTCCATAACATCAGCAGGTGGGTCGGGGATGGTTGGAAAAGTCATGCCTGCAATGTAACTTGCACTACAATTCCACTGTTAAGAACTAGTCACATGGCTCTAACTAGAATCAAGGGGAGCTGGGAAATGCAGCTGCTGCTTTGACAACTTCATCCTAGAAAGCAGCAACTCTATACTCTGAAAGGGAGAGCACAAATTATGATGGAAAGGTAGTTGCCTAGGCCATAGTATGAATTTTAGAGAAAAGAGATGGAAAGAGTTGATTATTACTGATAAAAGCACTCATTTAATACTTCTCCTATCTTTAATTCTGTTCTCTAGCTTCTAAGTGAAAATGGAAATGTTACACATCCAATACTTTTACCCCTTTCTTCCCTTAAACAAGTAGAGGACAGGATGAATTCTGGCAGAGAAAGAAGGCTTGGTGTCAAGAAGGAAGTCCTTAAGATGGGGCAACTGGAGATCTTTTTCAGTTCTTTTTATTTCTCTCCTTGTCAATCCTTGATTCTCCGTTAATACCCTTTGTTTTCAACCCCCATTTTCGGCATGAAATGAAGAAGAATGTCACTCAGGGTTATAGCCCCACTATAAGAACCCTGAATGACAATCTAAGAAAAGACATTTTAAGACTGAACCCTTTATCCTGTTAGCTTAGGGAAACCACACACACACACACACACACACACACACACACACACACACACACACACACACTGAGGAGTCACCTGGCCTTCAGAGATTCCTTGGATGACTGTGACAGTCCTTTATCCAACAAAAACTGAGTCACTTCAAGTAGAGGATAGATAAATCTCTTGAAGGAAGATTTAAAAAGGTTATCAGCTACCTACTAAAGGACCAAGTAGATTTCCCTGATTGCAGACTGTCCTGCATGACCCGAGAAGGAGCATGGCAAACTCTCCAATGTTTATACAGGCTGTTCATTCATTCATCATGGATTTATTGAGCACCTGCTACACGAATGTCCTGGGTTTGAGGTAGGGGTCCAAAGGCAAATATGAATGAGTCTTTAAATAAGAGAGTGACAAGGTAATGTGTGCATTCATAAAAACTACTCTGCAGAGTGGAGGCAAGAACAGTGAAGAGGCTGATGCATTAGTACAGGTAAGACATGTGTGCCACCCAGGCAAAGGAGTGAATGCAAATGAAAAGATGTGAATGAATTCCGGAGCTAGCTGATTGTACCTGGAGGGTGTTTTGTTTAGTAAAATAAGTCAGATAGAGAAAGACAAAATACTGTAGGTTTTCACTTACACATGGAATCCAAAAAATAAAACAGACAATGAATATAATAAAACAGAAGCAGACTCACAGATTCAGAGAACAAACTAGTAGTTGCTAGTGGGGAGAGGTAAGGAAGGAGCGGCACAATAAGGGAAGGGGATTAAAAGGTACAAACTACTAGGTATAAAATAAAGAAGATACAAGGATGTAACATAGAGTACAGGGAATATAGCCACTATTTTATATAACTTTTAGTGGAGTATAATCTATCAAAATATTGAATCACTTCATTGTACACCTGAAATATAATAATATAAATCAATCAGATTTCAGTAAAAACAAAACAAACCAACAATCAAAAAAGAGATAGTTGTTTATAGATTTGGCAGGACCCAAGAAGAGTATGTGCCGTGTAGGGGATAGTTGGTGCCCTTACCTGAAGTAAGACGGTCAAAGGAGAGACATGCTTGCTGGTAGAGGGTAAATTACGAATTTGGTTTTTGAACATGTACAATTTAAGAGGGTATGTGAAAGTTTGAATGGAAGCAACTGGATACACAAGTCTGGAAGGAAGAGGATTCTAGCCTGGAGCAAAACCGTGGAGTTGAAGCCATGGAATGGATGAGAGGGACTCAAGGAGACTTTGTAGAATGAAGGGTCTGGGTAAAACCCTGAGGAAGAGCAACATACGAGGAAGAGCCACAGGGAGAGATGCCAGCAAGTGGGATCAAGGAGATATTTCTAAGGACAAGACGTTATAAAGATAACAAGGAGAATGTGCTACTAAGGAAGTGAAATCACCCGCAGGAAGGAGGCCATCTTTGTCCAGAGAGCCTCTACAAAACGCTCAAGTGGAATGAGGCTTAAAAGAAACGTTTTTGCAGGTTTGGCAACAAGGAAGCTGCTGACAACTTCCTTGAAGGGAACTGAAGGAAAGAAGGAAAGTGAAATTGATCGACCAGTAAAGAAGGGTCTGAGGAAGTACCTTAATAATAACATTCCAAAGTTATATCACAAGCAAGTGATGGTAGTTACTACATATACAAATTTCCCTGCTGGGCAGCACTGTGATCCTATATTATCAGACAAGATGGCAACTGGCTTTCATTCCCCATAGTCATGCATGCATTTGTCTTTTAGAAAGTCAACCTGCTTTTTAGTTAGTACTTGTACATGTGCCTTGCCAAAAAGCTAAGAAGGTATAAATCATCTGAAGAATACAAAATAATGAATAATTTATGTTAGTTATTGAACATATTAAGGTCTAGGAATTTCCTGATTTCTCCCAACAACCCTTCCTTTTTTTCAGAAGAGAAACCAGAGGTTCAAGTATGATAAGTCATAGGCCAGAGACCAAACAGATGGAAAAGTGATAGCAATGAATTTTATTTACTTATACTGGCTCTCCCCCCCCAACACCCCCACTTCCTTCATCCTTTAAGCGCAAAAAGGACCAGTCTATAGGTTTTTATTATTATCTCCTAACATTTGATTCAGTTTAATCTGTATCATATAAAGTTCTCAGAGAATACTTATTGAAGAAATCAATTAAAAAAAAAAAAAACCCTGAAAATGTAATTTACCTAAGTAAAGGTCACATTTAGAAAAAATCTAAGACAAATGATAAACATGATAGACATTAGGATAAACATCTTGCCTCCATTCCTGTTGGGGGAGGGGACTAGCAAGTAAGAGAAATGCCAGAATCAGAGATGAAGTAGAGAGAGATAAAAAATGAATCAAGAAGATCCTAGCAGGAAGACCTCATAAGATACAACATAGCATATAGCAGTCATGCAATAAACATTGCTTAGTTCGAACTGAACTCAGGGTAGCAAAACAAGAACTTGGGCCATGTTGACATGAAAAATGAATTCTCTTATTCAGACAATTCTTATACTGAATAAATTTAATTTCTTTCAGTTCTGGCATAGCTCGGATAAATGTTCCTTATAACCATCTGCTTGCCTTTCTCTGATTTTGTGCTGCCAAACAAACTTCTGTTCTTTAATTTGTTTTGCTAAGTGAACTTAGTCACAAGGAAAAGGTTAGTTCATGTGGCTGACAATGCAATATTCTCAGGTCACCTTTCTCCCATTATAAATAACTACACTGACATTCTTTTTATTGTTCACCATTTTGGTGACCGTGGATGAGGTTCAGTTTATAAAATTCATTTCTATATCCATATGATTAGCAATCACATCCTGGTCCCAGAGATATAAATGCCAGGAAGAACCTGCTGTTGTTTAGTTGCTAAGTCGTGTCCCACTCTTTGAGACCCCACAGACTGTAGCCCATCAGGCTCCTAAACTATTTGACTACAAATTCAAGTCTCAGAATTTGATCTAATGCCTGCAGGGAGACTATGAAATGCTAAAGTGTTAGGGATTGAAACATATGCCTACAGACTTAATACTGGGGGTTAATGTAAAAATACAGAAAAAAAAGACATGATATTGGGAAATCAAACACCTGACACTAGACTTTGAGAAATGTCTATGGCAAACATCTACCTTCCCTTTCTCCAAACAAGTTGTTCACTAGTTCTAATTTGTTGTGTGATCAATACATACCTTTCCAGTCAAAGCATGAGACGGATTGACTATAACAGCCATAACATTGCTCTCGGGCAAATGTGTTCATTCCTCCTCCACAACTTACACATAACTTTGTTACAACATAATCTGTAAAACTTTGAAATAATTTTCCATTTTCAGATTGTGCAATTAGTGAAGGAAGTTATTCTCTCTGAAGATATTTATTCAATTCCTACTATGGACCAGAGATTGTTCTATGTGATGGGGAGTCAGCAGGATTCCATTAAACACTCCTGCCCATGTGAATATCACATTTTGAGTGATGGGAGAATGAAGGGAATTTGGTGTTAAAGAGGCTTGGTTTGAAACCCAGCACCATTGTTTCCTAGACTCATGACCTTAGGAAAGTAGCTCAACCAAAACTTCAGCTGCCTCACCCATAAACTGAGGATGATAACACCTTACACCACGATTATACAATTTGAATGAAATGTCATGGTGCAACCAAATAAAAATAGCGAAGATTTACTGTGTGCTTGTTTTATGACAGCATCATTATGCTTTAATCATCACAACAAATATATAAGGTAGGTATCATTACAGAGAGATTAAATGACTTAAATAGGGAATAAGTAAGTGGTAGAGCTAGAATTCAAACCTAGTTATTCTAATGAACCTGTGCTCTTTTTAACTCCACTCTCCTGTGTATGCTGCTTTCTTCTGCTTCACTCCATGCCTGGAGTGCAAGTTGTGACAGTGAGGATTCTGTCAGTTGCCCATTGCAGTAAACTGGACTCAAATTAGCAAAAGCAAAAGGGATTTACTGCTTCTCTTTATTGAAAAGTGCAGATGTGGGCTGCAAGTGAATTTCCTTCAAGGCTCCTAAACCATAACTTTCAGTTCTTTTGATCTCCCCCTTGAGGGTCAACCTTACTGAAGTTACCTTCTCTAATGGTATTAGAACAGCTGCAGAAGCTCTAAGTAACATATCTGTGTATTACTCAGTGCAAAGCAAGAGAGAGGGAATTTCCAAGAAGCCTGCACCAAAAGTCTCCTTGATTCTCATCACCCCCAATAGGCCATGTGTTCGTCCTTGAGCCTATCATTTTGGATTTCATTGGCTTGCATGGGTCTGAGCTATATGCTTTATTACTGGATCAATCAAAAAAATGTTTTTTGTCCACACAGAGTGGCTTGCAGGATTTTAGTTCCCTGAGCAGGGAATGAACTTGAGCTCTCCACTGTGAGTATGGAGTCCTAACCACTGGACTGCCAGGAATTACCTCAATACATATAGTTAAATTAATTAATGTCTTAAAAGCAAATTAAGCATTTCTCACATATCTGTCCATTATACTTTCTAACTATGAAGTGAAAAATAACAAAAGAACACACACACAGTAAGAGAAGAAATGCTTTTTAAACAATCCCAAGTAGTAACACTCACACACATAATTGTTCCTGGCATATTTCTCTTTGAAATTCAGTCATCTACATGAAAACAGCAGAAGGGGAGCTCAGGACAATATGCCATGAATATTTCATATACAATCTGCTTCACACTATACAATTCATTTGTATGGGAGCCTTATTCATTTCCCCCAAATCAAATACTGTTCCTGACTTCCTTGTTGTTTTTTTTTTTTGGTACTTTAAGATTTGTTTTTCGCCTAGTATTCATTCACCAAAAATCTTTATACATCTAATAATTCAAGTACAAGTTAGTACTAAATTTTACTATTTTCTAGTAGGAAAAACTGATATGTTTGAATGCTTTATTGTCAATCTGGCAGAATTCTATTTTTTACCTCAATATTATCTGTGTTCAATGCATTATCTCTTATGAGCCACATTCCTTCCAATAAAACTGAGAGATTTTATACAACTAAAATGAAAATAAATTGATTTAGGATGCATTTTATTCTTACTTTAAACAATATATCCCACGTGCCATGGTTTCAGATCTACACTGCCTCCATTTCACACATGTTGGCTTGGCATAGACACTCTCATTTTTAGTGTATTTCTTGCTGTTTGGTTACTGACTGTTTTCAGTGTCTTTCATAGGTTCAATCTGGAATGTACATGGTAACTATTTATTTCTTAAACATATAAAATAAAAGTACTGATTTTGTTTTTAATGAATAACAAAAGTGGGAAAAAAAGTATGTGGAAGAAAGAAATATCATATGACATCTCTTATATGTGGAATCCAAAAAAAGAAATGATACAAATGAACTTACTTACAAACTCATGTGCAACTCTTTGCCACCCACCTCATGGACTATACAGTCCATGGAATTCTCCAAGCCAGAATACTGGAGTGGGTAGCCATTCCCTTCTCCAGGGGATCTTCCCAACCCAGGGATTGAACCCAGGTCTCTCACGTTGCAGGCAGATTATTTATCAGCTGAGCCACAAGGGAAGCACACAGGCAACAAAGCTGAGGTTTTAGGTAACAGCCAGAATCCAGCCTAGTCAAGGCTATGGTTTTCCCAGTGGTCATGTATGGATGTGAGAGTTGGACTGTGAAGAAGGCTGAGTGCTGNTCAGAAAACGAAAATCATGGCATCCGGTCCCATCACTTCATGAGAAATAAATGGGAAAGAGTGGAAACAGTGTCAGACTTTATTTCTTTGGGCTCCAAAATCACTGCAGATGGTGACTGCAGCCATGAAATTAAAAGACGCTTACTCCTTGAAAGGAAAGTTATGACCAACCTGGATAGTATATTCAAAAGCAGAGACATTACTTTGCCAACTAAGGTCCGTCTAGTCAAGGCTATGGTTTTTCCTGTGGTCATGTGTGGATGTGAGAGTTGGACTGTGAAGAAGGCTGAGTGCTGAAGAATTGATGCTTTTGAACTGTGGTGTTGGAGAAGACTCTTGAGAGTCCCTTGGACTGCAAGGAGATCCAACCAGTCCATTCTGAAGGAGATCAGCCCTGGGATTTCTTTGGAACGAATGATGCTAAAGCTGAAACTCCAGTACTTTGGCCACCTCATTCGAAGAGTTGACTCATTGGAGAAGACTCTGGTGGTGGGAGGGATTGGGGGCAGGAGGAGAAGGGGGCGACCGAGGATGAGATGGCTGGATGGCATCATGGACTCGATGGACGTGAGTCTGAATGAACTCCAGGAGATGGTGATGAACAGGGAGGCCTGGTGTGCTGCGATTCATGGGGTTGCAAAGAGTTGGACACGACTGAGCGACTGAACTCCTTACAAACTGAGCCACCAGGAAAGCTTTAAAGGGATTTAAAGAAGGGTTAGTGAACATTCGTGGCACAAGGTTGGAAGCATTCATCTTACCTGCTGGCACCATTCCTCTAATGTCTGCCTGCCACCATAGACAATTACTGGGGAAGGTTCAGTACATGTATGTCAGGAGAGACTGTCCAGGAGAATTGAATATAGTTAGTAAATAGGGGAAGGACAAAAAGTACTTCCTGTACGTGAGTCTGAGTGAACTCCGGGAGTCTGAGTGAACTCCGGGAGATGGTGATGAACAGGGAGGCCTGGCGGGCTGCGATTCATGGGGTCACAAGGACACGACTGAGCGACTGAACTGAACTGAAATGGAGGAAGACTTACAAATGCATTGGTCATTATAATAAAGGCAACAGGTGGTAAGAACAATCATTTTCTGTTTAAATAATGATTTGCTGATTCCTATCAATAGCCTCTCTTGCCCCTCTTTTGTTCCCATTAATCTCTCTTTCTACCTTTATCTGATTGTGCTTTCCAGCTCCTGGGCTTTACACAGAATGGCAGTTCCTAGGAAAAGCAAAAGCAAGAAGAACAATAGCCCTTTAGTGGATTCTTGTTTGCTGGAAAATACAGAAGACTGGAAGGGTCATGTGAGCCAGGGAACTCTTGCTCCTGGCAATTGAAATCCTTGTCATCTGAAAAAGAGAGGTCAGATCTGCCCTGGAGCTCAGCTAAAAGCCATGGGGTTACCTGAGGTCTGGGACCCGGTGGCCAGGAGCCAGGAAGGGAAATAACCGGGTGGGGCCTGGGCAGCAAAGGCGCCCAGAAGGACTCGGCTTCTTATCTCTGCTCTGCCTCGTCCTGCCTCTGATTTCTGGAGTCACACTGCTTCTCTGAACCTTGGTTTCTTCATTTACAGTGTGGCTATAACATACACTCTTATGTAATGCAATTGTTGTGAGGCTGAAAATGCTCAGTTCAGTAGAACTCATGTTTCTTGGTTCCCTGGAGAATTGGCACATACCTTACACCCTCTTAAACTTGAAAAGTGATTCAGCAATTTCCCAAAGGACCTTGCAAGGAAGCATACAGTTTTATACGGCATCTGCTCTGTAGCGATGTATGTGATTCAGTCTAATGGTCTCCGCCACCCTATAAAGAAGGTACTTTCTTCTTCCCTAAACAGAGGGAAAAATCAGAGCTTAGGAGAGCTGACTACACCATACCTGGGATCCCTCAGAGACTAGAACTCAGGTTTGTCTGACTCAAACATTTATCCATTTCTCACTGTGCCACACTGGCTCACACTTTGGATACAAATGGATATAGAAATAAAACCTAGGCTTCTCACAAAGTCATCAGGAGCCTGTACACTCAAGTAGGCCATGGGGAAATGGGAGAAGAGACAGTGGGACCTCTAGAAGACACCCACCTCAGGACTGTTTTGTGGAGACAGCTGAGGGCCAGTGAGAGGCCTGTGTCCACCCAGTGGGTGTCACTTCTTTCTCTCTTTCCTCTCCAGTATCTGTTTGGACAAGATCGGGCGTGTTCAGGGTGGTATGGCCATGGACTCCAGTATCTATTTAGGATGACCCCAAAGCCAAGGGTCCACAGAATACACTTTCCTGCCCCACACTGGGCTCTCACAGCTGCTTAACTGCCCTCCAGCATCGGGCCAGGTGGAATGGAACCTGATTGAGGAACAGCTTGGAAGCTGAGTGGGGGTGAAGGGTCGGCAGTGGCAGGCTTTGCTCTAACTCCCTTTCATGGTACAGGCCACCTCCTCCCCCTGGCCTGCTTTCTGATATCCCTAAGGCCTCTCAAGTAGGGAGAGTGGAAGGACAGAGCGGATGTGGCCAATCAAGAGATGCCATCCTCTAATCAGGTCACCCCGGCAGCCCCCTGTCTAACCCAGTTGGCGCTGAGCTTTTTGCTTGAAGATCATTTTGTTCTGTAACAGTAACGCTGACCTCAAGCTAGGCCACTCTGTCCAGAACCTTGCTTGATCTAAAGCAACTCTCCCTGGGAGTTCTGTCTTGCTGGCAGGTCTCCAGAAGGAAGCGGTGCTGTTTAGCCAGGGGAGTCAGCAAATGGCCTTTCCCCCAGCTTGGCCTGCTTGGATAATCTGCTGATGGGTTTTCTTTGAGTACAGAAGGATCCTGATTTCCTAGAGATGTGTGAAAAAGAGCCTCAGTTTATCAGAGAAGACATCAGAGTTGCTATATAGAAGCTTGTGATATAAAAATCAATTTGGATTTTTATCCAAAATTTTAATCAAAATCGAAATTGATTTTTATGACCAGTCAGTTAGGAAACAAGAACTTTTAAAGTGAACATTTATAAGAGAAACAAAAGCTATGAGGGGCCAGGAATAAATCGAATGAGATATATGTATGATCTCTATGAAGAAAATTACAAAATTTCACTTACTTAGGTATTCTTTGCTAGAGAGATGAGGCGTGTTCATGATATGAAGATTCACTGTTAAAAGATTTTAATTCTCCCTAAATTAATCTAGAAATTATAAAATTCCAGACAAGATATGTTATGTAACTTGGTAAGATGATTCTAACCTTGCTTCAAAAACGCAAAGGGCCAAAATATCTATGAAATTTTGAAAAAAATGAGTGACTTGCCTTATCAGACTTACTAAAGTGGTGTGGTATTAGCCCAGAAGGAGACAAATAGTCCTGTGGAACAGAATGGAGGGCCCCCAGGAAGATTCCTGTGTGTGTGAAGTCTTTATATATGACAGAGACAACATGAAAATCTGTAGAGAAAGGATGAATTATTCAAAAAATGACACTGGGAATTCAGTAACCCATGTAGAGAAGCAAACCCAAACACAACCCATTTAATTAGAGGTGAAAATTTTGAAAAGCAGAATTTTAGGACATCTAGGAGAAAGTATAGAAAACTCTCAGGACCAGAGAGTAAACAGTGATACCTGAAAACACAGAAGGACAGACTATAAAGAATAGTGATAAATTTATCAGCATTCAAGTGTAAAGCTCCTTCTCATCAAAAAGACGCCATAGGCGAAAATAAAAGTATGGCCTGGGAGAAGATGTTGGCAAGGGGGCAGCTATAAGGGGTGCTTGGTCTCCCTTCAGGAGAGAGGCGCCTGCTAGGTGTGTGATTGGCTGACAGCCTGCGGCTGCCGCACCTTCTAGATCCACCAGTGTTCAGGCCGAGACCGTGCTCTCCCTGGCGCACCTGCGCGTGGTGGGGGGACTCAAGCTGAGCCATTCTTGCCCAGCATTGGTCTCCTTTAAAAGGCAAACTTTCTTCTGAGGCTCTCCGTTAGCTGGACGGAGACCTCAGAACTCCCTGCGGACGAAGTCTCTTCCGACCCAACCCTCCTTTCTTCTCTCTCCCATCACAGGCAGCAAGATCTGCATCGGCATCTGAAGGCTCTTCCCAGCCACTCCTGCTCTTTTTCCCATTACCTTTCAGAAGCATTGAAAGTAAAAAGAGTTAACGGGTTAGTTGCTAAGTCATGTCCAACTCTGTGATCCCAATAATTGTCTTCACTTCTAATTCCTTCTTGGTGTCTGCTTCTCAGAGGGCCTGAACGGACATAACCTATAAAGTCATAGAGGAGTGCAGCTTTCCTGGTGGTCCAGTGGTCACTTTCCAAGGCAGTGGTGGAGGTTCAGTCCTTAGTTGGGGAGCTAAGATCCCACATGTCTCACAGCCAAAAAAACCAAAACATGAAACAAGCAAGATTGTAATAAATTCAATAAAGACTTTAAAAATGGTCCACATAAAAAAATTAGAAAAAAACAAGATTGGTATCCAGAATGTATATGAAAAACAAGTAAACTACAGACTGATGAGGTAAAAAGAAACAACTCCATCGAAATGTAGGCAAAAGATGAAAACAGGCAATCCATTGAAGAAATCTAAAAAGTTAATACATGAAAAGATGCCCAACCTCACTACTAGTCAGGAAAATGTAAGTTACAGGAAACCAGTACTATTTAATACTAAGATAGCCTGCCTGGCTCTTCTGTCAATGGGATTTTCCAGGCACAAATACTGGAGTGGGTTGCCATTTCCTTCTCCAGAGGCTCTTCCAGGGATTGAACCTGCCTCTCCAGCTTGGCAGATGGATTCTTTACCACTGAGCCACAGAAGAAACTTTTAATACTTATAACATTGGTAAAAATCAAAAACATTTGCTGAAGTATTGGGGAAGATGTGGAGCAGCAAGAACACGTGTGCTGTTGGTGGGAGGGTAAACTCATGTGACCATTGTGGACAGTATAGTAATTACTCATTTAGAAATGATGAGGAAGTGCTTATCCATCTTTAGACTTCCCCACATGTGCATAAGGAGACACACAGAAGAATACTTTGCAGAATTATTTGAAAGGGGAAAAAAACCAAAACAACCTAAATGTCCAGCAAAAGAAAAACCAATGAAAACATTGTGAAATGGACGTTGCTAAGAAATATCATACAGCCATAAGAATAAATAAACCACAGCAAAAATTTCTGCCTGGAATGGAAGTGGCAAACTGACTTTTGGCTGTGAAAAGTCCTGAGAACGTATACTTTATTTATTTTAAAAAGCTTGAAGAACAGAGAAGGGGGTGGAGAAAAAGGGACTTGTTTATCCTCTAGTCTACAGGAACTAAGCTGGCAAATAATTGGGTTATCTTGGCCACACTAACTGCTGAAGGAGACTAATTATGATTTTGTAAATTTTTCATCTTTTTTCTCATCAATCCCAGCAGATATTGAAGTTGCTCGAAGTTGTTGGCAGTAGTCTCTCAAATGTCTGCCTTGAGTGGGCCTGGCATTCATGAGTACAAAGGGAAGGAAGAGGGTGGGGAGGGCTTTGGCGGGGGAGGGGGGAAGAGTGGGAGGGCTTGGGAGTTGCCCCTCCCCCGCCCCCCCTCACCCCGGACCCGGGCCCTACTTTCCTCTAGCCCAAGGCTGACAACCCAGCTGCTGCCTCGTGTGTGCTGTCCTGGAATTCCTATTATGTCTCAGGAATCTCGTTCAGGCCTGTGATGAAATTACACACTGCAGTGTCCAGTCTCACCGATGTGACCAGGGAGGGGAAACCTCTCTTCTGGATGCCTGCTTTGGTAAACCTCCCAGGCCTTTCTGCCAGGGCCTTGTCCCCAGTTGCCTTCCTGATCTGGGACTGACTGACAAGCCTTGGGCTGTTTACTGGCCCCTCCCTTCCCCTAGGAAACTGTCCCTCCACGGTTTGTGTCCACAATAGCTAGTAAGCATTAAGAAAGCAAAGCAGAGCAGGTCTGAGGCCCAAAGAGTTTCCAATCAAAGGAGTTTTATTTTTAAAAATCCAATTCAGAAAATGTTCTTTGAATCTTATAAGGTACTTGGGGGACAACACAAAAGAAGATCCTTTTAAATAATGGATTTAAAAAATCCTTTAAAAATAAATATTAAAAAATAATTGAATTATAGTTGATTTATAATAAGTTAATTTCTGCCAAACAGCAAATTGATTATTTTTTAAATATTCTTTTCTATTATGGTTTATCATCGTTCAGTTCTGTTGTTCAGTCGTGTCCGACACTCTGCGACCCCACGGACTGCAGCACGCCAGGCCTCCCTGTCCATCACCAACTCCTGGAGTTTACCCAGACTCATGTTCATTGAGTCAGTGATGCCATCCAACCATCTCATCCTCTGTTAGCTCTTTCTCCTCCTGCCTTCAGTCTTTGCCAGCATCAGAGTCTTTTCCAATGAGTCAGTTCTTCGCATCAGGTAGCCAAAGTATTGGAGTTTCAGCTTCAACATCAGTCCTTCCAATGAATATTCAAGACTGATTTCCTTTAGGATGGACTGGTTGGATCTCCTGGCAGTCCAAGGGACTCTCAAGAGTTTTCTCCAACACCACACTTCAAAAGCATCAGTTCTTCGGCACTCAGCTTTCTTTATAGTCCAACTCTCACATCCATACTTGACTAACGGAAAAACCATAGCTTTGACTAGATGGACCTTTGCTGGCAAAGTAACATCTCTGCTTTTTAATTTGCTATCTAGGTTGGTCGTAGCTTTTCTTCCAAGAGTAATTGCCTTTTAATTTCATGGCTGCAGTCACCATCTGCAGTGATTTTGGAATCCAAAAAAATAAAGTTTGTCACTGTTTCCACTGTTTCCCCATCTATTTGTCATGAAGTGATGGGACCAGATGCCATGATCTTCGTTTTCTGAATGTTGAGCTTGAAGCCAACTTTTTCACTCTCCTCTTTCACTTTCATCAAGAGGCTTTTTAGCTCCTCTTCACTTTCTGCCATAAGGGTGGTGTCAACTGTATATCTGAGGTTATTGATATTTTTCCTGGCAATCTTGATTCCAGCTTATGCTTCATCTAGCCCAGCATTTCTCTTGATGTAATCCGAATATAGGTTAAATAAGCAGGGGACTGCAAGGAGATCCAACCAATCCATTCTGAAGGAGATCAACCCTGAGATTTCTTTGGAGGGAATGATGCTAAAGCTGAAACTGCAGTACTTTGGCCACCTCATGCGAAGAGTTGACTCATTGGAAAAGACTCTGATGCTGGGAGGGATGGGGGACAGGAGGAGAAGGGGACGACCGAGGATGAGATGGCTGGATGGCATCACGGACTCGATGGACGTGAGTCTGGGTGAACTCCGGGAGATGGTGATGGACAGGGAGGCCCGGCGTGGTGCGATTCATGGGGTTGCAAAGAGTCGGACACGACTGAGCGACTGAAGACTTGACTTGACTTGACTTCGTCCCACTGTTATATGTCGAAACTGTATGAGAAAAAGGATAAACCTTGGTCAGATAACAAGGTACAGGTAAAGATTGACAACGAAGGACTGGACGCATGTCTAAAGAGTTCTCCGTCCAGTCCACCAGACCATACGGGTAGAGAAAGTCTTAAAAGGTGTCAAATAACACAGTTTCCGAAACCGTATCGGTTATTTCGTCTTCATCTACAAAAAGACCTTGAGAACCAAAAAATTACTAGGTTGTCTACAACCGTTGAACTAGAGACCAAGGAGACAGAAAAGATTTAGGTGGAACTTGAAGACCTTCGAGTGTCAAGTACATGACAACTTCGGACCGAACCTCTTAAAACTCGTTATGAAATGATCGTACACTCTACTCACGTTAACACGTCATCAAACTGGTAAGAAACGGTAACGGAAAGAAACCCTAACATTACTTTTGACTGGAAAAGGTCAGGACACCGGTGACCACTCAAAAGGTTTAAACGACCGTATAACTCACGTCGTGAAAATGTTGCAGTAGTAAATCCTAAACTTTATAAGTTGACCTTAAGGTAGTGGAGGTGATCGGAACAAACATCACTACGAAGGATTCCGGGTGAACTGAAGGGTAAGGTCCTACAGACCGAGATCTACTCACCCGTATGGTAGCACTAATAGACCCAGTACTTCTAGAAAAAACATGTCAAGAAGAAACATAAGAACGGTGGAGAATTATAGAAGACGAAGATAACTGATCTCGAGGGACACGCTATATCATCCTGGAATAACAAATAGGTAAGATACACATTATCAAACGTAGACGATCAGGATCCGAGGGTCAGGTAGGAAGGAAGGGCGAACCGTTGGTGTTCACACAAGGGACACAGACACTCAGACAAAGACAAACATCCATTCAAGTAAACACAGCGTAAAATCTAAGGTGTATATTCCCTGTAACATACCGCGAGAAGAGAGAGGAAGACTGAAGGAAGTGAATCATACTATCAGAGTGGGTCCATCCATGTTGCTGCAAATGGCGTTGTTTCATTCTTCTTCAGTGACGGGGTAAACTTCCGTTGTGTGTATGCACCACATCTTCCTGCCCACTCGTCTGCCGGTGGACATGTAGGTTGTTTCCATGTCCTGGCTGTTGTGAGTAGTGCTGCTGTGAACACGCAGGAGTGCATGCGTCTTTTTCAATTATCGTTTTATCTGGATATTTGACCAGGAGTGGGATTGCTGGATCATTTGGGAATTCTATCTTTAGTTTTATGAGAAACCTCCATACTTTTTCCCACAGTGGCTGCACCAACATACACGTCACAAGACTCCAACCCTGTCCTCACAGCAGGTAAAGCTCACAGGAGACAGGCCTGTGATCAGGCAGTTATAAAAGGATGACATAAGGGGTGGCTCGAATAAGAGCAGGGTGCTGGTGCCCACTGGAGCCTGACGAGAGATGCTGGCGCAGTGGTGCTGGGATAGGAGGACGTGTGTGCTAGGCACAGTCACGGCCCACAGAGGTCCATTTCCTAATCTTCAGAACCTGTGACACCTTATAAGGCAAAAGGGACTTTCCAGGTGTGATTACATTCAGGATTTTGAAATGGAAGATTATCCTGGATTATCTGGATGGGATCAGGATAATCACAAGAATTCTTGAAAGATGGAGGAAGGCATTTCATCAAAATAAAAAAGAGTTGAAGATGCTGTGCTCCTGTCTTTCAGGATGGAGGAAGGGGCCAGGAGCCAAGGAATGCAGCTGGAAAATATCAAGAGAATTGATTCCCCCCTAAAACCTCTGGAAGGAACCACAGCCCTGCTAACACTCTGATTTTAGCTCAGTGAGACCCATTTTCCACTTCTCACCGCCAGAACTGCAAGATAATTAATTCATGCTGTTTTAAGGCACTGAGTTTGTAGTGATTTGTTACGGTAGCCATAGGAAGGGCTTTCCAGGTGGCACCAGTGGTTAAGAACCCGCCTACCAATGCAGGAGATATAACAGATGTGGGTTCGATCCTTGGGTTGGGACGATCCCCTGGAGGAGGGCATAGCAACCCACTCCAGTATTCTTGCGTGGAGAATCCCATGGACAGAGGAGCCTAGTGGGCTACAGTCCATAGGGTCACAGAGAGTTGGACATGATTGAAGGGACTTGGACGCACAAACACAGCCATAGGAAACTAATATAAGATGAATAGGTTCAAGAATGATTTAGTAGGGACTTCCCTAGTGGGCCAGTAGTTTTAAGATTCTGTACTTCTAAGGCTCAGGGCAAGGGTCTGATCTTTGGGTGGGGAACTAAGATCCCACATGAAGGGCCAAAAAAAAAAAAGTGATTTAATAAATAATTTGATTAGAGAGAGGAGGGGAGAGCAAGACCTGCTGGGGATTGCTGGGTGAGGCATTAAGGTGAATTGAAGTCCTGTCCCTTGAGCTAGAGTCCACTGGGAGGGCTGGAGGGAGGAATCCTGTGATAGTGATGAGATACTCAGTTTGGGACACGTAATGGCGTTAAGTTGGTGTGCATGTGAGTGTCAAGGTGAAGATGTCCAGTGAGCAGTTGTCTGCCAGGAGAGAGACTGGCCTGGAGACAGGGGTTGTCCATGGTAACTGAAGTCCTGGGCCCCATGAGATAACCCACGGAGAGTGACACTGTGGGGGAGCTGAGGACCTGATCTTGGAAGGAAAATGTCTTTTGGTAGAGACACAGAACACACCTCCAGCAAGCGAATTCTTTTTTGTTCTGTAAACATTCCTGTTCTCATGTCCCCTGTGCTCCCCACCCCCAGGGCTCTTATTAAACCTCCTGTCACATTCAGATGGGCAGATTTCAGTTCTGCACACCTAGATTCTCCCTTTTATCCTGGTTCATAACCTCCCAGATACATAAAGGGTTTAAAACATCCCCGTGCTCCAGCTCCCACACTTTCTTCTTGCAGAGCAGCCCCGCTCTTCCTACTTGGGGCCATCAGGGTCTGCAGAGTCTGCCTGGCAGCAGTGGGCCTGCCTCCTCTCTCTGGTTGTCTGGCTTGGATTTTGGCCCCGTGAGAAGGAGGCCACGTTCCTAACGCTACTCCTGGCATTTGAACCTGAGCTTTAATGTGGTTTCAGAGTTAGGGCACGTTGCTTTTGTACATACTGTTCTCTCTGCCTGGAACACCCTTCTGGAAAATACCACCACATCTGCCTAACTCAACTTTCAGAACATTTCTGCAGTTTTGTCCAGTGGAGATAGTTTCCTTGTCTTCTCATGTGGACTGTAAATGACTGTTTACTGGCCCACGTTCCTCTTTTTGACCATGAGCTCCCATGGACAGCAGCCTACCAGGCTCCTCCGTCCATGGGATTTTCCAGGGCAGAGTACTGGAGTGGGGTGCCATTGCCTTCTCCGTCCTTATGAGCATGGACTCTGGTTTGCTTAGTCCAGGTTTCCGAGCACCTAACAGAGTCCAGGGTCCAATAAAAGCTTTTGCTAAACAGAACCAACCCTTCTCGATTGTGTCTGTCCGCATCTGACGGCTCAGTGAGCCTGCAACGCTGATAGGCAGCGTGCTAATCAGCAACAGGTGAACAGCTGTGCTCAAACCCGCATGCTTCCTTATGTAACAGCCTTCCTGGCTAGCTAACTCCAAGGGTAACCCAGAAACCCCTGTGGCCTCCTCTTCTCCTTGTGCCAGGTTGCCAGCATCATACATCTGGCCTCTCTGACAGATACCTGTTTCTGGCCTCACATATCTTGCTTGACAACGTGAGCCAGGCAGGAAGCAATTGCTTCTGTCTTGGAATGTTCTGGCAGGCCCAGAACACACACACACAGAGCCAGATGGAATGTGTGACGGGGCTAGAGAGGGGAGCTAAAGGGTGAGGATAAAAACGAGTGTCCAGGGTGATAAAATTCCATTTTCCCTGGGGATTGATTGTTGGGGGAAGGGGAGGTCGATGTTGAGAAATGCTAGGATAAATGAACCTGAAAAGTGAAAAGGAACCAGGGACGCCTGGGAGCTGTCTGAACTGTTGCGGCCTGTCTCGGGCCGTCCTCTGAGTTCTGGTTTCCAAAGGGAAGGAAAGAACTGCAGCAGGTCTTAAGGACACGTCTCGGTTGCCTGGCCAATCCAGACAGCTCAGAGGGAGCCAAATGCAGCCACAGCTCTTTTTTTTAAATTTGCTGCACTTCCCCAGCCTAAAAAAGAAAGATCCAGGGGCTCCAATTACAAATTTGACCTAGGTACCTCCTCCTCACCCCCTAAGTTAAAATAGTCGACTCAACAATATGCATAATAACGCCAGAAACCTTGAGCTACATGTCACTGAAAGTTTAAATACAAAAGCCAAACAGAGATCGATAAGTAGTGAAAAGGTGAACTATTTAAGTCTCTTATAGCTCAGTGGGCCTGCATTCTGCTCAGGAGCAGTTCTCAAAGGAGCTGGTATCAGCATCAACCAAACAGGCTGCTGGCCCCGCCCCTAAAGTTTCTGCTGCTCTCCGTCTGGGGTCAGGTCGAGTGTCTGTGGCTAAAACAAGTTCCCCCGGGAGATGTTGGTGCTGCTGGTCCAGGGACCCCTGCTTTCAGAACCGCTAGTTTCCTAACAGCTTAAGAAATGGGGTCACAAAGAGTCGGACCTGACTTCACGACTCAGTGAACTGGAGAAGCTTGTTTAGAGAGAAATGGAAACCAAAGGACAAAAGCAGTAGCTCAGTTTCCTTAGAGAGGTGTGGTGTATGTTCTTAGAAAAACAAGAGGGAGTAGCATTGGCTTTCAAGGTCTGCTCTGGAAGAGCTGACTCACTGGAAAAGACTCTGATGCTGGGAGGGACTGGGGGCAGGAGGAGAAGGGGACGACCGAGGATGAGATGGCTGGATGGCATCACGGACTCGATGGACGTGAGTCTGAGTGAACTCCGGGAGTTGGTGATGGACAGGGAGGCCTGGTGTGCTGCGATTCATGGGGTTGCAAAGAGTCGGACACGACTGAGCGACCGAACTGAACTGAACTGAACTAGAAGATACTGGGCTTTACTCACGGCTCAGTGGTAAAGAATACGCCTGCCAATGCAGGAGATGTGGGTTCAATCAGACACAAAGTACTGGGTAAAAACCTCAAGGCAGTTCCAAATAGAACGTCTTTGGACACTTCTCTCTGCCCCTCGTATGTTAGGTCATGCTCTTCTAGAACTATCCAAGGTCGAGGAGAAATGGCTTTTGTAAAGCGGTACCCTGGGATTCACAACCTTTCCCCCACTTTGGGCTCCCGTGGTGTCCCTCCCACACAGCATCGATGTACCCAGCATCCTGGTGCACAACCAAGGGAGGATGAATCACAGGGGCTGGTACATCTAAGACTGCAGGATTTGGAGATCAGAAGGCTCAGCTTGTGTTAACCAAAAATATTACTGTTATTTCCAAAGCTTCTCGATCTCCGCTCCTCTCTGCTCACCTAGCCCTGACTTGTGAATCCAGTGTCTTCTAAATGCATGTGCACGGGCTCAGTGGTAAGTCGTGTCCAGCTCTCTGCGACCCCATAGGCTGTAGCCTGTCAGGTTCCTCTGTCCGTGAGATTCTCCAGGAAAGAATACTGGAGTGGATTGCCATTTCCGTCTCCAGGAGACCTTCCCGACCCAGGGATGGAACCCATGTCTCCTGCATCTCTTGCTTTGGCAGAAGGATTCTTTACCACTGAGCCCCTAGGGAAGCCCAGTATCTTCTAAAGCTGACCGTAAAAGCCAGTGTTTCTCCTCCTTGTTTTTCCAAGAATGCACACCTACTTCTCTGTGGAAACTGAGTTATTGCTTTTGTCCTTCATTTCCTGGATGAATCAAGATAATTTTCTGCTTGGGCTCCATGTCTTCCCTTTGATCATTCTGCCAGAGGCTGGAGCAGCCTTAGTTCCTTCCAGAGACTTCCTGTGTTGGAGTCTGCTGTCTCTTCCCTATCCCAAGATTACAGCATCAGGCTCAGCTCCTCCAGAGAATTCTCATCCCTCCCCCAGTGAGCGGCCTTACAATGGCCATGGCCTACTTTAGACCACTTTGCAGTGTAAGGAAGTCTCTCTCTCTCTTTCCTCACTGAGAAGGATCTCTCACTTTCTAAGCAATAACTTCCTTAAATGCAGCCCCTCTCTACCCCCACCCTTTAGGCCAGATTAGAAATTTGGTGGAGGGAGGAGGGTTAGAGGGGTGGAGATCTTTTGCTAGTGAAATATTCCTCACAGGAAAAATCAGATCCTTGTTTTCATCCCTTCGTACTTAAAAAAAAAATGTGATTTAGTATTTTTTTTTAATATTTAGGATGAGACTTCATAATCGGTTTTGTATTTATGGTCTCCAAAGGTCTTACCTGGACTCTGACCGCTACTGCTGAACCAGCCAATCTTGTGACTACAGGCTGTGTCTCAGTGAGAGGAACCTGACACAGTGCTTTGCGGGCTGTTTCAGTCTCGTTCCGTGTGTGCTCTCAGTCACTCGGCTATGTCTGTTTGTGATCCCATGGACTACAGCCTGCGAGGCTCCTCTGTCCATGGGATTTTCCAGGCAAGAGCACTGGAGCATGTTGCCATTTCCTCCTGCAGGGCATCTTCCCAATCTAGGGGTCGAACCCGCGTCTCCCGCACTGAGCCAGCTGGAAAGCCCTGTTTCGGTCTTGTGCTGGTCAGATATTTGTTGAAGGAGGGAATGAATTATGCTCCTCTGATTCCCTGGGCCCTTGGTTAGTTGCATAGTGGGATTTGTAAAAACAATATCATACCTCACATAGACTTTGCCTCAGAAAATACTGAAATTAAAAAAATGTTTTTTGACATTGGAAAAGGCAAAATCTGCAGAATGTATTTTCACCTCCACAGAGAAAACCTCAGTGCTGATACCCTCTCATAGCTGTAAAGAGAGTGGTCCTTGATACCCTCTCATTGGTGTAAAGAGAGTGGTCCTTGAAGGAAAATGATGTCTGTCAAAGGTCAGGGCCTGTGCTGCTCCTGACAAGGCAGGAGCTCTCCGCTCTTCTTTTCTAATCCAGAGCTTTGCGGGGGTTGTGTGTTGAGGGAGCTCTAATGCGGCTTACCTCAGATCACACACGTCAGTCGTTAGGAATCACTCAGGAGGTGACTGTGCAAGCCGGGCTGGCGGAGTCCACAGTTTGGTTCAGGCCTGATTCAAGGACAAAGGTCTTCATGCCACCTGAGCAAATACCAAGAACTGGTCACTGCTGCGGTACCATTCTCAGCTCGGAATCCAGACTTGGGGCCAGAGATGGCATTGTGGCTGCACAAGAAGGCAGTCACTGATCACTACATTGTACACCTGTAACTTACATAATATGGCACCTGAACCAGATTTTAATAAAAAGAAATTAAAGAGAAGGAGGTCACTGACAGACGCTGCAGCCAGTGTGGCAATCCAGCCGGCGACCGAGACACACACAAGAGACACTCACCGTGCAGTGGGACTCCCCTTGCCTGTCCTTCAGCTCCAGAGGAGACGCTGCTCGGGGTCACCGAGCAGTTGTGCTGAGAACTGCTGCAGGAACAGAGTGTGCCTGGCGGAGACTCCCACCCTGGGCCGCTCGGAGTGCTCAGCCTGGGCCAGGCCCCCAGGCTTTGAGGCTCCTTTGTTCACGTCACATGCTTGGCAACAGCAGAGCAAAGGTCACTGAGGCTGGGTGCCCACCCTTCCTGCTTCCCGCCCACCCAGGGGGTCAAGGACCACTGCTCCTAGTAAAGAGCTTGGCAGAGAGGAACAGGCTGCATTCTGGAAATTAAAGTTCTTTTAAAAGGTCCACCTCATTTCAAACTCAAGGTGGGGAATTTCTGTGTCCCCAACCAGGAATATGAAGGCCCAAGGAAAGGCTGGGCAATCGTTTTTTTTTTTTTTTTTTTTTTTTAAAAGTGGACCAACTTTATTTTATTTTATTTNTTCTTTTAAAAGGTCCACCTCATTTCAAACTCAAGGTGGGGAATTTCTGTGTCCCCAACCAGGAATATGAAGGCCCAAGGAAAGGCTGGGCAATCGTTTTTTTTTTTTTTTTTTTAGTTAAAAGTGGACCAACTTTATTTTATTTTATTTATTTTTTAATTGAAACATAATTGCTCTACAGAATTTTGTTGGTTTCTGCCAAATACCAACATGAATCAGCCATATGTCCCCTCCTTCTTGAACTGGGCAATCCTTTTCTTTAAAGGTGTTTAAGGCAAAAACAGTTCTCTCTACTTTTTCCAGGGAGTCGCTCCTCAGCTCAGGACTTGTCTTTTGCCCTGACTTGGTGATATATGTTCATGCTCCCCCTTCCCCTACACTCAGGGCATACCCAGGAAGTCTAGGGGGAAGGGGTTCCTCTGAGACGCCACTAATAAACCACCCAGGTGATTGTGCCGCTGGCCAGTACGATGGTCTTTCTCTGCTGGGGGGGAGACTGAGGCTCTCAAGTGGGAGGCGGCTGCTGAGGCCCCACAGCGCAGGTGCAGCAGAATGGGGGCCCGGCCCGCCTCTGTGGGAGGAGGATCCGCCCAGTCAGGGCTTCATTCCCAAGCGCACAGGAAGGCTGTGGAGCCTACACAATGTGCTTCTGGCCAGAGGAACATGTTCCTCTTAATATAATGAACATGTATTGAGCGTTCACTCTGTGGTAAGCTCTGTTCTAAGTCCTTGACATGCATCAACTTCATTATCAACTCTCTGAAGCAGAGGCTATTATTATCACTCCCTTGTGCAGATGAGAAAACTGAGGCACAGAGAGGCTAAAGTCATTGTTTGAGGTCACCTGTGCAGGAAGTGCCAGAGCCACGATCTGACCCCAGTCAAGTCTGACTCCAGACCCAGTGCTCTTAATGTCCGCATCCTGCTGTGTCACGCCCTTCACTGTTTGGGTATGAAGATAAATATTGACCTCACACATTGTTTATGCCTAAGAAGGTCACATACATGATCACGTTTGATTTCTTTCTACAACAGCCCTAAGGAGGTGAGTGGATTGAATGATATTGTCCCCATTAGGTGCTGAGGAGACAAGACAGAGGTCAAGCACATTTGGCAACATCACCTTCCTAGTTAATAATAAACTACACAGGGCTCCTGATTTAAAAAAAAAAAAGAAAAATTATTTGGTAGCCCTGGGTTTAGCTGTAGCTCTTGGGATCTTTGCTCTTCCTTTTGACATGCGAGATGTTTCTAGTTGCAGCATGTAGGATCTAGTTCCCTGATGGGGGATCAAACCCAGGCCCCCTGCATTGGGATGTTGAGCCTTAGCTACCAGACCACCAGAGAAGTCCCCAGGACTCCTGACTAAAGGAGTATTTGGTCTGGTTGACCCACAAGGAATTAATCCACATGTTGGATTAGGAGCAAGTCCTGCCCCACATGGGACTCAGGTGTTGGTGATTTGTGACCCAAGCCTTACCTATCATGACCCACTTACTGAATAGATTAACTGCTCAAGGTGCTTAGGGTTGCGAGGACAAGACAAGGAGGCCCGGCGCTCCTCGGGTGATGGGTGTTGGCTGCCGGGCCACCGGAGGAGGAGCCCGGGAAGGTGTCTCAACAGTGGCACAGCTGTGCCTTGTCCGAGTGCTGCCAGCGCTGCCTGTGGGCGTGCCTTGAAGTGTACAGCGTCCAGTCCCTGTCCAGAGCGCCCTGTCTCCTGTGGTCACTCTGACATGCTCCCCAAGACCCTGGTATTCATCCCCTGACACAGGAGCACCTAAGGATCTGGCCCCATCAATAAGCAGGGCCCCTTTGGGACAGACAGCCTCCCTGGTGGCAGCCTCACTTGGCCCAGTGTGTGAATTGCTTTTGTTCTGGGCATCTTCTCTCTTTCAGCTGGCCCTGGGCGGGACATTACCCAAGTAACTTCTCCAAAAGAGCCTCCTGGACGCCTTTTCTGAGGTCAGGGCTCAGGGCTCGCCAGGCAGGAACCTGGTGACCCTCTCAACATGAGGGTACAGCTAGAAGAGCCCTTAGAAACTGCCTTTGTATTGAAATCCCAGTTGAGTGAGTCAAGACATTTGCTCAGGACCACTGCGAGGGTTTGCAGCAGAGCTGGAAGCAGAGCCAGGCTCCTGACTCCAGGTTCGGTACTCCTCCTGCTGCCCCCGGGAGAGACCAGGGAGGAGACTTCCACTGGCTTTGCCTGATGCTTGCTAACGGCTGCTCAACAGTTAAAAAGAAGAGTAAGACTGTCTTTGTACTAACATTTCCATATCTGCTCTTCCCCTGCAAGTCCCTGCTGTCTGATTAAAGAAACCTTTTTTTTACCTATTTATTTTTTTAAAATATATCTGTTGTCTGTTTGTTTCTGGCTGTGCTGGGTCGATACTGCAGTGCCCGGGCTTCTCATTGCGAGGACTTCTCTAGCTGCAGAACACAGGCTCTAGGGCGTGCAGGCTCTAGTGCGCAGCTCCAGGGCTCCAGAGCACAAGCTCAGTTGTTTCGGCAGTTGGGTTTAGTTGCCCCTCCCCCCGGCATGTAAGATCTTCCTGGACCAGGGATCGAACCTGTGTCTCCTGCTTTGGCAGACAGATTCTTAACCACTGGACCACCATGGAAGTCCCCTGCTGTCTGATTGGATGGAGACTGGTATAGAATGGGTGAGAAGGCATGAGGAAACCCCACACGATGGAGCCAGGAATCTGTCTGCAGGAGGGAGAGATGTGGGAAGGATCAAGCAGGTGGGCAGGTATCAGATGCCTCGTACCCTCGGGCCAGCGGCACTGCTACCCAATGCTGCCCAGGCTTCTGGCACCGTTGGCCGCCCGCCCCCCTGCTCTCTCTCCCCGCACCCCCAGGGATGATGCAGCCAGAGGCCACAGGAGAACCTGTCAGGCATGGAACACCAAGTAAACAGCCCCGAGGAATTTCTCTTACTTGAATTTCAGCTCATTTACTTGGGAGCATCTGTCCTCCCCTCTAGGTGGGGGAAGGGAGAGTAGGGTAGGAAGGCTAGGATTACAGTGTCCTTCTGCCCAAAGGAGGCTACTGGTCCAGAGGGCAGTGGTTCCTAACGCTTTCCATTGTATTTACTGGAGGCATGGCAAGGACCCCCTGCCCCCAGGCGCTTGACTTCTGCTTTTTAAAATTATGGTTGATATACAATATTATATCGTGACAATAATATGTATACAATACTGTAATGTATTACAATAATATTTACACAATATTACTTTCAGACATACAGCATATGGATTCAGTATTTTTGACAGATTATACTCCCTGGTAACTCAGCTGGTAAAGAATTCACCTGCAATGCAAGAGACCCTGGTTTGATCCCTGGGTCAGGAAAATTCCCTGGAGAAGGGATAGGCTACCCATTCCAGTATTCTTGGGCTTCCCTGGTGGCTCAAACAGTAAAAAATCCATCTGCAATGCAGGAGACCTGGGTTCAATCTTGGGTTGGGAAGATTCCCTGGAGAAGGGAGTGGCTACCGACTCCAGTATTCTGTCTGGAGAATTCCATGGACAGAGGAGCCTGGCAGGCTATAGTCCGTGGGGTCGCAAAGAGTCAGACACAACTGAGAGACTTTCACACACACACAACAACATACTCCATTACAGGTTATTAAAAGATAATGGCATATAGCTCAGGAAACTCAAACAGGGGCTCTGTATCAACCTAGAGGGGTAGGATGGGGAGGGAGATCGGAGGGAAGTTCAAAAGGGAGGGGATATATGTACACCTATGGCTGATTCACGTTGAGGTTTGACAGAAAACAGCAAAATTCTGTAAAGCAATTGTCCTTCAATAAAAAATAAATAAAAGATAATGGCTATGATTCCCTGTGCTATACAGCATAGCTTTGTTGCTTATCTGTTTTATGCATAGTAGTTTGTATCTGTTAACCTCATACCCCAGATTTGNCACCTATGGCTGATTCACGTTGAGGTTTGACAGAAAACAGCAAAATTCTGTAAAGCAATTGTCCTTCAATAAAAAATAAATAAAAGATAATGGCTATGATTCCCTGTGCTATACAGCATAGCTTTGTTGCTTATCTGTTTTATGCATAGTAGTTTGTATCTGTTAACCTCATACCCCAGATTTGTTCCTCTCCCCTCCCTCTTCCCTTCGGGCACCACAAATTTGTTTTTTTGTATCTGTGAGTCTGTTTCTGTTTTGCATATACGTTCATTTGTATACTTTTTAGATTTGTCTTTGACATTTTGTTAAGCACAATATTCTCTAGGTCCATCCATATTGCTGCAAATGGCAGAATTTTTTTCATTTCATGGTTGAGTACTTGATATGTAGATTAAGAAGATGTGTATTTATGTGCTGCATCTTCTCCATTCATTCATATATTGAAGGGCTCCTGGATGGCTTCCATGTCTTGGCTATTGTAAACATTGCTGCTATGAACATTGGGCTACATGTATCTTTTCAAATTAGTATTTTTGGTTTTCCTGGACATATACCCAGGAGTGGAATTGCTGGGTCATATAGTAGTTCTGTTTTTACCTTTTTGAGGAACCTCCATACTGTTCCCCAAAGTGGCTGCTCCAATTTACATTCCCACCAACAGTGCATGAGAGTTTCCTTTTCTCCACATCCTCGTCAGCAATTTTTATTTGTGGACTTTTGATGATAGTGTTGCAGTGAGAAGGAAAAAAGAGGAATGAGTTTTTCTCTTTCCCTTTCCTGAGAACAAAGATGATAAAGAGAACAGTGAGCAGGCCTGCACATTCCTAGTATTTTTACTTTAACCGCTCCTAACTCAGCATATCTGTAACTAACTTTGCTTTTCTGCTCCCTAACTCTGCAGAAGCTACAGTTCACAGTTTTCCCTTGACTCTATGCTAAGTACATCCTGTATCTGGTGTTTACCCTTACAATACCCTTCCCCTTTTAGTTCCATATCAGAAAGAAGGTGAGAGCCACCAAACTGCCAGGTTCAATTACTGGGTTACTGAGTGCAGTTTCTGACTGTCTTTGAAACAGTGCAAGAGAAGGAAATCAGGATCCTATCACCTTTGTTCCTCATCACCAACTCCTGACTTTGAGCCCTTGCCTTATATAAGCCCCAGACTCCTCACAGAGTCGGGGTACAGTTCTTGAGGCATGAGCCTCCTGTGATCCGCTTTCTGCATCTGAGTATAAAACCTACCTTTCTATTTCCTTCAGACTCTGTCTCCGTATTTTTTATTTGGCTTTGGTGGGCAGAGAAAGCCAAGATTTTGATCAGCAACAGTAGCCATGCTGTTGGGTGGCATCACGGACTCAATGGACATCCTGAGTCTGAGCAAACTCTGGAAGCTAGTGAAGGACAGGGAGGCCTGGTGTGTTGCAGTCCATGGGGTTGCAAAGAGCTGGGCACGGTTTAACAACCGAGCAACAGCATTCTGAACTTCTGTCTGCTTTGAACGGTCGATTCTGCCCAAATTTTGTTTCAGGTGAAGATCCTGTTGCTAACGTATTTTGAGACACACTAATCTAGTGAGAAGATGCAGGAAGGGAGAGAGCACGATTTTAGGCAGATACCTGCCATTGGCTTTGGAGTGACTTTCATCAAGGCTGCTCATCCCTCGGTCAGGCCTGGGTCCTTTTTCCACTTGGAAGAAGTCTCACCTGGGCTGTGTCCTCTCTTCCTTCATGAGCACGGGGTCAAGGTCACGGTCTGGGCTGTCTTTCTTGAAACCTTTCTCAGCCTTCCATCTGTGCTCTCAGGCCAGCTCCAAGGCCCCCCAACCCACCTGCCATCCCATCCCTAAAGTCTTTCTTCAGTTCAGTTCAATCGCTAAGTCATGTCCGACTTTGCAACCCCTTGGACTGTAGCACGCCAGGCTTCCCTGTCCATCACCAACTCCCAGAGCTTGCTCAAACTCATATCCATCAAGTCAGGGATGCCATCCAACCATCTCATTCTCTGTCATCCCCTTCTCCTCCTGCCTTCAATATTTCCCAGCATCAGGGTCTTTTCCAAGGTGTCAGTTCTTCACATCAGGTGGTCGAAGTACTGGAATTTCAGCTTCAACATCTATCCTTCCAATGAATATTCAGCATTGATTTCCTTTAGGATGGACTGGTTGGATCTCCTTGCAGTCCAAGGGACTCTCAAGAGTCTTCTCCAACATCACAGTTCAAAAGCATCAGCTTTCTTTATAGTCCAACTTTCACATCCATATATGCCTATCAGGAAAACCATAGGTTTGACTAGACAGACCTTTGTTGACAAAGTAATGTCTCTGCTTTTAATATGCTGTCTAGGTTTGTTATAGCTTTTCTTCCAAGGAGCAAGCATCTTTTAATTTCATGACTGTAGTTACCATCTGCAGTGATTTTGGAGCCCCCCCAAAATAAAGTCTCTTATTGTTTCCATTGTTTCCCCATCTATTTGCCATGAAGTGATGGGACTGGATGGTGTGATCAAAGTCTTTTTTAGATGGGATCAAAGGTGTGACACTAACTGAAAAGTTTTTTTTTTTTTTAATGACTCAAGATCAAGGTGTTATTATGACATAAATTGACAAGGAAGAGGAAAGACTGGAGGGGATGGCAGAGAGGGCAGGAAGGGAGGCGGAGGAGAATCTGGAGCCTGTAAACACTCCCAGGGCTACTTTTAGCAATTAGCATGTACTGTCTAATCACACAAGCTTCATAGACTCAGTAGAAAGGGATGCAGAGAGTGTGCGGCAGCCCCTGCTGGTACTGGTTAGGTAAAGTACACTAATTAGAATGGGATGGGAAGCCAGAAAACACATAATTACTCATCCGATTCCGAAGGAGGCTCTTTGAACCAATGGGAAGCTTGCTGTGGTAACACACCCTGTTGGAAAGGTCAAAATCAGCAAATGGAAGCTTCAGGCAGATCAGGAGTGTACTCTTACATTCAACCCAAGATTGACTGGTCTCCAGAAAAAGGACTGGCACCTTTGCTGACTGTCGAATTTCCAAATGCAAACTTGCTCTCCAAATTCCATGACGAGCTCGATAACTCCACCTCCCCTGAGGGCCTCCTTGCTGTTCTGTGCAGTTATCTATTAAAGGAAAGATGACTTTTCGAGACAACATTCCCTGTGTGGTAGGTGTTCAGGTGGGGGAAACTTAAGTGATTTGGAGAGTCATGACAATGAGGAAGAAGATAAAGATAAAATAGGGGGAAAAAACACACCAAGATTATAAACAGATCAGAAAATCTGGATTTTTAGAAAATGGTTTTTGAAGAATATCTGTTCTCCCCAAGTAGAGGATATGGAAGAAGAAAAACAGGCCTAATCTTTCCATTAAGATTCTTAGGAACAGATGGGTTTCATCCCCAGGGGACGATAGCATAGTAATTCAACTCCCTTGTCCCCACGACTAAAACTAAAGATGATTAGAGAATGGACTCTTAGCCCTCTGTCATCTCAGACAGCCAAGCCTTGTCACCGGACTTGGGAATTCAGCAAGCAAACACACATCGATAAAGGCAAAACATTGGCCCTTTGTAAATATTTTGACTGTCATCCACCCATTATTAAGGCAGTAAGCTTGAGGACCACCGGGTTGAGGACACCCTTGGAGTCCTTTGGCCGACTGCTGTCTGGGTGGGTCAGAGTACATGCCTGAAACGACTCCAGAGTCATCTGCCCTCTCTCAGACCATCTGTCCGCGGGTCCCTGTATCTTCAGCAGCTGGTGGCCAATTGCACGTCCTCCAGAGTTTCTCAGGCTGGATCTCCAGATGCCTTCCCCACTGTTTGGAATGTCACCCTCCTCTCACAGCCTGTTCTGCATCCAGGGATCACTCTCGTGGCCTTGACTGCACCCGCATCATGCGCTCACGTTGCCGGAGCGCTGAGAAGAGAGCCAGCCGTGGACAGGTGAGGCTGTCACTTCAGCAGCTTCTGAGACGTGGCAGAATTATTCCAGCAACAACAGAACCCAAGGAAAGTCTCCTTTATGGGGGCTGGTCAGGGAACACGTGAATCCTTAGAGGCAGGGCTCAAAGATTTCTGCAGGGTCAAGGCCAATACTGTGGTCACAGGGCAGGAAAAGACTGCCTAGGCCTGAGCCTTTGGCTCAGACGGTAAAGAATCCGCCTGCAATGTGAGACATCTGGGTTCGATCCCTGGGTTGGGACGATCCCCTGGAGGGGGGCATGTCAACCCACTCCAGTGTTCTTGCCTGGAGAATCTGCATGGATGGAGGAACCTGGTGGACTACAGTCCATAGGGTCTCAAAGAGTCGGATATGCCTGAGCGACTACGCACAGCATAACAACAGGCCTGGGAGAAGGAAAAGTGGGGGATACAGGCATCCCCGCCCTCTTGAGCCTCATTCGGAATCGGATGAGTGATTATGTGTTTTCTGGCTTCCCACCCCATTCTAATTAGTGTACTTCACCTAACCAGCTCCAGCAGGGGCTGCCGCACTCTCTGCATCCCTTTCTACTGAGTCTGTGAAGCTTGTGTGACTAGACAGTACATGCTAATTGCTAAAAGTAGCCCTGGGAGTGTTTACAGGCTCCGGATCTCTCCTCCCCCTGAAATGCCTTGAACTGGACCAGAGAAAGACAGATTAAACACCAGCTTGTGATGTGTGTGTGTGCGTGTGTGCATCTTTATTTTTTTAACCGGAGAATAATAGCTTTACCATGCTGTGTTAGTCTCTGCTGTACAACAGAGTGAGTCAGATACATATATACCTGCATCCCCTCCCTCTTGAGCCTGTGTCCCACCTCCCATCTCACCCCTCGAGGTCATCACAGAGAACAGAGCTGAGCTGCCTGCGCCATGCAGCAGCTTCCCCCTAGCTATCTGTGTGTGTGCCTCTTTAAGTTACTTTTGGGATTCCCCAAATACTAAATTCTCTGAGACTTTGAAATGATAGCAAATGTAGGGTCTAAGTTGCTCTGGTTCTGTTTCCCTTCAACTAGAGTTGTACAGTTTGTGATAGTCTTTGGCCCCTGTAAGTTGGCTACCAGATGGTGCAGAATCCATAAGAGGTAAAGACATGTTTATTGAACTCTTCCAGAATCCCACAGAGGGATCTACACACATACACATGGAAACATGCATGCATGCACACATACACACAGTAGGACTTATTATCTGTGTTGAGCTGATGTTTCTGCTTTCCTGGGAAGTTGTTAATGGTGTTTGTATTTACCTGAGTTGGTATAGGGCTTTTTTTTTTTCAGGGTTTGCCTCTGGCGCTGGAAAGTGGAAAATCAACTTGAAAGAGAAAACCAAATTACCCTGCCATCTAGAAATCTCAGGAGATAGGCCACACAAAGTGAACTTGGTTTATTGTTGTCTTCAAGGCCTCCTGTTGGCTCCAGTCATCCTGAAGATCTCAGGGGAGCAGATTCTCCCTCCCATAGAGGTGCTTATGGGTGGGCTGGCCCCATGGGCTGCTCCAGGAGAGAATGAGGTCCTCACACAGCCTCTGAGGACCACAGGTTGGATAACAAGGATGCTCCTGAGATACAGTATCATAGACAAGACCTGGTTTAGAATCTGGGCTCCACCATCTACCAGCTGTGTGATCTTGCCCATGTGCTTTGAGTTCTGGGCTTCAGTTTCCTCGTGTGATGCAATAATCAGAATTGTCTAAAGTGACATTCCAGGAATGGAATTGTCTAAAGTGGGTGCTTACTCCGGGTTGCAGGGCTACTGAGCCATCTGGGACCGGATGGGCTTTCCTGCCTTCTCCCTTTGGAGCTGCTGCATCTCAGGTAAGCCTGGGGGCCCAGGGGTTCTTTCCCTGACAGGAGGGTCTCTAGTGCCCACACTGGTGTCTCATATCCTAAGATCTGAGCAGTTGGTACTTTCAGACAACTCCTGTAAACAGCAGGCAAATACGGACTGCCTGGCACCACTGTCGAGTTTGTCCTGGCACTTGGACTGTGTGAAGAAAGAGTGACAGTTGGGGTAGGGGCCTCCAGTTCCACGCAGACCTGCACTGTGGGCCCCAAAGCTTCCTGGCCCCTGCATGTCTCTCTGTGGGAGGACGGAAGGATCCAAGGGACCTTAACTTACACTTATTTTGTCGATCCTTGCTTGATTCGCTTGCCTTTCCCCCATATAGCATATTGCTTAGTCCACGCCTGTGATGTTGTGGAATTTGTCTTGGATACTAGCAAGAGGATCCCATCTTGCATGCCACTTTGTTTGCAGAGATGGGGTTAATGACATTTGCCTTAAGAGACTGGGGTAAAAATTCACTTGAAAAGCCAGGCCCAGCGGTAATAGCCTGAATAAAGGCATGAAGCGTGCCTGGGGTTGGCCTACACAGGAAATGATAAATGCAGTGTGGCTTTAGTGTGGAATGCCTGGTGGGGTGGGGATAAAACATGAGAGATTAAGCTCCAGAGGGATATGGGGCTAAGGAAATGTTTCTTTTCCTTGAGAGGAATTGAATTGTATTCAATTCAATTGAGGAAGGAGTTGAAGGAGAGGAATTGTAAAGGCGTCTAAGCTTGGGAATGACAGAGTTAGCCTCTCCTTCCCCCAACCTCTGGTCCCTCGGAAAATACTTTAGGTCAGGCAGTGTGAGTGGCCTGGAGGAGAGGGGAATGGTTGTTAGGGAGCGAAGGCAATCTCTGATGAGGCCCAAATGGAGCCGTGAAAGTGGGAATGGAGAGAAGAGGTCTTTCAAAAGAATAATGAACAGGATTCACTGGCCATTACGTGTTGGGGTGGGATGTATTTGAGGAAGGATTTGAAAGGAAGAAAAAAAGCAAATGATGCTCAACAGATATAATTTTTCTTCCCTTCTTTCCCTCTAGTGGATAGAGGTACCCGAGAGCCAGGAAATCCTCCCTGGGGAAAGGGCTGACTGGCTAGTTTTGAGAGACTAAGATGGAAGCCTTGGTTCTCAAGCATTAGAATGTCCCCTGAGCCTTTTCATCTAGCTTGGTGGCTCTGTCGGCCCACTTGCACACACCTGTCCACGTCGGGCCCCAACGTACATCCCCTCTCTCCCCTTTTAAAGATAAAGAATACCAATAATCATGACTATGTTGAGACCTTATACAGTTTGTCTCAAAAAAGGATCTGCTGTCAAGTTATGAGGATCTGGACTTCCCTGGAGGTCCAGTGGTTAAGACTCTGCGCTTCTACTGCTTTGGGCACAGGTTTAGTCCCTGGTTGGGGAATCCCACACGCTCTGTGGCATGATGGATAATAAGCAGATCGACCATCGAATATGGAGCTCAGGTTCGGCAGGCGCCACACATCTATCTACCCAGAATTTTTCAATACAGGGCTTTTCTTTCATCTTTAAATATTCAATGCCACAGATGGGTCTGAGGAATCATCTGGCATTTTGTCGTGCCTGTAATTGGACAACTCTGTGGTTGTTTGGTCACCAAGTCTTGTCTGAATGTTTTGACAGTTTTTGCAGCACGCCAGGCTTCCCTGGCCTTCAGTCTCTCCCAGAGTTTTTTCAAACTCATGTCCACTGAGTCAGTGATGCCATCCAACCATCTCATCCTCTGCTGCCCCTTCTCCTCCTGCCCTCAATCTTTCCCAGCTTCAGGGTCTTTTCCGGTGAGTCAGCTCTTTTTCTCAGGTGGCCAGGTATTGGAGCTTCAGCTTCAGCATCAGTCCTTTCAGTGATTCAGGGTTGATTTCCTTTGGGATTCACTGGTTTGATCTCAACTACTTAGATCTCATTAATCACCCTGTGAAACAGCTCCTTTCTCAGACACATAGACGCCATCCAGAATTTTTCTAGTGTCTTTGCTTTTAGACAGCCATGGCTTGCTGAATCAAAGCAGCTGAGTTTGATGTAAGTTCAATGTTTCCTTCCAGAATTAACTCATGTTTATGGTCTTGAGATACTTAACAAGCAACACCTGGCCTCATCTAAACCCTGTGCATGTATTTTGTGTCCAAGAGATTTTGGAAATAGTATGGATGGAGAAGTGAGTATACACAGACGTCACCTGGTAACAAAAGCCCAGTGTAGCACCCTTGATTGTGCTCTGTTCGTGGCTACAGAGAGTGCAAACATCAGCCAGTCCCTTTCTGTTGAATAGTGCCCCACCATTTGTCAGGCTGGAGCTGCTTCTTTTTCTTCACAAAGAGACTGAGTTCTACGCTGATGTCCCTGAACTCCCTCTGCAGGGTCCCTCCGGGGTCCTTCACAGTAGTTGTGCTTCTCTTCAGGGTGATCTTGATGTTTTCTGGAATGTTGGCAGTCTAATTGTTGGGAATGGTCTCCATTCTCACAGTAGATGCAGCAAAGAGAGCTGTGTATTTAGGTTAAACCTGGTAAGCAAGTACGAAGCATGGTGAAGCCGTGTAGGGAGGGGTGGGACAGCTTTAGTCTTTGCTGGAAGCGTACGTCGCTCAGTCTTGTCTGACTCTTTGCGACCCCGTGGACTATACAGTCCATGCAATTCTCCAGGCCAGAAGACTGAAGCGGGTAGCCTTTCCCTTCTCCAGGGGATCTTCCCAACCCAGGAATCAAACCCAGGTCTCCTGCATTGCAAGCAGATTCTTTACCAACTGAGCTATCAGGGAAGAGGCCAGATGCTTTACATATCTGTAAACAACTCATCTAATCCTCCCAAGACTCTGTGGGCATTCGTGTTCCTCTTTCATAGTCTGGGGAACTGTGGCTCTGACAAGTGGCCACGTTTACCTGAAGCTCTTGACCTGCCCCCAAAATGCATTCCTGGGACAGGCAAGGCTGTCAGGGATCTAGGGTGTGATTTAAGCGCTGCACGTTCTGCTCAGTGCTTAGGGAATGCTGCTTTCCTGAGAATCCTCATGTAGCCTCAAACCCAAATCAGTGGTTCCTTTGACCATCCTCATTATCACCATTGTTAGGATAATCAATATGAAGTTGAAGCAAGATAGTTAAAAATATCCACAAAATCAAAACAAATTGCAGCACAATGTTTACCTACTAGTAGTAAAGTAAAGCAGGCAGCCTCTCAGTACTGTGTTCTCCTTTGGCCCGTGTGCAGATATTGGTTTTCTTACTACAAGCACAGTGCCATTTCCTGGTCATCATGATTATTCTATGAACTACTGTTGAAAATTAGCAGGTCATAGGCTGTATTCAGGCTACAGATGTGTATTATTAGACCTGGAAGTTGACTTTAATTATCTTTTTTTTTTTTTTAATTGAGATAGTTACCAACGATGAAATAAATATTAAGAAATTTTGCCTAAAGACCTTATTCTGACTTTTCTTGAAAATTCAGAAGAGCTCATAACCAAAGACCCACTTTCTCCATAGCAGCAACCGGCCAGAACTGGCAGCTAACCCCACAGCTGTCCAGTCCCTGGCCTGTTTGCCACATTCCCCCGGAGCTTGCTTCATTCACCTGGGTTTCCTACCTGCACCTTCCAGGCATCTGAGTTCATGACTTCTGTATGCTGCAGACCAGGGTCCCTGATTATTTACATTAGATCACATTAATGGTATGAATACTATGGTATGAGAGAAGTGTGCTCCCCAAGACCTGAGGTCTGTGGTTGAGTACAATGGTGGTGATGATGTGGATCCTGATGTTAACTGAGAGCAGGGATGTGGACATATAAAACATAAATGTTCTTACATCTCAGTGCAAAAGTGCTCCACAGCCAGCCCAGCAGACTTCACACCCTGATGGGAGTGAGTGCTTCCTAACTCTCCTGGTCCCAGCCCCCAGCCTCAACCGTACCCAGAGGCCAGCCTCTCCAAGGATTAGCCCTTCTCTGTTCCAAAGGCACGAGCAAGATTAACACCAACAGCAACTGTTCCCAGCTGCCAGACGAAATGACTGAGATCCTGGGAGAACATTGTCGGCAACAAATTCGGATTCCTGAAGTGGCAGAGTGGCTCTGGGTTACAGGGGGAGGAAAGCCGAGGGGAGCTGTACCTGAAAATTCATATTTCTTGTCCAGTTATGGATTGTTTTTTTTTATTTGTTTGTTTTACTTTATACAGCTCTTTGCATTTGCCTCAGGATAAATTATAGTAAATATCTATTTTCCAAAAAGTTTTATTGAGATGTAATTCATACATTATACAGTTGACCCTTTTCAAATACAACCCAATGGTTTCTGATATATTACAATATTTTTAAACATTGTGGTAATGAAACCGTTTACCTCAGATGGGAACTTGAACCCATGTGCTGCGACCTGAACCCTCGTGGCTGGGACTCGAACCTATGTTCTTCCAACTGAGATTGTAGACCTGGTTTTAGGACCTGGTGAAGCTCAGGTTCTTGATGTTTCATCTCAGAAAGAATTCAGTGAAAGACAAAATGATAGGTTAGAGGTGGATTTATTGAGAGAGAAGCACCCTCCACAGACAGAGTGTTGGCCATCAGAGAGAGTGAGTGGGGCCTCAGAATGTGGCGTGGTTAGCTTTTATGCTGGGTAATTTCATTGTCACCTTGCTTATTTAACTTATATGCAGAGTACAGCATGCAAAATGCTGGGCTATATGAAGCACAAGCTGGAATCAAGGTTGCCAGGAGAAATATCAGTAACCTCAGATATGTAGATGACACCACCCTTATGGCAGAAAGCAAAGAGGAACTAAAGAGCCTCTTGAAAGTGAAAGGAGAGAGTGAAAAAGCTGGCTTAAAGCTCAACATTCAGAAAACTAAGATCATGGCATCCTGTCTCATCACTTCATGGCAAATGGGGAAACAATGGAAACAGTGGTGGATTTTATTTTGGGGGGCTCCAAAATCACTGCAGATGGTGACTGCAGCCATGAAATTAAAAGACGCTTGCTCCTTGTAATAAAAGCTATGACCAACCCAGACAGCATACCAAAAAGCAGAGACAATACTTTGCCAACAAAGGTCTGTCTAGTCAAACCTATGGTTTTCCCAGTAATCATGTAAGGATGTGAGAGTTGGACTATAAAGAAAGCTGAGCACCAAAGAATTGATGCTTTTGAACTGTGGTGTTAGAAAAGTCTCTTGAAAGTCCCTTGGACTGCAAGGAGATCCAACCAGTCCATCCTAAAGGAAATCAGTCCTGAATATTCATTGGAAGGACTGATGCTGAAGCTGAAACTCCAATACTTTGGCCACCTGACGTGAAGAACTGACTCCTTGGAGAAGACCC
>SJYX01000692.1:408781-420961 GCA_006410675.1 Oreotragus oreotragus | reverse complement strand
CTAATGTAGGTTAGCCCTTTTGATATTTATGTGTTTTTATATGGGTTGCTACTGCTAAGTCACTTCAGTCGTGTCCGACCCTGTGCGACCCCACAGACGGCAGCCCACCAGGCTTCCCCGTCCCTGGCATTCTCCAGGCAAGAACACTGGAGTGGGCTGCCACTTCCTTCTCCAATGCATGAAAGTGAAAAGTGGAAGTGAAGTCACTCAGTTGTGTCCGACCCTCAGTGGCCCCATGGACTGCAGCCTTCCAGGCTCCTCCGTCCATGGAATTTTACATGGGTTAGATCTATAATATTTGCTGTAACTGAAAGTGTGAAATCACATGCCTTCCCTCCCCCTTGTGGTATAGCTTGCAATATGAAGTATCGTTTTTTATGCCTTGGGCAAATTGTCATACGTGTAGGTCTGGGTCAGCTTCCAGCATTTCATCCGTTGTCTTCTTGGTGTCATAAGACACACCCGTGAGTTCTTTCAATGAGAATTTTTTTTGCTGGCATCACTTCCTGTGGGACATCTTTGTCCTTTTCTTCACGACCACTTTCCTCACTCTTGTTGATAAGTTTGTCTTCACAGAGTTCCTCTGACTGGGCTTCCCTGGTGGCTCAGAGGTTAAAGCGTCTGCCTCCAATGTGGGAGACCCGGGTTCGATCCCTGGGTTGGGAAGATCCCTTGGAGAAGAAAATGGCAATGCACTCCAGTATTCTTGCCTGGAGAATCCCATGAATGGAGAAGCCTAGTAGGTACAGTCCACGGGGTCGCAAAGAGTCAGACACAACTGAGCGACTTCACCTTTACCTCACCTGACTACATATTTAGTCTCCTTAATGATGATAAGTGTCAGCATTCTTGCAGTCAGCTATTTTTTTCTATAACCCCACTTATGTTCTATTAGATGGAGAAAGCAGTGGCACCCCACTCCAGTACTCTTGCCTGGAAAATCCCCTGGATGGAGGAGCCTGGTAGGCTACAGTCCATGGGGTTGCGAAGAGTCGGACACAACTGAGCGACTTCACTTTCACTTTTCACTTTTATGCATTGGAGAAGGACATGGCAACCCACTCCAGTGTTCTTGCCTGGAGAATCCCAGGGACGGGGAAGCCTGATGGGCTGCCGTCTATGGGGTCGCACAGGGTCGGACACGACTGAAGCGACTTAGCAGCATGTTCTATTAGATTTTGACTTCCAACATTATCACTTCTGTTTCTTTACTGTAATTTTATCTTTGTTGGCAGGTTCTCTTTGTTTGGGTGTCCATTTTTGTAAAATGTCCCATGGGTTTGTCCCTGGGAGACAAGGAGGAAACACAGCTCTGTGCTTTGCAGTCTTTGTGTGACTTGGGTGCCAGACGGTCACAGTGACCAACCACTGATTGGCTGTGAGAGAAGTGTGATCGGGCGCTAATAATGATGCAAAAGATGGGTGCAAAGTTACGAAGCTAAAAATTTAAAACGTTCTGCTTTCATTGTCTTCATTTCTCATTACATTTTATAGAGGCAACCAGATGTTTTAGAAAACATCTATTTGTGGGTATGGTTTATACAATAACAGCAACAGCATCAGCTTACACTTATAGGTTACTTGTATGTCAGGGACTGTTTTAAGTGCTAAGCATATATTCATTTACTCCTCACAGTAACCCATTGAAGTAGGTATTACTGTTTGTTATCCCCTCTGCAGATGAACAAAGTCAGAGAGAGATTAACTTGTCTGGACCTAAGGCTGACAGTGGCTCCAAAGTTCATGCTTTACATGTTATACTTTGTAAACCAACACTAGTTCATAAATTGTTGCCAATATGCAGAAAATTGGGATTTGTATTTTGTAAATCTTTTAAAAACTTTATTTATTTAGTATTCTGTTTTTTGTTTTTTTTTTTTAATCTCTAGCATGTTAGTATTCTGGGTTTTTTCCCTTTTGACCGTGATGGGTGGAAAATTTAAAAATGAAACAGCTGTCCTTCACCACAGAGAGCTTGAAAAATCTCAGTAGGCTATGCTGGCAATCTTGTTCAGTACTCTAGAAATGACCTGTATTCAAAGAACGTGTCTTGGTCTTCATAACAGGATTAACTGATGACTGTGCATATATGTTATATCTATCTGAAAAACTTTTCTGAGTTTAACAACTTCTGATTCTGATTATTCTTGATAGAGAAAAGAGGGATTTTTACTGTAAACACCTTAGAAGGAGGCAAGACTTGTCTCAAAAACTTCTGCTATTTTGAAAGTGGAGCAGGTTCCTGAGAGAATAGTAAATTGTACCATTCACCTTTGGCTTTGCGTGTAGATTTGTTGTTTTAACACCGATTGGAGAAAACATGCTTGTTTCCTGTCACCATAAGCGTGACATGCAGATTAAGAATTCACAGGATCATTTTACCTGAACCATCTTACATTGTGCTTCAACACTTCATATGTGAAAGATAAATAAGTTATAAATTGTTAATAAGCATAAAGTGAAAGTTCATGAGGTCACCACTGATGAAGATAGAGGAAGCAGCTTTGTTCCTTCCCTGTACAGTCTCCATGCTGCCCCCTAAAGGAAAATAATTTTCCTGAATTATTTATCACTTTTATAGCTTAAAAAAAAATCACAGTTGTCAGTGTCTGTATGTATTTTAATTGTGCCATTTTTGAGCTGTGTAAAAATCATTATGTAGTCTTAAGACTTATGATGAATTCATCGTTTGTGAAATCCATCCATATCCTTCTGGGTGACTGTGGCTCCTTTGTACTGCTCTGTAAATTTTCATTGTGTGAAAAAGCTACAGTGTATTCATTTTCCTATCATTGAACATGTAGGTTGTTTCCAATGTTTTGCAATTTTTTTTCCTTTGTAACAAATAGTGCTTCTCTGAGCATGCTTGTACATTTCTCCTGGCTTCCATATACAAGAGTTTTCTTTAGGTATATACCTGAGAGTAGGACTGTTCACTTTAACAAGATAATGCCAAATGTTTCCTAAAGTAATTGACAGTCACTTAATTATCACCTAAAGTGATTATCAATTGAGAATCCCACATTCTGGGTATCTGAGAGTACCTGTTGATTAACATTTTTGTCAACATTCTTGTTAAAGCTCTTAATTTTTACTAATCAAATGGGTGTAAAATGGTATTTTATGTGGTTTTAGCTTATAAATGTCAAGACTGAGGATTCAATCGTGTTTCTTTTTATTGAAACGCCTCTTTATGACTGTGGTCCATTGTTTCATTGATTTCTTTGTCTAGCTCTTACGAGTTTAACAGTTCTTTACATATTAGATACTGATCCTTTCTCTGTTATATATGTCATCAATAGCTTTCTGTAGCTTAGTGGTTTGTATATTCAATTTCTTTAAAGTGACAATAAGCAGAAGTTTTTGATGCTAATATAATAAAATTTATCAGTCTTTTCATTTGCGGTTAATACTTTCAATATTTTATCTAAATTGAGCTCTCCTTCCCTAGCTTGGGATTATAAAGAACCGCATTTGTGTTTTCTTCTAAAGTGTGAATTTTTGCCTTTCAAATTAAAGTCTTTAATTCCATGAAAGTTGATTGATGTGTGGTATAGGATCGGAATTTTACTTTCTTCACGAGCAGTCAGTTACCCTAGCTCCATTTACGCAGCAGTCGCTCCCCAGTGGGCTGCAGTGCAGTCCTTCAGGATTTGCTTCCTCTTCATAAAGGTCTGTATGTATGCCTGGGCTATGCATTCTGCTTTTCGACTGTACTGTCATTTGCCAGTTTGTCTTTGTTTAATTTCATCCTGTCTTAATTACTGTTGTTTCATTTTGTATCTTGATGTCTGAGCAGGTTGTCTTGAGTCCTTGAGCATTTTGACTGTTTTGATGTTTGCTTTTTTATGTAAAGTTTAGCATGAACGTATTAAGTTTTATAAAAGGATACTTTGGGGATTTGGGTTGGAAATGCATTGATTATTAATGTGGATTTTAGAGAGGACTGACATTTCTTATAGTATTGTCTTCTTATTTATGAACATGATGTCTTTATATTTATAGCTTTCTTAAAGTTTTATGATTGTATTCCATGCAGAAATTACAAAGCTTTTGTTAGGTTTATTCCTAGTTACTGTTTGCGTTTTGCTATTATGAATTGTGTCTGTGGGGAAAATTGCCTTTTGTTCTTTTTACTGGAAAATAGAAATGCAGTTGAGATTTTCATGTTGATAAAAATATTGTTACCTTGCCAAACTCATGAATTGTTTTTTCCTTAAATTTTTTTTAACCTTTAATCTCTTTGTCTTAACTTATAAAGTTGGCTAGGACCTGCATACAGTGTTGAGTAGAAGTATTGATCGTGGACATGTTTGACTCATTTTGATTCTAAAGGGAATATTTTAACAGTTCTTCATTAAGGACTATTTATTATAGGCTTTGGTAAGGGTAGATATCTTTTATTCTTTCTATTCTTATTTTGCTAAGGGTTTTTTTTCTTTAAATCACAAGTATTGCTTCATGAAAAGCTCTTTCTGCATCTTTGACCTGATCATACATCAGTCCATGTTGCTTACATCTGTTAATGTGGTGAAAAGCAGTTCTAGGTTTTCTGACCCAACTTTGCCTTTCTGAGATGAGCCAATTTTTTTTTTAATTTTAACTTTTTAGTTCAGAGTAGGGCTAGGAATGGAAAGGGGGCTGGTAGTGAGAGGGGTGGAGGTGATGAAGCAAGGAAGAAGCTGGAAAGGATGGTCATTTCAGTACTAATACAGTAGCTGATTATTTTGGAGCCTGTATATTCTTAGGAGGATGTGTACTTAAATGAGTAGATATTTATTTGGTCTTTTCCAAAATTGGCCATGGGGAAAATGGTATTTTCTTTATATGTAGAATTGTAATTTTTTATTTTGCCTGTATTATCACTCTTATTTATAATTCCTTTAAAATTTAATCATGTGTAAATTTTGTAATGGATTTTGGATATATGAAGTAGATTAAATAAACCACACTAAAAATTCATATCTTTTCTTTGAAACAAACATTTATTTTAAAGAATTGGAGTTTTTGCAACTGCAAAATAGGTTATGTATTTGTTTTGCAGAATGTACTTAAGCCTGTAGAATCTTTAGGTTGGCATGATCACAGTGCCTGTTGCCCACAAATGCATCTTACGGTATGTTTATTGCTGTGTGTTCCAAAGCATACTTGAGTTTAGGTCTTAGAGAAATGCCATTGTAGGAAGTACAGTCAACAGGACTTGGTGATGACAGCAGCCAGGAGATCAGTAAGAAGGTTCTGGACAACATTCCCAAAGTCTAGTGATCATCTTTATGAAGCTACTGCCTCAGGCTTTCCAGTTATGCTGCTGTGGTTTATTGTTTAAGGAATCATTGTAATTTTACAGAGGATGTTAATGGGAAGGTAAAATTGGGTTGCCCAAAAAGTTTGTTCAAGTTTTTCCATACGATGTTACAGGAAAATGTGAATGAACTTTTTGGCCAACCCAATATTTACTTTACAGAAAGTCACAGTTACACAGAGGAATATTATAACTGTTATTACTTGTACAGTTTCCTGAAAAATAATTTTCCCACTCATTGCCTGCCTCCCTTCCCCTCTCCCTCTCATGTGACTCTGGGCAAGCTACTTCACCCTTTAAAGCTTCAACAAGGAAAAGAGGCTAATAATTTTAATCTGATTAGATTGTTAGTCTTCAGTGAAATAAATCATGCACAGTGTATCTCAAACACAGTAAGTGCTTATGAAATGGCAGCCAAGTAGATCCGTTTTTGAAGACAGTGTCTAACTTTATCGTATGCATTTTTACAGTGTCTGATCTAGGAGTTCAAAAGTGACAGTGATCCTCTTAAAAATAAATAAGACCTTGATAGAAAAATGAGAAAGGACTAGTTTTACAAATACAGAGTAAAAAGAGTCAACTACTGTTATTTAGTAGTTCAATAAAAACACTGAAAGAAGGCACCGTATTGCATGTGTATGTGCAGAAACACACCGCAGTGCACACCTTCTACTTTTTAAACAATGAAGTTCCTGTCCAGGATGCATGGTTCTGATGGCATTAAAGATTGAGACGTATCTTTGTAAAGCAATTTTCCATTAGGTATCAAGACCTCTACATGTCATAAAAAATTTTAACTTATATCCACAAAGATTTGTGTTGGGTATAGCCAGGATAATTCTTCAGATTGTCCTCTGCAGAGAGGGGCCACATCTGTATGTCAGGCACAGCACAGAAATGTCACTCTTGGGATCACAGGTGGATTTAGGGATCAGGGTCTTCTTGCCACAGTGGAGCAGCGGCAGCCTGGTGTATAAACACGCAGCAGCCCCGGTGGCACTTCTGGACCCAAGTGCTCAGGCTCCACAGCCACACTAGTGTATGCAGCAGCGCCTTTTTCTTTAGGAGGTTAAACTCTTCTCTGTCTAGTCTATGTGGGCTGAGAAGGTTGTATCTTAGTTTAGTGTGGAATGATTTTATCACGATTTATTAAAGTTTTCTTTTTTCATTGCCCTGTGATGATTATACATTCCTCACATGGAATGTTTTCTTTGTACCTTCTACCTTTTCCTTCTTGTCCAGATTGTATTCATTTTCCACAATCTGCTTCAGCTACCAGAGCTCTATAGCTTCATAAAATCTTTCCTAATACCTGATTTCCAGGCTTTACTCCAAGCTGGAATTCTGTGATTGCCACAGCACTCTGTGTAGCTATTTCTCATGGTACTCGTTTTCACCTTAAATATTTTAATTGCTATGCTAAGACTAGACATTTTTAGAGTGCACAATCTTTTTCATCATAGTATCTCCTGCTGCTACTGCTGCTAAGTCGCTTCAGTCATGGCCGACTCTGTGCGACCCCATAGGCGGCAGCCCATCAGGCTCCACCGTCCCTGGGATTCTCCAGGCAAGAATACTGGAGTGGGTTGCCATTTCCTTCTCCAATGCATGAAAGTGAAAAGTGAAAGTGAATCTGCTCAGTCGTGTCTGATTCTTTGCGACCCCATGGACTGCAGCCTACCAAGCTTCTCCATCCATGGGATTTTCCCAGCAAGAGTGCTGGAGTGGGGTGCCATTGCCTTCTTCGATATTATCTCCTAGAGTATCTCTTTTATTGGTGTATACATACATAAACAGACTTTGTGGTAAATAATTGGTGTTGGGTTTTTTCTTTTTTCAACATGTATATATAGTTGGACCTATTCTAAGTTCTGATCTCTTTCCTCACTGCATATCTATCCCAGGGCCAAAACATTTTAATTACTGATGAGTAGGATGGATCCATCTCATCTGTTCTTCTGTCTCTCAAAAAATTTTTATAGACTTGCATGTTTCCTTTTTCTCAAATAGACACAGAATACCTTGTCCAGTTCTCAGATTTAAAACTTCTCAGATATTTGTTGGAATTATGTAATAAGGTACTTTTTTAATATTGTCTGATCTGTGAGTATAATCAGTAGGCCCTTTATTTCAAGTGCTGTTTTCTAAGGGAGCTTTTTAAATTGCTCTGTGTATGTTCAGGGGAATTCAGTTAGGTTTTATCATATACCCAAGTGGAGGAGAACTGCTTGGACTTTTCCATGGGATTATTTCAACACCATTTATTAATGCAGTTAGATATATGTACCATCATTTGAAATACTGCAAAGCTGTAAATGTGACTGACAATGCTCTGAAGTCATAACTCTTCTATTTTATGTTTTGTTGGAGGCAAAGAAATTTTAACACTTATTTGAAGAACCTCTAGGTTTATAGGTATAAGATGCTGGATTGTCTAATTTACATATTATCTAATATTCACTACTTATGACTTGACGTTTGATTTCAAGGGGTGAAAACAATTACAGGTGTTTTATTATTTCTTGATTTATTAAGAATTAAACAGAATCAATAGAGCTTTTCCCCCATGGTGTTATGTAAGTGGTACTGGTCTTCCTTCTGTGGTTTGTGCAAGTGGCCAGCCAAGCTGCTTGTTTTATTTCTGGGTGGCTGCAATGGGTCTTAGGGAAGGAGTTTTCCTTTGGCAGGAAAAGCAAAAATGTGTTTATTCATTCCATTTGTAGTAGCATTGATCCACAAGGAGCTTGTGAGGAAAACCAGAGTGGTTAGGCTTTGAACATAAGTAGTTCCCATTCATCTCCTATCTGATGGAGGAAAATATAACAACAGATTAAGGATTAGTAGTATAGCAGCAATTAGAAACAGTACAAAGTTCTGAAGCAGAAGTTGCAAACTGATGGTTCATCAACCAAATACAGCCCTCAGACTGTTTATTTTGAATGAATGTTTCCAAAACTTACTCAATTACTTCATAGCATCTCAAAATGGTATTACATGAGTACCTGGTAGTGGGTCACCTGCATTTTTAGCCTGACCTGTTAGTAACTGTGGCACTCTATAGATGAGGCCCCAGCTAGCACTTCCGACGTGATCTCAGCATCTCGCTTTGCACCACCTGTTCGGGAGGCTCTTGAATACAGAAGTAATAGTAGATCTGATGCTCTTAATGCAGCTCAGCCTTCAACAGTGAGTAAATAGGAGGTAGAATAGAAAGCATGAAGATTTTAGGTAGTGAGAGTTTTAGTTGAAAAAGGATATATGAGAAAGAATAATTGCAGAGAAATCCAAGGTTTTTAACTGAGCAACTGTAAGGATAGAAGTGTTATCAAATGATGGGGGAGACTACAGGTAGGTCAGGCATGGGGAGTGAGATGAGGAGTTCAGTTTTGAACATGTTAAGTTTGAGCTATCTGTTAAAATATCCTAGTGGAGATACTGAGTAGGCAATGCTATGAAAGTGCAGAGATGGAGAAAAGTGTCTGGACTGGATAAATAAATTTGAGCAAGTTTTAGATTTTGCTAAATTTATATTCAGAAAGTAATGAGATAGGAGGAGGTCACAAGGAGAGCGGAGGAATTGCATCTGGGTCCTGGGACATGTCAGCGTTCAGGGATTTCAGAGGAGTTCATCACAGGAGATGAAGAGGGAGCATCCAGTGAGGTGGGACAGAAAGAGGAGGTGTGGTGTCCTGAAGGACAAGTGTCTAGACCTGTTTTCACCTCCTAAAGCAGAGCCCGAGACATGGCCTCTTCAGACAAGTGATTTCTTGGGGGAAGTGTTAACAAGAAACAGAAGTTGGAGAACTGGGGCAAGTGAAAGAGAAAAGGAAAGTCAGTCTAAGGGAATGTTATTGACCTGGTCACTTCTGTGAGCATTTGGGCTTTATCTTGAAGTCCCCTGAGAAGATATGAAGAGTACTCCTATTGGTGGGAGAAAGAGGGTGTTTGTCTACCAGACTTCATCTCCCCAGTGGCCACTGATAGCCCAGGCTCTTGGTATTAACACCTGCATACTTCCAGGTTCATTATGACTCAGGATGGCCTAAGAGTTCCTGTAGGCGTCTCTCATTGCAAAGCCTCTGAGCAGGAAGTGAGCCCCACCAGTGCAGGAAGCAGCTAAGGGGAGGTGCCTCAGCTGGAGTGAAAGCGAGAGGCGGGGCATGAGGCTGTCCTGTACAAACCACCATTAAGTGCTTGCAATTTAGTTCCACCTATTATGAAGCTTTCAGGATGGTCGCTGACCACAGTTTTTACATTAGACTTATGACAGAAGGGTTAGTGGAATAATGTTCATTAGTTCAGCAACTTCCACCTTGGGAAGAGTGTTTCAGATCACATACCACTTGGAAAACTGTGCGATTCCCTCAAGATGTTACCGGTCTTTTATACATAAAAAGTTTTGTTATATTTGTTAATCTCGGTCTCTTGGGTTATACCAGATAAACAGGGAAAGGAATCTTCTCATAAAAGTTATTAGTTACATTAGTCAAATGTTTCCCCTCATTCTGTGTGAATTCAGCTAGTCATATGGCTATAGTTGTTCTTAGTTACAAAGTTAAACTCGTTCTGCAAACTTTATTTCACCTAAAATTATTTAATAAGGCTTTGAAATAGTAAAATCAGTCCTCGAGAGGACTTTGTGGTTCAGTGAGTTTTTCCAGATATGCTTCTGGCATTATTGTCATGGAATATAAGGATCTTAGTATTTGTAGTAAAACTGATTTTCTAATACATTGAAACTGAACTTAAACTGTGGTAATATAGAAACATGTCTCTTTTGATAATTTTACAAGAATAAAGAGGAATTGCTAGTTTTTTCTCTTGTCATCTGAATAAAGAATTTCTTTATTTTTTTTCTCTTGTTACCGCCTGCTTCATAAGCTATGATGAGAACTGAGTACTTGGTACACCTGTTTGTCTTTGAATATCTTGATGGTGACAACTAGGGTATATCACTTACTGATATTTCTCAGGGCTTAAGATAACGCCTTAGTAAGTCCTCCATAAATAGTTGTTGAGTTAACCCAAGAGGGGAAAGATATGGCTTATGCATATGATATATGATAGCATTGATGAACTTTGTGGTTAATAAAATAAAACTTTGTGGTTAATACAGTTAAACTTTGTTTTAAATTATAATAATGTTTTAGACTGTCTTCCTTTTTCCTTTCTTTAAACAGATTAGAGGGACACAAACAGAATCACCAGCACTGGCTGAAGGTAAATATGTCTTTGGGGGAAATGATTATTCATATACATGTGAAAAGTTATGGTTTAAATGAAAAATGATATCTGCTAAACATAATTAAGGAAAAGGTTCTGTGCATATTATTGAACTGCTAAAAACGTCTGTAGGAAATACCCTATATTGTTTAGTTTCTGGCTTAGAATGGGAAGTAATGTAGATTAATTGGAACTTTTTTTTACAGCTTCCTTTCAATAGAAGAGGTATGTGTTTTTCCTTGAATTCCTTTCTAAGTCATTTTAGCTATCACCAGTATAGCTGAGTAGGAAAACTCTAAGCCATAGTTCTAGTAGTTAGAAATAAAATGTATGTGTATATTTTGAAGCTAGCTAGAAACAAGACATTTTTACATATTTTCTTAAATAAGAATTCTACCTATAATTCTACCTTTTATAAAATTGTAAAAGTAGAGAATGCAACAGCAACAGTAAATAGTCACTGTTAAAGGGTCCTCAGCACCTTACTATTTACAAACCTTGATTGTTTTAATTATAACAACTTAATAAGTATTTGAAAATTAATTTTTCTATAGATACACTTTGTGTTGTCTAAGTGAAAATGATCAGCTTAAAGTCCCTTTCTGTGTTTTTTCTAATTGTAAGCAGGTATTTATATTTCAAAACTTGCCTGTCATTTTATTAAAATGGATATGATTATGATAGTTATGGTCATTCTTTGGGATTGTAATCACATCACCTACACTCTCTGTTATAGGGCAGGAGTTACCCCCCTTTTATTTTGTTGTTGCTTTATGAATTCTAATAATGATCCATGATTTTATGAAGTAAAATGCATAGAATTAAAAAGAAACCAGTTACTATTGAAATACAGTTAACAAATATTAAAAATACAGATTTTTGATCATTATTTTTGTTTCTCACATTAGGGAATAAACTTTAGTGACAATTCTGTTAAGTACTGTAATTTTACATAATGATGAATTTGTAGTAATTGTAATATGAAAATGCCTGAGATTTTTATCAATGACACATTCAATAGATATTTCTAATCCTACTGTGGCTTGTTGCCTGTAATCCTATAAGGAATTGCTAAATTTCACATAAAGGTTAGTAAGAAGTTTCCCATTCAGGTTCACAGATCACCGAACTCTCTCTCTTAACCTCAGATAAAGAACTCCTATTACTGAAAAATCCATTAGACCTTTCTTTGTCCATCATGTTTGAGTAAGTGTTGTTTTTTATGTCTGTATAACTAATCTTAGAGAAGTAGAGTTACACATTCATTCCTTAAGAAATATCCTAACAGAAATAGCTTTGAAGAAACTTCTGTTTGCTAATCAGTAATCACAGAAATAGCAACATAGTCTGTAGATGAGTTAAACCTTGGAGAGATCCTGCCTTCAAAGAACTCACATTCTAGTTCAAGGAATATGAAATAAACATGTAAAAAATAACGTATCAGTTTGAGATACTTAAAGTTTAACACAAGAAATGTCATAATTGTCATAGGGAGGGTGTGAATAGTAAGTGCTCTGATGCTTGTGTTATGGAAGCACAAAAAAAGGTCAAGACTTGTAAAATGTCACCAAGTGTCTTCCAGTTGCTTATTTTGAGTAGAATATCTGTGGGGTGTTTTTTTTTTTTTTTTTTTTTTTTTTTTCCTTATCTCTTTA
>SJYX01000692.1:393206-407719 GCA_006410675.1 Oreotragus oreotragus | reverse complement strand
GGTACTCTTTGGAGCAGCTGCGGTGCTGTCTCTTATACACATCTCCCCCCGCAAAAAAAAAGGAATTCTTGCTTCAGAGAATATTTTTTAATTCAAATTATGAGGGAAAGTGGACGAATTTCTTTTTAATTAAAAAAAATTTTTTTTTTAGCTGTGCTTTGTGGCATTCAGGATCTTAGTTCCCCAACCAGGAATTGAACCTGTGCCCCCGGCAGTGGCAGCATTGAGTTTTAACCAATGGACCACCAGAGAAGTCCCTGAAGGACAGTTTTTAAGAGCCTCTTAACCATTACAGTCATAATGTAATAACTAAAAATTCTTATTTGTGTGTATCAGATACTGGCAGATTTTTTTGAGCTTGGAGGTCTCCTGTTTTCCCCCTCTCCTTCCTGCTCTGAAATCTCTGAGGGAAAGGAATGATGGTGGGTTCATATTTTCTCCTTTTCACCACCTTGAGACCTCCTTACCTGTGAGTGAGGGCCGTTTCTGCTATAGTTTGGTGGCTGGGAGAGAAATCAGGGGCTCGCATTCTTGGAGAATGAGGCAGAATGTATATAGGTAGTGGACGAGAACATCTCTGTAGCCCTTAACCTCCCTGCCAAGATATGTTAAAAGGTGGTTTTTTTCTGAGGATAAATGTTAGGTTTTAGGATCAAGATTTTAAGAATTTGGGCTCTCACTGCTGTAATGCATAAGAACATGAGAAATACCAATGCATATTTGTTCAGTGGTGATAAAGAGTGTTGTGGGAAAATATCATTGCTGTCTAGACCAGCTTTAACGTGCTAGCAGTAAACCTTTGCCTGTTAGCCTTGCGCTTAATTGAGTTTCTCAGCTTTTGTGGATTTAATTCAACTTATAGTTGAATTACGCCTTTGTAGGTAGCACATTCTGTAAGCTTACCGCCCACTTTGTAAAGTTGCAGTTTGTTTCATTTGACCTAAAGCTGCACCTTTCACAGATGCCCTTGGCTTAGATATGCTCTACTTTGATGAACGAGCTTTTTTCACTTGAATTTTAATTCATTCATTAATTCAGCTGTTTATTGAGTAGTGACTATATAATAGAATGTTTGCCAGATGCTAGAGTTTATTTAGGAATTTAAAAGCTTAAAAAGAATCCCATGACTCTACTGGCCATTGAGGGACTAGAGTATTTCCTAAACCTTTAAAGTTTCCCAATCCTGTAGCCCTGTGCCTTCCCGTTGATAACCAGTATCCTAATTGTGTTTATCATTCCCTTGCATTTTAATATATGTATTTTTACCACATACAGGTATTGATATATATAATTTTTTCATGATTTCAAAATAGTGGTAGGTTTTAAGAAAGTGAATTCAGAATACTGTTTTTGTTCAGTGGTCATAGTTTTTAAAGTGAAATCTTCATAATAAATCCTTATAAAACAGGTAATTTTGAGTTTCAGGATTTTTTTTTTCCATGTTTCCATCATACACTATCTTATACACTCCTAAGTCACTTACCTTAGAAATTTGTACTAGCCCATGTCAAATCCTGTGTCTGTCCCTGAATGCAGGACACTTGAGTAGGAAGCATTTCTTTGCTTTCTTTTAAATTTGCAACTCAGGCAGCTAATTTGCATGGTGGTTTAATTTTTAATGGCTGGGTGTATGGAAGAGTACCTGTAATCTCTGAATCAAATTCAAAGATGCCAGGACAATCTGATGTAATGCTATTTTATCATGGTTCACTTTCAGTTAAGGATCAATATTGGTCTCCTAATTTATTGTACTTATTGCACATAACCAGGCATCCTAGTGAGTCCTTTACTTAAAATAGCTTAACTAAGATTATTCATTTTTAAATGCTAAATTTAAGTGTATCCACTAGATGTCAGCATTAGGAAAGGTGTATCGTACCATGTGTAGAATCACAGCCAGAAGAAATGTGAGAGGTCCAATCTGAGTAGTAAACTGGCTCATGTAAGGTCACGTATTTTGTGATAGAGTCAGAACTAGAAATCAAAATCCCCCAATTTTAATTCCATTCTTTATGTCACATTTCTTTAAGGCCAGTAACTTAACTCTGTGTAATTGCTAGACTAATAAAATATATTGATCTTGACATGTGCTTGTGAGATTTTAGTACTACTATAATGGTACTGTAATGATACTGTCGGGAAAGGCAATGGCACCCCACCCCAGTACTCTTGCCTGGAAAATCCAGTGGACGGAGTAGCCTGGTGGGCTGCAGTCCATGGGGTCGCAAACAGTTGGACAGACTGAGCGACTTCACTTTCACTTTTCTCTTTCATGCATTGGAGAAGGAAATGGCAACCCACTCCAGTATTCTTGCCTGGAGAATCCCAGGGACGGGGGAACCTGGTGGGCTGCCGTCTATGGGGTCACACAGAGTCGGACACGACTGAAGTGACTTAGCAGCAGCAGCAGCAGCAGCAGCAGTGATACTGTAGCTGGGCACCCGGAAACACATAAGATCCTGCTTCTTGGTCTTTATATTTTTCAGAGTAAGGAGAATCAGTGTCACCTTATTGGGAGCTACACTACCTGGTGATGCTAGATTAGATAGTATTGGTAAGGTTAAGAATTAAGTTATTCTCTTTGAGTTCCTCTGTATAAGTCAGATTTCAACCAGGAAGGCAGAAACCTTGCTAAGTATTTTAAAATAGGAAATTTAATATATGGATTTATTTACACAAGTGTTGGGAGCCCAAGCAAAACGATGCTGGGGTCTGTGTTTTTATGTACAACACTTCTGTCACCAATTCTGGACTGTTTTCCAACACCACCTCTGACACCAAATGTGTGGAGTTTCTCCCTCACACCCACCAGTTTTCCAACTCTCCAGACACCATCTGGGTGTCCTGCACTTCATTTTGATTCTGACATGAACTGTGTGAAGTGAGTATACACCTCACAGGTTAAGGGCTCCGTGCCTTGAGGCTGTCCCCCACTCCAGATGCCAGGCGCAAGTCCTTGGCTTCCTCTACCTCTCACCAACCCCCATGAATCTAGGCTTCCCACAACCCCCTCCTCATATTTAGTGATCTGCTTTGATCAATGACTGACAGAACTCAGGGGAACACTTTACTTGTTTCAGTTTATTATGAAGGATTTTATAAAGGATACAAATGAACAGCCCAGGTGAAGAGGTGCATAAGGTGAGAGGCCTGGAAGTATCCTGAGCACAGACGTTTCTGTCCCTGTGGAGCTGGGCTGTCCCACTCTTCCAGTGGGTAACTGCATTTACCAGCCTGGAAGCTTCATTACGCTAGCCTGACTGATGATAAGTCATTGGCCGTTGATCAAACTCAGTTCTTTTTTTACGATTAAAAAATGTTTAATGCCACCCATGACCCTTCCTTTACAGAGAATAGAGAGTATATTCATTGCGAAGAATAAAATTCCTTAACCTAACATCCAAGGCGCTCTCTGACTCAACATCAACCCGGACTTCAGTAGAGCAGAGTGGCCAAGGGCATGTGGAGGTGAGCCGCCCCTGGCCTGAATGCCACGAGGCCAGGAGATGGGGCTGAAAGTTGCAGCTCTCTGGTCATGCCTCGGTCTTCGTGGCAACCAGTCCCCATCTTAAAGCTAACTAGAGGCTTGCTACGAAAACAAAAGAGGCTCCTGCCACCCTGGAAAGTCAAGGTATTTAGGAGCTCTGTGTAAGGAACTGGTGATAAAGACCAACTGTATATGTGTTATATCACATGAAGTAACTAAGATATTAATGGTACCTACAGGAAGTAGCCATCACTTCTAAAGCAAAAGGCAAGAGGTGGATTAGGAAGAATTTAGATGCTTGAAGGAGGAAGACTGGATGATCCGCTTAGACCTCTGAAGGGGGCGGCCAGGCCTTTCCCTGCTGCCGGGGAAACCAGAACTTGGAAGCACAGCTGCCTTTTGCTCACAGGAATTGCTAACAGAACTTGAAAAACAGAAAGAAGGACCTTCTTTCTTCCCACCTTCCAGTTTTTTTTTCATGGCTCCCAGACAGAATATATATGAGCGTTCAGCTGACTACTGTGACCTTTACAGCTTCCTAGTCCCAACATCACAAAGCAGATTATAGAAAGATTGGCATGGGGAGTGAGAAATAGGTGAATAACCATCACAGTCCACCTCTGACTCCTTAGCACGTGCTTATCCATGTTGCACTAAGGACGACAGTAACAGCAGTTTCATGCTTCCTCTCCGAAGTTTTGTTCTTGGATAGCTCATGCTCTAAGGGTTCAGGTGAGAGGGGGAAAGCTTCTATGAATCTAGAATCACAAAGAGAATGAGGAGTCTCCTTATTTTCCAAGTTTAGTGGAACCAGACATGGGGAGAGACTTGCAGTCATGGGAGCTCAAGTTTTGCTTAAGCACATTTACCACAAAAAAGATCAGGAAACAGCAAGGTCAGGAGCAGAAGGGAAGTCTTGGTTGTACCAGTAACGAGCAGGTATCTGTCACTGTCATTGTCATTGTGTCAGAATGATTCTGTTGAGCAGCTTCTCTTGTTCGCAAGAAGGCGGGGAGGACAGGGGAGAAGTAGGAGCAGGAAGGTGAGTGTGTGATGTACATTTGCAGTGCCATCAGGAGAGCAGACAGAATAACGTCATGTTAATTATTGCAGATGCTTTATTGGCAGACTTGCTTGAGTTGGTTATTTCTCTCCGTTATACTGTTGCTCAGAGAAGGCAATGGCAAGCTCCCATGGACGGAGGAGCCTGGTGGGCTGCAGTCCATGGGGTCTCTAGGGGTCGGGCATGACTGGGCGGCTTCACTTTAAATTTTCATGCATTGGAGAAGGAAATGGCAACCCACTCCAGTGTTCTTGCCTGGAGAGCCCCAGGAACAGGGGAGCCTGGTGGGCTGCCGTCTCTGGAGTCGCACAGAGTCGGACACGACTGAAGCGACTTAGCAGCAGCAGCATACTGTTGCTCACCTACTGGGGGTGTTCAGCTTCTTACATAAAACTAGTGTGTTTAATATCATTAACTGCTGTGTTCCTAGTGCGAACTGCAGCTATATCAGGAGCTAAGAAGGAATTGTGATTATATCTCTCCTTTAAACCACTGTGTACCTAACTGATCCTTTAAATTAAAGAAATGCCATTGACTCCCTTGTTTACAGTCATTAATTCGTTATATATTTATTGAATATGAACCCTGTCTTATATCGAGTGTTTCCTTTGGCTTTCCTCATAGCTCAGTTGGTAAATCATCTGCCTCCAATGCAGGAGACCCAGATTGAATTCTGGGGTCAGGAAGATCCCCTGGAGAAGGAAATGGCAACCCACTCCAGTATTCTTGCCTGGAGAATCCCATGGACAGAGGAGCCTGGCATGCTACAGTCCACAGGATCGCAAGAGTCGGACTTAGCAACTAAACCACTGCCACGCTGAATATACATTAGGCGAATAATTAATATTCAGCTAAGCACAAAAGTGAATATCATTATGGGGAAGATCCTCTAGAGAAGGGAGTGGTTACCCACTCCAGTGTTCTTGCCTGGAGAATTCCATGGATAGAGGAGCCTGGCGAGCTCCATGGTGTTGCAAAGAGTCGGACATGACTAAGCAGCTGACACTTTCACTTTTCAATATTCACCTAAGGCCAAAGCTGAAAATCACTGTAGAATAAACTTCTGAGATAGATGAATAAATCTGAAAATTTATCAGAATTGTTACAATGTTATTAATTGTAATAGATTTAGAAGGCCAGCTGCTAGCTTACTCCTGGAGTCACTTCTGCTGTTCACTTGCAATATTAAATTGGCATTTGCTTTCAAATGGTGGTGATGTTGCAATCTAGAAGCATGTCTACAAACAGAACTTCATGCAGTGTTTGAAGAAGATGGTGCCTGAAAATATTTCAGAAGCAAGCATGCCAAGTGAGATTGTTGATATCACTTGAATTATTTTCAAGTTTCTACTATTTTAGCCTGTACTTGCTGCTTTGTGTAATCTCTTGAGAAATGTTTATCCTTAAACCTTAGACCTAGAAAAATATTGCACTGTAGTTATGTAATGGCTTTCAAGATAGCAAAGCCCTATGAGTTTCTACCTGCCTTTCTCTTTTTTACTCACCAGATTGCAACATTTTCTGTGTAGTAGATTGATCGGAAGGCTTTTTTCAGTGTGTGTCATTTCTGTAATTACTCTTTTAGATAGAGCACGTGAATTTGGTTATTTCTTCAACAGGCTCCAGCAGGTGGAAGTTATTAGTATTTTTTGTGTGTGTGAAGGTGTTGTTAATTATCTTCAGAGTACAATATTGATACTTTTTACAGTAAGGCAGACTTTTAAACATGTAATAACTACGGGGTTGAATATAGTCTCAAAGCAATTCCAGGCTCTCTTGTATCTCTGGTAGTTTGTCTTTGGAAGGAAAATTATTAAAGGGATTTATTATTTTTTGCTTGTACAAGCTACAGTTTGTTACATTACATTGTGTAATAGTTTCTGAATACATAGCTGAAGAGTGTGATCAAAATGTAAGCTTGTGACTGGAGTCATTCCTGGCCTTCATGTATGTACCATTGTTAGTGAACATGGTGTCATATTTTTCATTGCTGATATTCCATCCAGGTAATACTGCTTCAGAGTCATGGTACAGGTTATATGAGAATCAAAAATTTCTTGATAGACAAATAAAGCAGAAGCATAGCTGAATTCCATACCCACCATTTTGTTGATTTTAAAGATTTTCAGAGGTCTTAATAGCTGTAAGATCGAGAAATAGCGTATTTAATATTAAGTAAAATTTTATATGCAACAGAATATAGTTCAGGAACATTGTATGATAATATGTAATCCTAAGCAAAAGAAGACCTTTCTGCCTAGAATTCCGAGCTTGGGTAAATAGAAGAAATTTGTCTTTAACACTAAAAATGGTAGTCTCTAGTGATCATTTTGACAATTTTTTTTCACATTTATGCATTTTTAGTCACCATAAATTAAAAGAAATGGGATGATATTAAAGCATTCTTATGAAATCAATTGTTTTTAAGTTTTGTTAGAAGGAATGAACTATTTTTTCAGTATCTCCTTTTTCTCTTAACACTTCATGTTTCTTTGCGTTCTTTATTCATTTATTGAGTTGAAGATGATAATGGATATTGGCTTGAATTTGGAATTTGTTATCATAAAATTTTGAGGGGGCACAATTAACACTCTGATTTTAATTTTTTATCAGAAGATGTGAAGAATTCCCAAATAGGAGTTTCTTTGGAGGATATATTGTCTAAAGGAAATTAACATTTAAACCCATACCTTAAAGCTTATTACTGTTTAATGTTATGAGTGAGGTTCAGGTTTACAAAGATCAGAATTCTGATATTGGCCAGTCTCCTTATTTGTATTTTGGAGCCATATTTATGGCTGTGGGAGGATATTAGGCTCTTTGTAAGTTATCTTGGCAAACTGTAATTTTCTTGATGTTCATAGTATTTGAGAAGGGAGTAAGCTTTTCCGAAATTCTCAGGTCTTTTTTTTTTTTTTTTCCTTTTTTCAACTCAAGAGTTTGCAGTGTTTATTTTGGTATTTGTTTTCTCCTCTTTGGAATACTCCTATAATTCTACAGACAAATTTTAATTTCTTGCCCGCCCCCCGCCAAAACCACTGCACTGCATCGTTGCTGCTCACAGCTCTCTGGTTGCAGAGAGCAGGGGTACTCTTTGGAGCAGCTGCGGTGGCCTCTCTTGTTGTGGAGCACAGGCTCTAGGCACGGCCTTTGGTGGTTGTGGCTCCTGGACTTAGATGCTTCTCAGCACATGGGATCTGCTCAGATCTGGGATTGAACCCATGTCCCCTGCCTTAGCAGGTGGATTCTCATCCACTGTACACCGGGGAAGTTCTTTGTGTATTTTTAATCATGCAGTTATTCAACAAATATTTATTACTACCTGCAGCATCCCAGGCTTTAGTCTGGATACGGGGGATAGAGTAGTATACAAAGCAAAACTGCTGTCTCCTTAAGAGTTCACCTTGCAGTTAAAGACAGACTAAACAGATATTCAAAGGAATGATTATGTATTAGATGGTGATAACCATCAATTTGGGAAGGGGACAGAGAGGAGAAAGAGAGAAGAGGTATGACGGACAGATTGGTGAAGGAAGCACTCTCTGAGGTGGTCTAATTGAAGCGACGACCGCAGGAAGTGCAGTAGCTTCTCACTTAAAGAAAGGTCTGAGGGCAGAGCATCCCAGGCCAGGGCAAAGCAAGTTCAGAGATTCCAAGGGGAGAGAAGTCTTGCTGTGTTAGAGAAACTGCAGCAGGCTGCTGTGGAGAGTGACGGGAGGTGAGGCTGGAGTGAGTCAGGGAAAAATCATGTCGGGTTTTGTACGGCCTGGTAAGGAGTTTGGGTTTTATTCTGTGTAGGAGTAAGCCATTACGTGTTTTTGAGTGGAATAGAGATGTCCGTTTGTATTTTTGAAAGATTGCTTTACCTCAGAGATTGTAGCAGGAGGCAAAGGTAGAAGCAGTTAGGAGGCTTTTAAAGGCATCCTGGCAAGAGGTGATGGTGGCAAGAAACAGGCTGCTGAACAGTGAAGGAAGTGAGATGGGGCATCCTTTAAGCTAATGGTGAAGCTGTATTAAGGAGGGAGTGGCGGTTATGTCAGATGCTCCTGACAGGTGAAATTAGGTGTGGACTTGAGAGCTGATCATTGGAGTCAGCAGTGGGTGTTATTTGATGATCTTGCCAGAGCAATTTTGGTGGTACAGGATTGGGCAAAAGCAAGGTTGGAGTGGACTTAACAGAGGAATGAAAGACACTGAGTGCAGGCAGCTCTTGCTAAGGGATTTTCCTGTACAGAAAAGCTGGGGATAGAGTGGGAGCTGGGGCGGGAAAGAGCATCCAGATGAGTGTTTGCTTTGTATTAAGATGGGAGAAATAGCTGCATGTATGCCAAAGAGGAGCATATAGAAGAAGAATACCCGTAAAGCAAGAAGGAAACTCAGGTGAATGTATTACCCTAAATGTCACGTGAAGAAAATGTTTCAGGAAGGAGCAAATAATAAATTGGGTCAAAGGCTATTAAGAGGTCCAGTGAGTTGAGCTGTGAGAATTGGCCTTTGGATTTTAGCAGATGCAGGTCTCAGTGAGCTTAACAGAGGACCAGCTTCCTTGTAGTAGCAGTGGGCGTAAAAGCCAGACTGGAATGAGCTGAGAGAATGAAAGGTAGAAAAATAGGAAGACATAGTTACAGAAGGCTCATTTGACAGGTTGCTGTAGGGAGGATGGGCAGGATGATGAGATTGTAGAGAGGATGTGAAGGCTTGCTTTTCATATAGAGAGGAGAACAGGCCCCTAAGGGAAGGGCGTCTGTCAAGAACAGGTGCAGAGGTAAAGCAAGTGATTGTTAATGAAATAAGGGGGGTAGAAAGGACAGTAGGTGTTTCCTTTTCTTGTTTTTTCGGGGGGGGTGTAAAAATATAAGGAGGTCATTTGTTCATGTGAGGATGGGATATCCATTGGTTGAGGTTTGAGGCACTCTTTGTTAAAAGCCTGTGGAATAGTCGGCTGGTAGAGGTGAGGAGAGGAGAGTAGGATTGCTCAGCTAATTGCTCAGCTAACCTGAGAGCGCGCTTCATGTCCGTGGTCACACGTTTACTGCGGTGGCTCTTACCTGGGGGCAGTTTTGCCTCCTGGGGAATAGTTGATGATATCTGGAGACCTCATTGGTGGTCACAGCTGGGTGTTGGGGTGATACCAGGTGTCTAGTGGATAGCGGCCTGGGATGCTGCTAAACATCCTACAATGTAGGGAACAGCCTCAAACACAGAATTACATGGTTCAAATGTTAATAATGTCAAGTTTAAGAAACTGTGATTTATAGTGAATCTTGTCAGTATGTTTGAGTTTTCCTTCCTTCTTCCCCCACCAAGAAGTATTTATTAAATTTATAAACTAGATGTGAACAAAACTGACACTAACCAGAGTCATTCAGAATATGTTGAGTGTGCTGAAGGAGAGAGTTGGCAGTGTGATGGAAGATACCTGGGCAGCGGTACAGCTACTGTTGGTAAGGTTGGGGACGAAAGCCTCTCTGAAGAGGGGACATTCGAGATGAGGCTGAAGGGCGAGCATCTTCCCCACCAGCTCAGCGGTGAAGAATCCACTTGCAGTACAGTAGCTGTGGGAGACAGAGTTAGATCCCTGGGTCATGAAGATCCCTGGAGGAGGGCATGGCGACCCACTCCAGTATTCTTGCCTGGAGAATTCCATGGACAGAGGAGTCTGGCGGGCTACAGTCCATAGGGCCGCAAAGAGTCGGACACGACTGAGGCGAGTAAGCACTCAAACACACTGAGGGATGAACAGAAACCAGCTGTGGGAAAAACCCTTGAAAGTAGCATTCTAGCCAGAGGAGACAGCATTATAAGACCCCCCCACCCCCGCCCGAGCTCAAAAGGGTAAATGAAGTAGCAGCATCTCTTAGGAATTTTCTGGAAAGAAAGATGAACTAGCACGTTAACTGTACCATGTAGTTGTGTTTCTAGGGGCTTCTGTTACTCTAGTTAAGGAAACTTTTCAAATGTTGTATGGGAAAACAGTCTGGTGTATTTATTAAGTGCCTTTGTGAGCTCAGAAATACATTTGACAGACTGGCAGCCGAGAAAAACATGTTCCTTTCCAGATAAGCTGCCAATTTTGAAACAAACATATAAATGAGAGTTCATGGTCACAAAATTCCACCAGAAATCTTGCAAACACTTTAAGTAAACTATATGTGATTTCTGCGTATTAAATTTCTTCTTAGCTTATTCAGTAAATATTTATAATGTTTAGTTTAAATCCAAGAATTACAATAAAAAGCAAATCAAAAGGAAATTCTTAACTTTTTCCTCCTGAATTCAGATTGTCAGACTTACAGGTTAGCATTGTAAATAGTAATTTTTATTATTTAACTTTGAAATAGTGCCTCTCAAGTCTATCAGTAAGGACCAAGTTTTAAATAATGTGAGAAATCTTTTATGTATTTTGTATCAGGTTTATTTATTCATCTGAAATTCAGAGATCGTATTAGAACTCTTTTAGATGCAAATGACAGAGACTGTTCAACTAAAAAGGTAAAAGGGACATTGATTGAAAGAAACTAGGATGTCTTAAAACCAGAGGAAAATCTTGCAACTGAACTGAGGCAAATGGCAGCAGCTGAAACTTCGGAACAAATAGAATGAGAAAGGAAGGACTTGAGGACACGTCGTGTGACTCTCAACTACATGTTGACCTGTGACAGACTGGCTTCCTCAAGGGCAGGAAACGCACGGGTTCCAGAGTCTCAGGTGCACAGGTTCTGCCGCTGGGAACAGACCCTGCGGGTCAGTCAGATCGCTCTGACAGCAGCTGGAGCAGGGGCAGGGGCTGCTTTGCTAGGCGTGGTCCTGAAGGTTTTGCTTACACAGCATTAACCCATTTAATGATTTTATGAACCCTCTGCAGTGGAGGTGGTTATTAAGTATATTTCACAGATGAGATGGAGAAGGAAATAGCAGCCCACTCCAGTGTCCTTGCCTGGAAAATCCCATGGACGGAGGAGCCTGGCAGGCTACAGTTCATGGGGTCACGAAGAGTCGGTTATGACTGAGCACACACAGATGAGTAAACTGAGGCATGGAGAAGTGAGGAAACTTGACTAAAGTCTCAAAGCTTAGAAGTGGCAGAGCTGGGGGCGGAGGGTATATTAAACCCTAGCAGTCTGGTACCTGACAGAACTGACAAATACTGTGACATCATAGTCACTGAAATCGGTCACACTGAGGAGATGGAGAGGACATGGCACCGACTCCAGGATTCTTGTCTGAGGCATCACATAGAGGAGCCTGGTGATCTGCAGTCCATGGGGTTACCTAAAGCCGGGCACCACTGAGCAGCAGCAAACTCATAGGCATTGAAATCGATCACACTGGCGATGGAGAGATTTTTTTTTTTAACTGTAAACTGTGGAAGACAGCAGGACTATGGTTTTAATTTTTTTGTTTGGCTCATGTGATAAAGAATCTGCCTGTACTGCAGGAGAACCCAGGTTCTCTGGGTTGGGAAGATCCCCTAGAGAAGGGATTGGGTACCCGCTTCAGTATTCTTGCCTGGAGAGTCCCATGGACAGAGGAGCCTAGCGGGCTACAGTCCACTGGGTCACAAAGAGTTGGACAGGACTGAGTGAGTAAAACTTTGACTTTATTAAAAGATAGTGTGTAGTGTAGTGTTAAGTCACTCAGTCGTGTCTGACTCTTGGCATTTCTGCAGATTGTAGCCCGCCAGGCTCCTCTGTCCATGGGCTGTCTCTTATACACATCTAGATGTGTATAAGAGACAGNGGTCACAAAGAGTTGGACAGGACTGAGTGAGTAAAACTTTGACTTTATTAAAAGATAGTGTGTAGTGTAGTGTTAAGTCACTCAGTCGTGTCTGACTCTTGGCATTTCTGCAGATTGTAGCCCGCCAGGCTCCTCTGTCCATGGGACTCTCCAGGCAAGAATACTGGAGTGGATTGCCATTCCCTTCTCCAGAGGATCTTCCTGACCCAGGGATCGAAGCAGGGTCTCCTGCGTTGCAGGCAGATTCTTTACCATTTGAGCTACAGGGAAGACAAGACCATTAAAAGAGAGGAGAACTGATAATATTATAATAAACCGTTTTCAGACCTTTGAAAAATTCCATGGGTTTTTGTTCAAAGAAACACGTGATGTGTGTTGCCTGCACAGCCTCCTTCCCGTGTGCTGTGGAGTTTGCCCCCTAGGAGACATTTGCTGCTCTCCAGTACCATTTCTGTCTGTCACAACTTGTGTGGTGGGTTAGTTAGTACTGGCATCTAGTGTGTAGAGGCCCGAGGTGCTGCTGAAGACCTAGTGTGAGACAGACTTCTCTCAACAAAGGCATGAAAGTGAAAGTCAGTCAGTTGTGTCTGACTCTTTCCAGGCCAGAATATCGGAGTGAGTTCCCTTCTCCAGGGGATCTTCCCAATGCAGGGATCGATCCCAGGTCTACCACATTGCAGCCCGATTCTTTACCAGCTGAGCCACCAGACTTGGCCCCAAATGTTAGCAGGCCTGAGGTTGAGAAACCTGTACTAGATAAACTGGGCCATTTTCTAACTAAGAGTTACTGTTTGGGATGAAGATGTGAAAAGGATTCTGAATCTTTGTGTACTTGTGAGGAGTGAATAGGTCAAGACCAAGTATGATGCAGGGTGAGGGGTGTTAGTGTCATGTTAGGCTGGGGTGCCTCGAAAGAAGGACTAAATAGTGGAAGAAATTTACTGAAGGAGTTGTAGAAAAATGGAGTAGATAAACTTGGCTAATTTCAATATTCTCCCTGAGGATCAGCTGTGTGCATCCAAGTACTAAGGTAAGGAAACTTAAATCTCTCCCTTCTCCCTCTCTCCTCTACCTGGTTATGGTCTCATAGGACTAATTACAGGGCAGCATGTTAGCAATGTTCTTGACAGAAGTGGGGCATGAGTTTTGTAATTTATAAAAATGTAGTTTGTATTAAAAGAAACAGAGCCATTATTTTTTTTAAGTTACTTTGTGAATTTTGGTTTATAACACAGGGAACATTTTAATTGGATGCTTTCTGTGGGCCATATACTATGCTAATAAATCAGTATTTAATCTCATTGAACTCTCATAATAACCTTTTAAGATGGTTACTATGAAATGTGTATTTTACTGAGGAAAATGAGTCCCAGGAAAGTTGACTATTATCCTCAAGGGAAACAGCTCTTTCACTTCAGTTCAGTCGCTCAGTCGTGTCGACTCTTTGTGACCCCATGAATCGCAGCACGCCAGGCCTCCCTGTCCATCACCAAGTCCTGGAGTTCACATCCATCGAGTCCGTGATGCCATCCAGCCATCTCATCCTCTGTCGCCCCCTTCTCCTCCTGCCCCCAATCCCTCCCAGCATCAGGGTCTTTTCCAATGAGTCAACTCTTCTCATGAGGTGGCCAAAGTACTGGAGTCTCAGCTTTAGCATCATTCCTTCCAAAGAAATCTCAGGGTTGATCTCCTTCAGAATGGACTGGTTGGATCTCTTTGCAGTCCAAGGGACTCTCAAGAGTCTTCTCCAACACCACAGTTCAAAAGCACCAATTCTTTGGCACTCAGCCTTCTTCACAGTCCAACTCTCACATCCATACATGACCACTGGAAAAACCATAGCCTTGACTAGATGAACCTTAGTTGGCAAAGTAATGTCTCTGCTTTTGGATATGCTATCTAGGTTGGTCATAACTTTTCTTCCAAGGAGTAAGCGTCTTTTAATTTCATGGCTGCAGTCACCATCTGCAGTGATTTTGGAGCCCCAGAAAATAAAGTCTGACACTGTTTCTACTGTTTCCCCATCTAGTTCCCATGAAGTGATGGGACCGGATGCCATGATCTTCGTTTTCTGAATGTTGAACTTTAAGCCAACTTTTTCGCTCTCCTCTTTCACTTTCATCAAGAGGCTTTTTAGTTCCTCCTCACTTTCTGCCATAAGGGTGGTGTCATCTGCATATCTGAGGTTCTTGATATTTCTCCCGGCAATCCTGATTTCAGCTT
>SJYX01000692.1:362960-392115 GCA_006410675.1 Oreotragus oreotragus | reverse complement strand
TTTTTTTTTTTTTTTTTGGCAATTCATTTCTTACATGATAGTATACATATTTCAATGCTATTCTCCCAAATCATCCCTCCCTCTCCCTCTCCTTCTCCCTGGTCTTAGTTCTTATTAGTGACAGAATTTATGTATGTTTGGAAACAGATACTCCATATATATTTGAAAGGTTTTGAAAGTTGAAGCTGTGAAATAGTTTTTTCCCAAATGTTCCTAAAAAGTTTATTGAATAGATGTCATAATACTTTGAGGTCATTCTTTGGATGTTTTGTTTTTTCTTGTATATAGAAACTTGGTATTATTAAACTTCTTACAGTGTGGAAGATAATTAAGATGAAATATTTCTCTTTTAGTTTTAATCCCAGACAGTCCATCTGTGTCATACACTGTACGAAATCCTTTCAGTGAAATTCTGTGTAATAGGAATTTTAGTATCAAAAATAACGTAGATCCCTGTTGCTGCCATAAGTGGCATTATTTTAAGAGAGGGGTCCCCTCAGTGTTAACCATTGCTGTGAATAAGCTAAATTGCTTTTAACATTTCTAAGAAGTGTATGCCAGTTAATCAGATTTTGGTCTGTGAAGTGAATAACAGTTACGTGCTTAGGAACATATGCCAATGTCCAGACAGCAGGTGGAGGAAGGGAGTGCAGCACAGGACGCCAGGTGCTAACTCTTTTCAGACTTTTTTGTAATAGGGGTCGAGTAATAAGGTGTTTTCTTTCATTGATAAAAATATTGTTACTTTGCATTTCACTTCATTTACCAGAGCTTCCATATTTGGAGAAAAACCATGGAGCTTAGAGGAGGGGAGGGGAGGGGAGGGGCTGTTTGTGGTGCCTTAGACTGCCTTCCCTATAGCTGCTACATACATCTTTAAGGTGTGAATCTGATTTCCTGGAGGATCCTGACTCCTCCTTACACCTTCATCCCCACTGAGTCATGGCAAATTCTTGGGCAGGGTATATATCAGTGCATTATTTTCCTCTGCAAACTTAAAGAATTGTAATATTTGCTGGCTCCCTTTGTGTTGGTTTGCTGTGTTAACTGGAGAAGGAAATGGCAACCCACTCCAGTGTTCTTGCCTGGAGAATCCCAGGGACAGAGGAGCCTGGTAGGAGGCCATCTATGGGGTCGCACAGAGTTGGACACGACTGAAGCGACTTAGCAGCAGCAGCTGTGTTAACTCCTAAGTTATATAGTTTGTGTACAGTTGATATTGTTGAATAATTAACCTATGAGTTAAGTTTGATTAATCTTAGAAATATAGAAGATGTAGAAATACTGGTCTGTGTATGGTAAAGTTTAAAAAATGAGTCATTAATTGGCATCTCCTTCCAGTCTTGAATGGTTAAGTGTGGTTTGAATACTGTCTTCCTTATACTCCTAATAGGATTTGCTTCTACAAGAGGGAAAGTATCCGCAGTATTTAAAAATAACTGTCTCAGTATTTCCTTAGGTGAGAATAAGCTAAATTGGTGTTTAAATTGAGAGTATATGCCTTAAGCATTTTAAAGGAGTAACACTAGCGTAGATGTTAATGAAATGTAACTATTGTAAGCTAAATGTAAAAATCTAATTTTTCTTTCCAGTTTTGCTTTATGTAAATTTTTTGATATGTGGAAAAAAGGGGCAAGGGCTATAATCTCAGAGCCAAATGTGCTTTTGTTGTTCCAAATTTTCACTGCCAGAAGCATATAAACCTGCACCTGTTGGTAATTATGAGCAAGCCAGCCTTTGCCGAATCCCAGGCCTCTGCTTAAAACTTTTTTTTACTGGAACTAAACGATGTTGCCATTTTTATTTTTAGGTTTGCTGGCATGGGTAATCTCATTAAGGTGCTAACCAGGGACATAGACCACAATGCAGCACATTTTTTCTTGGACTTTGAAAGTAAGTCTCTTAGCCCCTCACGGCTGGTGCATAATGGTAAAGGTGAAAGATAATACGCACACCACAGTGAAGGCCAGCTATTTGTTAATAAAATACGGGAATCACACAAAATTTGCATGACTTTTCCCCTTAATCGTAGGCAAACATCGCCATCATATGTATGATTTAGTGTTTCATTTGCCGAATCATGTTGAGTCTGTAGCCAGTGCTGTCCTTTCATTAGTCCATGAAGCAACTAGCCTTATGATGAACATTCTGATAGTATGCCTCAGTGACTGCCCAGCAATCTGGTTGCTTATAATCCTATCATAATTCTGTTCATATGAAGAGTCAGAGTTGTGCTGCATATCCAGAATTAATTCTTTAAATAACTTCCACAAATTATTAAGACTCCAAATTCGGTTAGAAATACTTGCTTTGTTCAACGGCATACAGGAAGTAGTCTGATGTTCTGCTACTGTTAAGATGAAAGCAAGGTGAGCTGTGGCCGAAACTTAACATTTGGCTTTAAAATAAATTGTTGTTTCAGTGCAATATTAAACAAGATTACCTATGAATAATTATGATCAGAAATTTCTTTTTCAGAATACTAGCACTATTGGAATACTTAAAGAATTTTTCATTATAAGGCCATTAATGAAACTTGGGAGAATTTTAAGAAGAATTAGAGCAACAGTTGTGCCATTGTGTACAGGAAAACTACATTTCATCTCTAGGTCCTACATATCAGCACCTGGAGAGCCCGCTTTGCTGACTGCCCGAGCACAGTCTGGGTAACCTGAAGGACGAATTCATGGCCTAATGAACATTTTCCCTGTTATGATTTTTTTTTTAAGTTAAATTTCAGATGTTCTTTTTTATAAAGGGATATTTTCTCTTTTCTCATTCTTGTCTTGACAGGTACCTTAACATGGGGAATCTTCTTAAAGTTTTGACATGCACAGACCTTGAGCAGGGGCCAAATTTTTTCCTTGATTTTGAAAGTGAGAAGATGATTTTATATCTATTTTTCTTTGCCTGCAGTAGACTGCGTTTGTCTTGCACTAAATGAATGTTTCCACTTTGCCATCTTTTTAACTTTTGCTTTGCATGACTGAGCTATGAATTGTTTGAGTAAAACTTCTTGTGCCTTCTAGAACTGGAAGTCATATTTTATAGATTAAATTGTGATAATATTTTTACTTGAATTTTTATAAGAGATTTATATCTCTTAGTTGGACATTAATTTATAATTTTAGATCTCTAGTAAAAACATTTGAGATGCTCTGAAAACATTTTTGCGAAAACATTTTGGTGGAAAAGATACGCTTCTTCAAGATTTGTTAATTAGAAGCAATATTTGGGGAAAATTTTACTGTAGTTGAGAAAAATTGATTAGGTTTCAATTACTTTATGTACCTATTGAAATACTTTGAATACAAAATCTGTTCATGAAGGCCATTCAAAGCTCAGTAATTTGGGCATAATATTAAAAGGTAAGTGTGAACCTTAATTATTTAATCTTTGCAGATAACTGATTTTAAAAGTTAAATTTATTAAATGTATTTATTTCGGGAATTCATTTTTTTTCTAACTCTAAATAAAAAGAAAAATAATGGGTTCACAGACCTTTAAGTAATTTGCCTTCTGTTTGTTTTATGTTGCATGACCTATTGTAATATGGTCTAAGAGTGGCAGGTAAGTGTCATTGACCTCTGTGCATGTTGAAGGCTTTGCTCTTTTGGCTGTCAGTATTGCTTTAGCTTGTCTGGTTGTCACATTGGGAACAATGATACTCAATTGGTGTTTTAGTGTGAATGTTGCTATTTTAACTGATCATTAGAAAATTGTTAGGAAAGGGTGAAGAGCCTTTAGGTTATAAATCACATTACCACTTGCATTTTCATCTGAGATTAAAACATTTGAACTCAGATTTTTACATACTTAAGATATTTTATGATTTTTAAAACAAATCCCTTAAAATAAATCCCCCCAGAGATGTTGCAGTTTTTCCATCAACTTCAGTTTATGTGATATTATACAGTTCATTCTAGTTTATGAATAATTTGCATTTTTTTCTTTAAACAAAGACAGATCATATGAGCACATTAATTTATAATTTGTCTCCATTTGATGGGGCAATCTGTGGTCTCTGATATTTTTCCACTTTTATTACATTCCTATTGATATTTCATGCTGACAGTTTGCATACTCTGTGCAGGCTAGTGAAGAGTAGTAATGTCAACATCAAGACCATATTGTTTGGTTTTTAGGGAACGATGTTATTGAATGATAATTTTCTTGACCCTTCTCAACAATTTAACAGTGCTATTTTAAATGCATGTTTAGCATGAATTTTAATCAGCTTGGGGATATTGAGCAGTTTGCTGATTTGAGGATTATTCTTTCAGATGAGGCAGCTTACATTAGAGCTGTATTTTAGTTTACTTGCATCCGTTTCAAACTTGCTGTTGTATATTTTTCTGCTATTCTGTCTCCTTATTATCTTTGTCTCAAGTCCCTTACATTTGCAGAATCTTGGCTTTGATACAGTCAAGATCTTGTTCAAGACTTGGCACTTGATCTTTTTATAAACCTAGCATTATGTTGTGGTCAAGTGAGAAGCATGAATTTACTGTAGTTTTCAAAAGATTATTTGATCTTGGTTTCCTAATTTGAGGGTTACGATCACGATCCTTAAATTTTAAATAGCTAATGTAGTAGCAGGAAAAGGTTAAAATTAATTACAAGAATAACCAACAATGAAGAACTACATATAAGTGTTAACTTCCTAAAGGCAGATATAAATTAAGTATTTGTTGCTTATATCAGTGTAAAACTTTTGACACTTACTGGTAACCTGTAAATGAAATGTAGTGAAAACAGACTGCAAACTAGGTCAGAGTTTGTCCCTGTTAATTCTTAGTTATATTTTGTAAATAAGTTTTCTTTTGAATCTAACATCAGAGTTGTCTTAATCAGTTTTATCTCTCATCTATTTGCATATTTATCTTCTTTTTGGAAATGTGCATTTGTAAAAGTGTATTTTATTCAGCTACTGTAGTGACCCCTTGAAACTTCCTTTCTTTTTAACTGTTTTATACCAGATTCAAAATTGCCAACACAGTTGATTTGCTAGTTCATAGGCTGGTGAGATTAAAGTCATATTCTGTTATTAAACATTGTTTAATACATTATTGATTTCTAGATAAACTGTAATATTTAGGTTACCAGAATAATTTAGCTTTACTCTTACCATCATTTTAATTGATTTAAGCCTACCTAGTTCTCTATGGTTGGGCAGCTATAGAAACAGTATCATACAGACAGATATATTGGCATTTTGCATCAAGCTGTATAAAAATTAACTATTCTAGTAATTTTGAACTATGATTTAATGGACCCCTATATTTTCCAAGATGAAGACTGTCTTTAAAGTACATCATTATCCCTTAATATATGTGCTTGCACACACAGTTTTTCGCTTCAGCTTGCCTCGTGTGTGCCAGCCAATAGATACTGGGGATGCCAAGATAACTAACAAACAACCCTCACCTTTGGGGAGTTCTCAATCCAGTAGGACAGATAGAAATGCAAGCTGATTATTTACATCATTCAAAGTGTATAGGTCACGAAAGAGATTAGCTTTACCTATGAGTGGATTGGACATGATGAGAGAATACCTGACGGTGATATTAGAGTTGGGTTGTGAAGGGTGATGAGATTGTTTCATGCTAATTCAGTGCAGGATGTTGTGGAGAAAAAGGAACAGCATGTTTTTTTAAAAAAGCCTTAAGGCATGAAATGACATTCTGTGTTCAGTGAAGCGTATTATCTACTTGAGGTACTAGAAAGGAGGTCTTTTTCTTAAAACAAATTATCCCTATATGATTTTATTTTAAGAATAGTGGTTTAATTAATATATGTAAGTCCAGGAGTTGCCCCATAAATTTTGCCAACTTATGCTAATGACAGCATATTAAAATCACTGAATCGGGGCCTATACAGCCTCTTCTAGTTCTTGAAATTTCTTATTTTATAATGACATTGTTAATTGATAGCTCACTCTAATGACAGATCTTCAGCCTGAGTAACTACTATGTGTATTATTAGTTCACGCAGTTGTCTCTTTAGTTATTTAGTTATTATTAGTATTCTTTAGTTAACCTTGATTTGTGTAACTCCAGGTAGACCAAATAGAAGAGTAAATATAGGTGGTTATTTGTGAGAAATAGACTCTTACTTTCTCTAATTCTTTGTTATAGAGCCTTTCCACTTAGTCATACATTTCTTCGAATTCTTGTGTCTTGTGTTTCCTGTTCCCCCCTCCCCCCAGTCAAAAAAATAATTTGATAGTACCTCCTCTCTTAGTCTTTTGTTTTTCCATTTTACCTTTTATATATTTTCAGTTGCTTTTGCCCTGTACTTGAAATTTCTGATGGCATTTTCTTATATTTATTTTTCTAAAATGATGTAGGGTAGTTTTGTTTAGATATAAAAATGCATAATAGCCTTCTTGAACACATGCTGGAGGCATATTTATAAATCTGTAGCTTCTCATTCATTCAACAATTATTTATCATTGAAAATCTACTAGGTACTACGTTTATATACTGAACAGCGGTATATACTGTACATACCCTGCCTCAGTGGGATTATAAATATTTACTGCATGAATGAATGAGATTAAAGCAGAAAGACCTCTTATCACAATTACAGTTTTTATGTGACTTAAAATTCTTTTCCTTTTGTAGCTCATCTTTGCCTCTGTACCATAACAACGTCAATTTTAGCAGTTACTTTCAGTGACTCTTTAGTAGGAAACTGGTGTGAAATTATTAAAATAATTAATTCTACCTTCCAATAGTAAGAGCAACTGAAACATGCTTTAATTTCCCTTGAACAGCTTTTAAAACTAAGCTTGATGAGTAATCACTATGCCTACTCTCAGTAGTAGATAGCGTTTTGCAATCGAATGTCCTTTTGTTAATTGGCTGAGTGATATGTTTTTCCTCAAGTAATTAAATTTTTCATTTTTTGCTATGAAAAATCAAAGTGACAAGTCTTGGTTGATCCCATTTTGGGGAAAAATGCCTTACTTTATGCAGTCCTATCCCCTCCCGAGTATTTCCGCCTATTGCATGACTTGCTGTCAGTAACGCAGTGCTCACCTGTCTGCTCTTTTCTGTCTGTCTTCATTTCTGCAGCAGTCTTCAGCAGCTTTCAAAATTATCAGTGTGACTTTCCTGTGGCAGTCTAAAAAATGTTTAATCAGTGTGGTGCTGGGTATTTTTTCCACCCTTAAGGGAAACTGGAATCTTCTCCTTTATTTTTAAATTTCTTGGTACTTATTAAACCTTTAATAATAATTAACCACTTCCAAGGTCTATTTAAATCTCCTTGATAATATTTCTTTTGTATATATTCTCAGTGTCATGTTTTTCTGTTAACAGCTAGTCACCACACCTAAAATACATAATTTAGTGTTTTCAAACTTCACAAATATCTTTTAATATATAATAGTCAAAATATTGTCCTTTGTCATGAATTCCCACTTCATAAATTCAAAGTATGATACGTGTCTACTATTGATGTTATGTCTGTAGTTTCATAATTTCATATGGAAAGTATAAAACTGCTGTTTTTTGCATGTAAAATTTTTCTCTACTGCATCTGGTGTAAGTATAAAAAGTTATAACTGAGGTGTACTTTTTTTTAGTGTGTGTCTAATTATGACTGGAGAATATGGTCTGGCTAAATGAAAAAATATTACTGCTAAATGACAAACTCTGATTTTTAAAAAATCATTTAGCTATAATATCAGTATTTGCTCCTGGTAATACCTTTATAGCTTTGGACACAGAGTCTTTTAAATTTTTCAGTCGATTCCTCTTGTATAATTTGTCATAGCAGTTTCATTTAAAAAAAAACAACATGATTTCTGAAAGGAGATTTTCAAAATAAGGAAACAGACTTGAGAACACAAATTCTTAAGTTGGCTTTGCATGTGAATGTTACTCTTACTGTTGTTGTAGTACTGTCTTAAGTATGTTGAAATTAAAGTTTGGTACTGTAATTGTTGATTTAAAAATATAAATGATATATCTTTGACTAGTTAGCAAGTTTAATAAAGGAAATTGAATTATAACTTGCCTTAAGCACAAAGTAAAGTTCCAGGTTTTAGGCACCTGGACTCCTAGTTTCGTGTGTGAACTAAGTTTTTAAAAAATTTTTAAGGAAAGGAATAAATAGATCTTTATGTATTTATGGGAAGGTGGAGTATGTGCAGAAAAGTCTAGGTTCTAGTATAATATGATTGGTGAACAATATTTATGAGAAATGTTCTTAATTCATATTATAAATTTGGTCTGCCTCGCCTACCCTCCAGAGTATAAGAGAAAATTTTAACATGGAGGAATTCTGACACCACAATTGCTCTCTAAAACATTATGGTAATCATAATGTTTATTATTTTGAGTGCTTTTTGCCTTGTCTGTAGTCTTGAATATAGTCTAGTGGGAAGGATTTATGAAAAACTCAGATTCCTCACAGAACATCCATTTTCCTCATTTCCCCCCACCAAAAATCAAATGTATTGAATAAAAAAGATTTATCCTTAGCAAAACAAATGACCAGGGTATTAAAAACAGGATTTTTGTCACCTCAGGCCTTAACAGAGAAATCCAGAATTACTCATCTATTAAAACCTATGTTTCGTGGCTAACGCCACACATGGTGGAAGTGCCCATATGTTTGTGTTCCTAACTATGCTTTTTATAACTCGCCCTTCGTTTTTCTTCTCACTCAGTCCCAAGTATATACAAACTCAGTTTTTACATTAATATTTCAAAATTTCAGTGATAATACTGTATCTTAAATTATCTAGTTTTTAGTAGCCTAGTAATTCTGGAGTCCTTTCATAACTCAAACTCCTTTGCATAGTAATCTGCACTTTTTGTTCATCAGCAGAGAAGTTAACTGGTCAATATAAATGGTTTTTAGAACCACTAAAGTCTTTTTTCTTAGTTTCTATTTTTTTATATCAAAACTCAGTCATTAAATTGAGCTTTATAGGAAAGTAATTTAAACTGTAGATGAGCCGGGTACATTAGTTGGCCTTTCATTTCTGTTGAGTTAAATAGATGGCTATTCATGCATTTTCAGTCATTACTGTCAGTGGTGAGTATAGTAGAAACAGTGAGTATACACTGACAATTAAAATTTTTGAGTTACAACTCTCACACGTCATGATTTGTAACTTGTTAGTAATGTTTGGTGTTCCTTGCTTCTCTGTGATATTTATCAACTTGAGGCTAGTTATTCAAATGCAGAACTATGGGAAAATGATCAATCTTTTCTAAGAAATGTGAAGTTAGCATTGGAAAAAATGTTAAGTCAAACCAACTTTTTAGAAAATTGGATTATTTAATACTTGAGTTATTATACATGTACTTAAAAAAATCATGTGACTGTAAATTTTCTTGTGCTTTCCTGCTGTTTAGATGCCCAGCCGACAGAGTCTGAGAAGGAAATTTATAACCAGGTGAATGTGGTTCTGAAAGATGCAGAAGGCATCCTGGAGGACTTGCAGTCATATAGAGGAGCTGGCCATGAAATACGGGAGGTGAAAATTCCTGTCCCTCTTTTTAATCTTTATTGTTTCCTGTATTGTTTTGTCTATTTCCGTAGTCACAGTTATTTAAAGGAAGATCACTTGGATTATTTCAGAAGTGGTTGCAGTGATATAAGGGTAAACAAAACAAGGTTCTATAACTACATAATTAATATATATTAAAGAGAATTCTTTTGGTTTACTGTCATACCTGAAATTTACAGTATCCCTGGTGGTGCTGTTCATACTGTTTTTGGAGGGGAGACCATCGAGCATTCTGTGGCTTTTCTGTTCTCCCGGTCTATTTTTCTGCTCCTCCTAAGCTTCCTAGGAGAAAACCAAAACCATCTCTGTGATCTGGATCCCCTCAACTGTGTCTGATGCCACCAGTATGCAGTCCTATCCCCTCCCGAGTATTTCCGCCTATTGCATGACTTGCTGTCAGTAACGCAGTGCTCACCTGTCTGCTCTTTTCTGTCTGTCTTCATTTCTGCAGCAGTCTTCAGCAGCTTTCAAAATTATCAGTGTGACTTTCCTGTGGCAGTCTAAAAAATGTTTAATCAGTGTGGTGCTGGGTATTTTTTCCACCCTTAAGGGAAACTGGAATCTTCTCCTTTATTTTTAAATTTCTTGGTACTTATTAAACCTTTAATAATAATTAACCACTTCCAAGGTCTATTTAAATCTCCTTGATAATATTTCTTTTGTATATATTCTCAGTGTCATGTTTTTCTGTTAACAGCTAGTCACCACACCTAAAATACATAATTTAGTGTTTTCAAACTTCACAAATATCTTTTAATATATAATAGTCAAAATATTGTCCTTTGTCATGAATTCCCACTTCATAAATTCAAAGTATGATACGTGTCTACTATTGATGTTATGTCTGTAGTTTCATAATTTCATATGGAAAGTATAAAACTGCTGTTTTTTGCATGTAAAATTTTTCTCTACTGCATCTGGTGTAAGTATAAAAAGTTATAACTGAGGTGTACTTTTTTTTAGTGTGTGTCTAATTATGACTGGAGAATATGGTCTGGCTAAATGAAAAAATATTACTGCTAAATGACAAACTCTGATTTTTAAAAAATCATTTAGCTATAATATCAGTATTTGCTCCTGGTAATACCTTTATAGCTTTGGACACAGAGTCTTTTAAATTTTTCAGTCGATTCCTCTTGTATAATTTGTCATAGCAGTTTCATTTAAAAAAAAACAACATGATTTCTGAAAGGAGATTTTCAAAATAAGGAAACAGACTTGAGAACACAAATTCTTAAGTTGGCTTTGCATGTGAATGTTACTCTTACTGTTGTTGTAGTACTGTCTTAAGTATGTTGAAATTAAAGTTTGGTACTGTAATTGTTGATTTAAAAATATAAATGATATATCTTTGACTAGTTAGCAAGTTTAATAAAGGAAATTGAATTATAACTTGCCTTAAGCACAAAGTAAAGTTCCAGGTTTTAGGCACCTGGACTCCTAGTTTCGTGTGTGAACTAAGTTTTTAAAAAATTTTTAAGGAAAGGAATAAATAGATCTTTATGTATTTATGGGAAGGTGGAGTATGTGCAGAAAAGTCTAGGTTCTAGTATAATATGATTGGTGAACAATATTTATGAGAAATGTTCTTAATTCATATTATAAATTTGGTCTGCCTCGCCTACCCTCCAGAGTATAAGAGAAAATTTTAACATGGAGGAATTCTGACACCACAATTGCTCTCTAAAACATTATGGTAATCATAATGTTTATTATTTTGAGTGCTTTTTGCCTTGTCTGTAGTCTTGAATATAGTCTAGTGGGAAGGATTTATGAAAAACTCAGATTCCTCACAGAACATCCATTTTCCTCATTTCCCCCCACCAAAAATCAAATGTATTGAATAAAAAAGATTTATCCTTAGCAAAACAAATGACCAGGGTATTAAAAACAGGATTTTTGTCACCTCAGGCCTTAACAGAGAAATCCAGAATTACTCATCTATTAAAACCTATGTTTCGTGGCTAACGCCACACATGGTGGAAGTGCCCATATGTTTGTGTTCCTAACTATGCTTTTTATAACTCGCCCTTCGTTTTTCTTCTCACTCAGTCCCAAGTATATACAAACTCAGTTTTTACATTAATATTTCAAAATTTCAGTGATAATACTGTATCTTAAATTATCTAGTTTTTAGTAGCCTAGTAATTCTGGAGTCCTTTCATAACTCAAACTCCTTTGCATAGTAATCTGCACTTTTTGTTCATCAGCAGAGAAGTTAACTGGTCAATATAAATGGTTTTTAGAACCACTAAAGTCTTTTTTCTTAGTTTCTATTTTTTTATATCAAAACTCAGTCATTAAATTGAGCTTTATAGGAAAGTAATTTAAACTGTAGATGAGCCGGGTACATTAGTTGGCCTTTCATTTCTGTTGAGTTAAATAGATGGCTATTCATGCATTTTCAGTCATTACTGTCAGTGGTGAGTATAGTAGAAACAGTGAGTATACACTGACAATTAAAATTTTTGAGTTAAACTCTCACACGTCATGATTTGTAACTTGTTAGTAATGTTTGGTGTTCCTTGCTTCTCTGTGATATTTATCAACTTGAGGCTAGTTATTCAAATGCAGAACTATGGGAAAATGATCAATCTTTTCTAAGAAATGTGAAGTTAGCATTGGAAAAAATGTTAAGTCAAACCAACTTTTTAGAAAATTGGATTATTTAATACTTGAGTTATTATACATGTACTTAAAAAAATCATGTGACTGTAAATTTTCTTGTGCTTTCCTGCTGTTTAGATGCCCAGCCGACAGAGTCTGAGAAGGAAATTTATAACCAGGTGAATGTGGTTCTGAAAGATGCAGAAGGCATCCTGGAGGACTTGCAGTCATATAGAGGAGCTGGCCATGAAATACGGGAGGTGAAAATTCCTGTCCCTCTTTTTAATCTTTATTGTTTCCTGTATTGTTTTGTCTATTTCCGTAGTCACAGTTATTTAAAGGAAGATCACTTGGATTATTTCAGAAGTGGTTGCAGTGATATAAGGGTAAACAAAACAAGGTTCTATAACTACATAATTAATATATATTAAAGAGAATTCTTTTGGTTTACTGTCATACCTGAAATTTACAGTATCCCTGGTGGTGCTGTTCATACTGTTTTTGGAGGGGAGACCATCGAGCATTCTGTGGCTTTTCTGTTCTCCCGGTCTATTTTTCTGCTCCTCCTAAGCTTCCTAGGAGAAAACCAAAACCATCTCTGTGATCTGGATCCCCTCAACTGTGTCTGATGCCACCAGCGAGCAAACGTATGGTGTGGTCTCCCTCAGCTTTCTTTTCCCAAACCTCTGAACTTATCCAGCTTTTCATCCATCTCTTTTTCCATTTCTTTTATTTTTTTACCCCCCAGAAGAAGCTGTGTCCTTCCTTCTTACCAAGACCAGCTTCTCTACCTTTGTTCTCCACCCTCTGAAACTTTACTCTTTGAATTTCCTTCTCTTAATTGCATCTTTTTCTTTTACTGAGTTCTTCCCCATGCATGCACACATACACTCGGGTGTCCTGTTCTACCCAAAGAAACTCCCTGGCCTGTGGGCCTCCTGCCTCTCTTTTCTCATTACATTTCTTGAAGGCACACCTCACACTGTGTTGTTGCGTTTTCTCCTGCCTTTCTGCCTCTGTTCTCCTTACCTCTCCTGCACTGCACTGCTTGTTTCCCAGATGTCTTGCACGTGTATAGTGCCTTGCCTTCGTCCTTGTCTGGAACGTGCACTTCTTTTCTCCTGCTCGGTTCCTAGCCTTCCTTCAAATCCCAGTAATCCTCTGCTTCCCTGTACTCTTTTGCCATAGCACTTTGCACATTTTCTTTTTTAACGGTAGCCACTACTTTTTTTTTAAATCACTGATATATGATGTCTATTTCTTCAGCCTTATAGCTTGAGGAAGGTTTCTTATTTTTGGGTTACCAGCACCTAGTGCAGTGCTTGGTAAGCAGTTAGTAACTACTGAAGAATAAATGCAAGAAGACTAATCTTGCCAGTATCATTGGCTTAAGTTAAAACCTTACGATTTCAGTAAATGAAGGCATGTAACCATTTCTGTGAATTTCAAGTTTTCTAAACATATCAAAGCTGAGTATAAATCTAATGTATAAAGAACAAATGTGACTACTGAAACTGTCATAGGTCGGTGTGAAGATTTAATTGACTTAGAACAACCATTCTACCTTTTGAGAAGGCACACAATAGAATAACAAAGTGTTTAAAGTTTAATGGAGGTTGGTTTATGAAGAAACATGTTTTGTTTTTAAAGAAACAGTCTTAATCAATGCAAGTGGCATTGTAGAATCATTGTCTTTTTGGAGGTCAGTTTGACAAGGTGTAAAATCAGATCTATAAAATTATCTGTACTCTTCTGTCAGATACTTAATTTTAGAAGATACTCTCCAGAAGGCTGTCATTCAAGGGGGAGATAAATGTAAAAATCTTTATGGCTGCCTTATTCATCATAGCAAAAATTTGGAAGCATTTCATAGAGTTGTTTTGAGGATAAAGTTAGATAATCTTATCAGAAGAGACACATAGAAGCTGACCCAGAACATAGACTTGAGAGTTTACTGTTACTATGCTAATGAGGTGATTTATTATATGTATTTGTTTAAATAGCACTTCATTTAACACAACTCTAAAGGTGAATAAAATTTGATTTAAGACAGAATCTAGGGACTTCCTTGGCTGTCCAGTGGCTAAGACTGTGCTTCCAGTACAGGGGGCCTGCATATGATCCCTGGTCAGGGAACTGGATCCCACATGCCACAGCTAAGAGCAAAGATCCCGTGTGCTGCAACTAACACCCAATGCAGTCAAATAAATAAATAAGATAATTTTTTTTTTTAAAAGAATCTATTAAATAAAGCTTATTCTCTAGAATAAACCACAAGAGAGGGAAATAAGAACTTTCTGCTAATGTTTTGATATATCACACCTTTTAACATTTTTGAAAATAAGTTATAATGCCTGCTCCATGACAGCCTCACCTGCTTCTCTTCCCTTTACCTCTCCCACACTGCACTGCTTGTTTCCCTAATGTCTTGCACATGTACCGTTCCTTGCCTTTATTTTTGTCTGGAACATGGCACTTCTTTTTTGCTTTTCCTGCTCAGTTCCTAGCCTTCCTTCAAATCCCAATAATCTATTTCCCTGTACTCTTCTGCCATAGCACTTTGCATGTTGTTATTATTGTTTTTTAATGGTCGCCATCACTTTTTTTAAAAAAAGGCTTGACATCTCACTAAGTGCCATTTTCCACAATGGACTATGATATAGGTGCTATGTCAAAAGTGTTACCTAACAGCAGTGGAACTGCTCTGAGAGGAGAGTCACAAGTATAAGGTGAACCATAAACAGTTGTCATAGAAGAGCAGCCAATGTCTTCGGTTATAAATCCAGGCAAGGCACCCTCAGGGAAATAGTTAACTCTGTTCACTATTAACAGTGGGTGACATTTGCTGGAGCATTTTAATATTATGAGAATGAGTTGGTATTTAGAAAATTGTGTTTAAATCCTTGCAAGAGAGATTGGATAGGCTTCTGAAGAGAAGAAAATAAATTTTAAGTTTTTATCTGTTTGCTTATTCCCCAAATAATAAAATGAACAAGTTTTTACTACTTGATATAAAACCATTGAGATTTGGCTTAAAGGCTAAAAGGATTGTTTCGTGCACATCAGAATATCACAGTCCCTTTGAAATAGTCATATTAACATAATGTGAAATAAGGATTGTTACATGTTGTAAACTCCAGTTTTCTTTAACATAATATTATTTCTAGATAGTCATATAAGTGAGGTTCATTTCAGACTCCTATATGTTTATGTAAAAAAAGATTGAATATAATCACAAACTTGTAAAGCAATTTGTTTAAACAGTGTATATAGCCCACTTATTCAGCTTGTTGCTATTTTATTTGAAGCCTCTTCTAAATCTTTAGTTTCAGTTTTGTTTCTTTCTGGTTTTGTATGGATGGAGTCAGAGTACTAGTGTCTTGGGAAAATCTGAATGTGCCATTATCTTCTGATGATGTAAACAGGCGCTTCACCTTTCAGATGGACTGTTTAGCTCATGTGAAGATGTTAGAAAAAGCAGACCAGGTTATGGAAAAAAGGTGAAGAAAAGCATCTATAAGCGAAAGAAAGATAAAATCAATAATATACATTTATTTGGGAATAGCCGTCTGTACTTAAAAATGATTGCTCAATGACTTGGAAGACTGGGCAGAGAAAGAACATAATCATATACAATAGAGTCTCTAGATTATGTTTTATTTTCTCCCCTTTCACATGTGAAACTTTTTCACCTTCTTCAAGAAAACCTAAAAAATTTAGATTCCAGAATAGGATTTTAGTTATAGGGAAGGGATAAGTAACCATTTCTAAATCACATTTTTTAGGTTGATTTAGGTTCTTCAGTATTGGATAGCTTTTTTTAAGCTAGGTTGGACCTTGGCATTTGAATTATTGAGAGTTTATTAGCCTCCTCCCCAGAACTGGGTCTTATTTCATTTATCACCTGCCTTTTTTGTTCCTTTTATCCACTAAAACAATCCTTAAAGAATTTCTAAGAAAGCTTGTCTGTGATATGGGAAAAAATATAAAATGGTATCTTTATTTGGTTCTAAATTTGAGAGTCTAAATTTTAGATTCTAACAGGTATCAAGACATAATATACCTGACAAACATACCTTGTGTCATTTTTTTAGTCTCTTCTATCCATATCCATTGCAAGGGTGATGAAAACTATTACACTAGGTTTAAAGTACCCCTGGAGTTGAGAAGGGCAGTTTCAGCTCTCCTGGATCTTTTATACTGAGTTTCATAGACTATACCAGGATTTCCTGTCTTTGCCAAAACCTGTATTTTAATGTAAAAATAATACTGTTATGATTTTAAAATAAATCTTGATTATTTTTATCTTTGGATTTTGCAGGCAATCCAGCATCCAGCAGACGAGAAGTTACAAGAGAAGGCATGGGGTGCAGTTGTTCCACTAGTAGGCAAATTAAAGAAATTTTATGAATTTTCTCAGAGGTTAGGTAAGTGAAAAGTTCTATCATTATGACTTCCTCAGTGAAAAAGGAGGTTATTGATATTGGAAGCTGTTTACAAGATTTCATGTTCACACTGCTAAATGTATATGTCTCATAGGTAAAGCAGCTTGGTGGACTGTCGGATTATAGCTTAGTGTTGCTGTCTTCCTTTTCGGCTAGGTCTTTTAAGTTATTTAGACCATTTTCCTCAACAAATTAAAACTTCTATAAGAAGATTGCCGATTTTTTGCAGCCTAAAGTGTCCTATTGTGAGAACTGCTGGTAGAATTCCTTTCCAGCTCTGGAGCAAGTCCTTTCCCATGTGTGGGAACTAATCCTCAGTTTCCTCAGTGATTTAGATTTTCGTGTTCCTAAGACTGATCAAATCCATGTACCTAAAACTGTACACGATGAGAACTAGGAAGCTAACGGTATATGTGAAGTTACCGAGGGAGTTATTCAGTAAAAAGAATTCGGAACGGTATGCTTTTTCCCTTGTATGGGAAAAATTATTCCAAGATCAGAATTGTGCCTTTAATACAGTGAATAAGTAGAGTTGGAGTTCTTTTTCTTGAAGAAGGAAGAGACACCAGATAAGATTTAGCCATTTAGCTGCTTGTGTAAATTGGAAGAGGTTTTACTTATGAAGTTGGGAGCGGGGAGTGGGAACTGGTGTAGATTGTGTTAGACGTTTGAAACATTTCAGTTGAAGTTTTTGACGTGTGTTTATATAGTTTTACTTTTTGAATCATATAAATATGTTATATATCCTAAATGAGTACATACAATTTAATAAAACTAGTACTCTAAGATAGGAGCTGGTTGTTCAGTTGCTCAGTTGCGTCCAACTCTTTGTGACCTCATGGACTGCAGCACGCCACGCTTCCTTGTACATCACACCATCTCCTGGAGTTTGCTCATACTCACCTCCATTGAGTTGGTGATACCTTTTGGGGGCTTATAAGCTAAATTTAGACCCGAGATATGATTTGTTTTGCCCATGTGGTTTTTTAAAACTTCCTAATTAGTTGCCATGTTTTAAAATTAGTAATTGTTTGTGTTTTGTGTGTATGTGTCTTAAATCTTTGGTTGCTTTGAAAAAATCAGTAGCTTAGGCAACAACTGATCAGTTGATCTTTCCTCTAGCTGGGGAAGCTAAGTGGCGAACCGACAGCGTCCATTAGATACGGCATGTGGTTTCTAGTGGCAGTGAGTCCCTACTGTGTCCTGCTTTTTCACATCTTGCTCTCTTTATGTCTTTAAATAAACTGGCCATTTGTGTCAACCTCTGCTTCAAAGTTGAAATCCTGTTGTTTTTTTTAATACCCGTATTTTTTAAAAAGTAAGAGAATTACTATTTTTCCTTAGATGCAGTACATGCTGTCAAATGCAAGACAAGTAATAGTTGAGATAGAAGCATTTGTGTAAATTGTCCTTTTCTTATAGAAGTAAGAATTATAGATTATTTTCCTCAAGCATAGCAGTCAGTTCTTTCAGTCAAGTATCTTATGTGATCCATAGCTTTGTAACCTCAGGAGGCCTAGGTGTTTTCCTCTTGGTTATCTTCACTACTACTTTAAATAAGTAGTTCTACTTCTTAGTAGTATCACTGCTACTTTAAATAAGAGTTTTCTTGTGTGTTGCTAGTTCCCAGCTGCTTTTGAAGTTAAAATGCTTTTGATGCTGCATAGATCCTTCTCACGTTCATATTGGCCTCTTAGCATTTGCCAATTAAAAAAAAGGAATAATTATAAAATAGGTCAAACCAGGCAGGCTTACACGTTCATATTTTAACTACTGGAATTACATCAAGTGAGTGGTGTGTGTTTTGGCACAAGTGCTGTGTTCCATCTCACCAGAGGTTGTAGTGACATAGGTAGTAGCCAGAAGCTCTCGGATTTTCATTCTGTCATGTGGAAGCCTTGAACCTTGGTTGTGTAGGCTAGGACTTCTGTAAAGGTATGAACAAAGTACACATTTAAGATCTGGCGGTTCACTCCTCATCTCTTGGCTGGTAACGTGGTTCATGTTTCCAGTTGCCTTGCTGACGGATGCATACCCTTGCTTCCATGTGATAGGACTCAGTGTTAAACGAGTGAGTGAGAGATGGATTAATGAATACATGTGTCTGATATATCAGATATTTGTTGGTATTTAGGAGAAGCAATAATAATAGATTTTAGGCTTTCAAGGCTAATGGCCTGTGTTTGAATTCTGATGTTGGTGGTTATTAGCTGTGTGCTCTTGGCTCCATCATTTAAATTCTGTGAGCTTCAGTGTCCTACTTGGACCTCCAGTGAGTTGAGCCCTCGGCTTTAAGTTCATGTAACCTCTGTTGTCTCTTCTCTTCCGTGCTGTCGAGTCAGAGATGAGGATAAACACCACACACAGCACACGGAGCACCACACAAACTGTGACGATCCATGTGGTCCTTCAGAATTTCAAAGAGAAGGCTGCTTGGCTTGAACACTACACATCAGCCATGGGCTGGACTCCAGGAGAGGGATCACTTGACTAATTCGGAAGATACTGAGCCTTGCCAACATGGTTTAACGTTGCTGACCTAAGAAACATCCTTGCTTGTTTGTTTGTACTTGCTTGTTTCGGTCAGAGGCCTTCCCAAGTGAGGCAGTTGTCTAAAGGGAAGGTTGTGTGTCCAGACAGTGCACAAACTGCTTTGTGTCTGCTTAGTCTTCCTCCCGTCGCAGGGGCTGACAGCGGCCACCTCCAGAGATCATAGTGAGTTTGTCCAGCACGTTGACTCCTCTTCAGTGAGCTAAATTCACCAAAACCTATTTAGAAGGTTCTGAAGTGCACAATAACGGTGGTTATCTCTCTTGGCTGTTTCAAATACCCTGCAGTCCGTATCCTTTGGGTTCTCTCCTGAGGATTCAGACTGATCTTTGAGAGTGGGTGGCAGGCAGTAAGAGAATATATGGCTCTGGTCTCTGAAGGGGCCTCCTCTTCCTAGTCAGGCCTTGTTCCCCCTTCTGGATCTACTCTGTGGCCTGATCTGTCATTTCTCCACTCGGTAAGTCATCCCTACTCCCGCAGTCTGTTCTCCATGCTGCCGATGAAGTGGAGTCTTTATTTTTTAATTGTTTATTAATTTTTGGCTGGGTCTTTGGTCCTGCTTGAGCGCTTTCTCTGGTTGAGGTGCCTGGGGCTTCTTGTTGCACTGGCTTCTCTTGTTGTGGAGCACAGGCTCTGTGTACCCAGGCTCAATAGCTGTGGCTTACAGGCTCAGTAGTTGTGGCTCCCAGGCTTAGTTGCCTGTGGCTTGTGGAATCTTCCTGGACCAGGGATTGAACCAGAGTCCCTTGCATTAGCAGGCAGATTCTTAACCACTGGACCACTAGGGAAGTCTGAAGTGAAGTTTAAATGCTAATCTGATGATGTCACTACCCCGCTTAGTTTCTCTAGGGATGCTAAGATGACGGCCAGGGTGCTTCGTGTGGCACACAGATGATGTGCATATGGGTTTAGTCGTAGGTTCCTCTCCTCGCCTCTCTGTTCCACCTGCATTGTTGTCTTGCAGTTTCTCTACTCGGTCGTGCCCCTCTCCGTTCAGGGTTGGGCTCCCTGCCCTGTATGTCTGCAGACTCTTGCTCATCCTTAGCACGCAGTCCAGTCTCGGTCCTGGTGTCATGTACTCAGGCAGGTCTTTCCCTGAGTCTGCAACTGGGCGAAGCTCCACTGTCACACCTTTCCACGGTACCATACCCTTCTCAGTACATATCCCAGCTGTAGTAAGTTGTCTGTCTTCTCTCTGTGTAATTAGTCTCTGTGGGCGCATAGGGTGTGTCCATCTTCATCAGTGTACCCAGTGCCTGACACGTGTTAGACCACCAATATATTTTTTAACTTACTATTGAAAAAGGATGATAACTGTCATTTGAAGTTACTGTGTGGGTTACAAATAGTGTCTAGCTCAGTACCTGGCACATAATAGACACATAAAGGGTACTTACTCTTGGTACTAATCAATAATTTATAAGGTTATGGAAGGCTAGTTAGAATGTCATTTTATATGAAAAACAGCTTACTATGGTAGAAATAATAGGGCTGTGAAGTCAGAAGCACTTGGCATTTATGAAATATAACCTTGGGGGTCTGACCTCTTTGAAACTCAGTTTATCATCTGTAATGCCCATATCATAGTTGACAGTGAAAGTTAAATGACAGACTAGGTTAAATACACAACTATGGGTATTAGTTCATAATTGGGTAGATCAAATCGAAAAAAAATAAATGGTAGAGTTGGTAATTTTTCAGTTTTTAAAAAGTTGATTATGTGAGATAAATTTGTCTTCATTAATAAATATATTAATCTAGCATTTATTCATAAATGGCAGACCGCCATCGAACTATAAACTTTGTTTTCTCTGAATAGAATCTAGCCTTGTTGTATGATTCTGTAGTATGTAACAGTATTAGTTTGATTTCTGGGATTTTTTTGAAGTGAAATCAGTATTTCTATATTTTTATTTTATTTTATTTTTTTAGTATTTCCATCTTTAAACACAATATTAGTCTGGCATTCCAAAAGTAGCAGTTGTTTGAAGGGACAAATTTATTTGTGTAATGAATTAGAATTTTTATATTATGGCCCTGAGATAGCAAGCTGTATAACACTCAGGAAACTAATTATTAAACCACATATTTGGCTTCTTTTCATAGCTGAAATAAGATAGTTTGTATTTATAAATAAACAGCATAAAATATGTGAAGTTGGTGATTCATTCATACCCACATACAATTATTACTGACCATAGTTTCACCAGAAAAGACATAGTCACAGTTACCATTTCATAAAAATCAACACTGTGTAGAATGTGAAAGTATTGTAAGATTAGTCCTTTGATCCTGATATTTCATTCAGATTCACATTCTTCATGATTCTGAATTTGGGTTTACAGAAATTGGGTCACTTCAAGGTTTCTATTCTAGTGAACAGTACTCAGTTTGAGTGCTATGTTTAGGTAATCTAGCTTTTAAAGAAACCTTATTTTTATGGAAATTGAAATCAAAATGTTTTTAAAATGCTCACTTTTTAATAAATAGACACAAACATCTTAATGTTTTGTTCTTTAGAAGCAGCATTAAGAGGTCTTCTGGGAGCCTTGACAAGTACCCCGTATTCTCCCACCCAGCATCTAGAGCGAGAGCAGGCTCTTGCTAAACAGTTTGCAGAAATTCTTCATTTTACACTCCGGTTTGATGAACTTAAGGTAGGATTGTCCTGCTGGTCCTCCTTGTTACAGAAGAAAATCATGCGTCTTTCAATGAGTACTAGGAGGAAATGCCTGGAGCCCTTACTAAAATGTAGTGGAATGATGTCTGCTGTTCCTCAGCAAAACTGGAAAGCTGGATTTAAAAATTATGCAGGCTTTTTGGTGTAGCATAGCAAACAACAAATTGCTCAATATTCAGTTTTCATTTAGCTTCATTTTTAAAAGTATCTCTGAAACAACAATATTGACATCTTCTAATATTTTTTTCTTTTCTGCTCATCCCCAGTTTTTTTTCCTGCATTCTTCTATTAATATATAAAAATGTTGATTTTTCTTTCTCTCTCCTCCCCTCTCCTCCTTTCCTTTCTTCCGTTCTGTCTTCTTTCTCACACCCTCCCTTTCCCCTCATCTGCTTCGGACCCTCTGACTTTCCAGCACCTCGTGTACCTTGTTTAGAAAACAGAAGAGCTGGATTCCTAACTCCAGCATTTTATAAACATTATATCATAGACAGCTATTCTCCTTTATTCATACTTTGAACACAAATGGTTTGCTTATAAAATTTTAGTCTGTTTGGCGACTGCCCTGTATATTAATTATAATAACCCACAGTGAGTGGCTACACATCCCTTTCTTTGCTTTTGTCTATTTGGTAATACCGTTTTTGGTGAGCAGCCTTTTCAGCTGTTACCTGAAATTAATGAGAAGAAAGAAGGACAGTGTACTGACTGTGACTGAAAGCCAGTGTGCACAGTCTTCTGTGTCCATCATGAGACAGTTAGCAGATCAGTGCAGTAAGCACAGCGTTACATAATTTAACTGCAGATCATCATCTTGGCTGATAACGGTTTTAGTTCTTAAAGTGGTATTACAAATTTGATAATATAAATTAATTACAACTCTAGTAGATACTTTATTTAATTTTTATACTGTCCTTTAGTAAATAACTTTTTATTTTATATAAATGTTTTCTTTAGATGACAAATCCTGCCATACAGAATGACTTCAGCTATTACAGAAGAACATTGAGTCGCATGAGGATTAATAATGTTCCAGTAAGTTAAAGCTTGAATTATTGCGTGATAATAAGAAATCAGATCTCGATTTGTTCAGTTTAATCTTTACTCATTCATTCATTCCCTCATTCATTCAGATAATGCTAAAGATAGTAGTAAAGTTAATAGTTACAGGCATCCACAGCTGTGGGGAAAAAGAGCAAAATGCAGCAAGCCATATGACATTTACCTATTTTTCTACTGGGTTCTTTGTTCCACAGCCACTTCAGTAAAACTTCTGTTTGTCTGTATGACATTGATACAAAATTTCTCTTTGTTTTCTTGTTTTAACTGCAGAAAAGTTTCATGAATTAGTGGTTATGAGTTATTTATTCCCATGTTCTTAGATTGGAAGACTCTTGGGGAGACGTTGACCCGGGATAGGAACATCACTAACCCAGGCAGGAAGGGGAGCGGGGTCTTGAACCCCAAGGACATCTGAGTCTGACACCACCGTGTGGGAAGACGGCTCTGAGCCTGTTGGTCGGCTAGCATAGCATCTCTTCTGGCTTGTTAGCCTCTCGACGTCTCATTTTAATTAATACTCTTTTCTCCTAGACATCAAATGCCAACCTTAAGTGTGAGAAAAGTACTATCTTTTTCTCTAGATATTTTGTGGACCTATATTGTGCTAATTTGTATGAAAAGCAGAGAAAACTTCTAGGATCATCCCTGGCCTCAAGTAGATAATTTAATGAAGAAATACTGTGTAAGTTTGTAAGGAGTGTTAAGTGGCATAAAAGGTTAAAAAAAAAAACAACCAAAAGGGTCATCAGAGACCATTACAATACTGTAAAACAATTGTCCTCCAGTTAAAAAACAAAACCAAAGAAACAAGACCATTGAGTAAATATTTTATGAAGTCGTTGCTCTTAAGACAGGCCTGGATCAGAAGAAAGATTTCTTTTAATGAAGCATCTGTTACATGTATTTGTTTGGTTTCGCATAAGCCAGTTTATTCTGTGAGGCTGACCTTACTGTCTGTCTTTTTCATACTCACTGTGTAAAATAAAGTAAAATAAAATGACCCAATTTTCTGTTATAGCCATCCTGCCATCATTCAAGACCAAAGGCACTGAAATCATCTTGGTAGTGCCTTTTGCTCTCAGTAATCATAGGTCAGTTCAGTCGCTGTCAAGTGCCATTTTTCTCAGATTTCTTCACCGCCCCCCTTCCCATCTCTTAGTACTTCTGTCCCAGTTGAGAGCCTAATTCCCACTGTTTTTGGCAACTGTTCTGTAGCTGCAGAACTTATTTTCTGGCACACTACCTATCTCTTTCTTTTTGGTACGGTCTGCCATCAATAGTTAACTTTATTTTGAAGACTGGCTTAATTGTTACTCCTTTCTTCTAACGCTAAGTGGCTTCCCATTAGCTACAGAAGGAAAATATGACCTGAAGCTAAGATTTAGTCTGATCCCAGCTTTCCCTTCCAGCTTTCTTTCACTGGTTGCTGTCCCTTATTACACTGACCTATTTGAATTTATACTCTGCCAAGGCATTTGAAAGCATGCTCTGCCTCCTGTCTGGTTGAAATGCCCTGTGTACCTGCTCATCAACATCTGCCAAAGCCTAGCCCTTCCATGCATCCGTTTTAGTTCCTTCCAGTCTTAGTCCTCCCTTCATCCCCCACTTTATTCCTTGTCTCTTAGCATGTTACTAAGATAAGCTATGTGGATATTTGCTTGCTCCTAATAGGGTGTGATGTCATAGTTATCTTTCGGTCCTCTCTGGCATTTAGATGGTCCCTTGTATACAGCAGGCAGCCCATTCAAGTTTCATTTAATGGCTTAATATCATTTAAAATATTTTTAAAGAAGTTAATCTTGTAAAAAATTTCTTTATATTTTAATCTTTTTCTTGTGAAAGATAATGTAAGTTTTGTGTACATTTGAGGGTCTAGAGTGTAAGCATTCATTATTAATAGATTAGCAAGCATTAGCTAGGCACCTTGCCTAGGTCCGTTTATAATACTATTTTAATAACTTAGGAGCTGATATTAAGTGTCCTTCTTTTCCACAGGCAGAAGGAGAAAATGAAGTAAATAATGAATTGGCAAATCGAATGTCTTTGTTTTATGCTGAGGCAACCCCAATGCTGAAAACCTTAAGTGATGCTACAACGAAGTTTGTATCAGAGGTAGGCATTGCCTAGGAAGTTATTCTTTGTGTCATTTCTCTTCAGCCTGTGTTAGATAGGATGGGCTTAGTGAATCCACTACAGACCCTCTGAGCTGATAGATGCACCTTGTGCACTGAGTCTGGTCCTCTCCCCTGAGACCCACGTGTACACACCTGCCACCTATCGGCAGTCACCCTTAGGATGGATAGTCGACACCTCCATGGTCTGCTGACCACAGTGAGGTCTTGACACTGTACAAGCAGATAACTTAAGGGTTTTCATCGCCAGTTCCTTTCTTTATCTCACCCCTACATCCATTCCATCAGACAAGGCAGTCTTATTGGTCTTCTTATTAAAGTGTACGCTGAGTCTGAGAACTTGACCCTTTACTGCTTCCTTGAGCTACCTCTCTGTAGCACCCCACCTCTTCCTACCTGGATTTCTTCTGACCCACTGGGCCTTCTCCTGAGTGTAGCCAAGTAGTCTTCTTAAGACCCAAACCACGTTCCCTTCTTCCTCTGTGTAAAAGGTTTCCGGTTTGGGAAGTTCAAGAGGGAGGAGGCGCATGTATACCTATGGCAGAGGCCAACAATATTGTGAAGCAATTTTCCTTCAATTAAAAATGAATAGGTTTTGCAGGGGGGAAAGGTCTCCAATCGACTTCCCAGGGCCCTTCAGATCAAATCCACGTGTTGCGGGTCTCTTGGGGCGTCATATGCAGTCGTGGCTGTTCCCGCCCAGCTCTCAAATGTAAGGGCTTCTTGAGAGATGGGAGGATGTCAGCAGTCTTGCTCCTAGCTGTGTCCTCAGAGCTTAGAACAGTACCTAGAATCTAGTGCATTTTCTTTTCTAGTGCATTTTCTAAAACAAAATTTAGAGGAGGAATCAGATTTTAGAGTTGATAATTTTTCATGTTGTGCTAGGTTTTAAATTTTTCATAAGTAGTAGCTGTTCATCACTCTTTTGTTCTCTGTACACTTTTACAGAATAAAAATTTACCAATAGAAAATACCACAGATTGTTTAAGCACCATGGCTAGTGTGTGCAGAGTCATGCTTGAAACACCGTGAGTATTTGCTCATCTTTTTCACTTTAACAGTCCTGTTGAAATGATTGACAAAGATATGAATGTCATATTTGGAAGGTGGAATTAAATATATCTCATATAATAAAATAATTACACAGCTTAATGTAGGTTCCGGTTAAATGTGTAAAGTACGTTTGGTTTTCAGGTTTATCAGACCAGTCAGATGCTTCAGAATAGGGGTTTTGTGTGCTTTTGAGAGGATAGAGGAAGAACTTAAAAGCTCATCTGGTTATGCCTCTCAGATATTCTCTTTCCTTTTCAAAGAGCACTTTGCCTTTTTGCTAGAGGGCTAGAAATATTCTTAAACGCTTATCCCTTCCTCTCAGCATTAGTTATAGTCCTCAGTCGCCTTTGTTGTCCCTAGCGCTAACCTAAATCTCTTCTGGGTTTCTCCTCTCTGTCAAACCATTTGTAACATATACCACAATGTTTTCTGTCTGGATTTTCCTGTCAGCAGGCAGAAAGAATTCTTCCTATATTCCTGAATAGTATGATTTTATTATATAACTTTAGTTTTGTGGAGCTTTTTATTTTCCAAAACAATTTTATATACTCATCTTATTGGAAAACCTTTTGAAGTAAGAGAGCAACTGCTTATCCTCAGAGCGTTGTCATCCTCATCTAGGGGAGCAGGATCCTGGGGAGTGAAGGGACTTGTGCATGGTGACTGACTTCATACACATGCCTGGGTGTCTCCATTGTGGTCTGGACTCTTTCTGCTATGCCGTACTGCCCTCCTTGTAGACGAAAAGTGCTGTTTCCTTTTTCCCATTTGAGAGAAGACTATGATTGAATTTTAGAATATTAAAAGCCTGCAGTATAGTAATATGTTTTGATCAAGTTAACATCTATAAATGCCAATACTTTCTCTATTAAGCTAGTGGCTTTTCTCATCACATTGATGATGATAGCCTTTCAGAGCACCCATCCCCAAACTTTTACTTTGGGGCTACTTTTAATCTCTCTCAAATTGTCTGATCTCTGCTGAGCAGAAGGGGCAAGATACCAACATGCATATGAGACTAGGATGTATAAGTGTTAACTATTCTGCCCCCTTATTTCTCTGGGAATCTCGTTGCAGAGAAGGTGAGGGTATAGTCTCAGTGTCCCTTTTATATATCAGCAGGAGATAACTTTGAGCATCAGCCAGCTCATGAGTCTGTGATGGGCCTCATCCACCTTTATGTTTCCTACCCTCCAGGGAATACAGAAGCAGATTTACAAATGAAGAGACAGTGTCATTCTGCTTGAGGGTAATGGTGGGCGTCATAATACTCTATGACCACGTGCATCCAGTGGGAGCATTTGCCAAAACTTCAAAAATTGATGTAAGTTGTATTTGTTTTTTATGTAATTTCCAGTAATTTCAAACATAAGTGGAAACCATAGACTTTTATTTAAAGAGCTCGCTGGCTACACTCTGTCTCAAAATTTAGTTTTCTAGTTTGTGATAATGGTATATTTTGATTTTCTCTTCTCTCATGCTATTTCTTATAGCCCAGATACAGGTGGAATAGAATGACTGAAGGTAACTGCACTGTTTTAGAGTATCTCCTTGTGGGGAAGCCTCATTCATAAAGTGGTACTTCCACATATTTGGCAGTGTATGTAAATAAATAATGAAACATTTAAAAATCTTTTTATTGTATTCTTTCATTCCTTTGACGGAAGGCCATTTTTAAACAAAAGATTTATTTTCAAGTGTATGTTAAAAGTCAGTAGAGCTGCCCCAGTGAAGAAAGCTGAAGACTATATACTGTCCCTCCTCCTCCCAGTCATCATAATTTGTGGTTGTAGCCTGAGTATCTCTACTTTGTAATTTCTCGCCTCACTCTCACATCTGGTTCATGAGAATTTTAACCAGTGTTTACTGAGAATTGTCTTTCAGTTACCCTTTGACAGACTTTTGGCATTTCATGCATAGAGAACTGATGATTAATCAGTCTTCTTGTCTTCATCTATTCTATGTAAAGAGTCATTACTTTGTCCCAGGAATTTCAACATTTGCTCTCTCATTTAACTTTGAAAGTACTCTTAGGATGTAGGTGTTATTGTCCCTGTATTAACAGAGAAAGAAAGTTTAGGGCGATTTCTTAATGTAATTGCTAGTAAACAGTACCTGGAGTTTGAATCCATGGAGCCTCCATGGCTTTCAAAGCCCGTGGTGGTTCTGCCATGCTATGCTTTCTCACAGTCATCAGGCTCATCTTCCTTGCGGATCATTTTCATTGAGTTGTTCCTTTTCTGTGAAGCCTGTGATAAGTCTCTGCTGCCATCCCCATCAGTTCCCCATGAGTCCTCCTGGCTTTTGAGGCCCTCTTTGAACTGCCGTGTGCGATTCACCTTAGCCATGTGCATGTGATGAGCTTTCTTACTTTTTTTTATTGGGTTCATCTACCTGGAATGCCTCTTTTTCTTAACAGTGTGTCCATTCCATTCTTTAAAAGGCTACTCAACACCTTTTCCAGAATGTCCTACTTTAGTAAACCCTTAGTTTTCTCATTAGTGTGTTGGGTATGGGTATTAGTCTGTTCATCTGATTTGGTTTCCAAAAAATTTTGTTTGATTGACAAACTGAAAATAACACTTGGGTAGATTTTTTTTTCCCCCTATTCTAAGAATAATTGTTTTGACATTTCTAGTGTGTCATTTCTCATGAGTGCCATAGTTACGGAGCTGGTTTAAGTGCTAACTGTTTTGAGAATGAATGTTAGATGAAAACTCAATGTTTCAGCTTTTCTGTTTTGTTTTCTACTTAGATGAAAGGCTGTATCAAGGTTCTTAAGGACCAACCTCCAAACAGTGTAGAAGGTCTTCTCAATGCTCTCAGGTGGGTATGCGCACAGGTACACGTGGATAGGGTGGACGTGTTAAGATGTTGTTTCAGTGTGTGAATAACACGTAAATGTTAGAAATGTGAAGATCTCATGTTGCTTATTGGTAGTCTTGCTTTCAAATATTGGTCACAGTATTTTTTATAATGAAGAATGTGTATGTATGTGTCCCACAGAAAATAGCAGCTTCATTTCTTTGCTGTGGAGTGTGGCTTTCACTTTCCTGCCCGTCTCAAAGGATACACTGCATCTTTTTTTTTTTTTTTT
>SJYX01000692.1:343545-361815 GCA_006410675.1 Oreotragus oreotragus | reverse complement strand
TCCTTTTCCTATTTGGAACCAGTCTGTTGTTCCATGTCCAGTTCTAACTGTTGCTTCCTGACCTGCATACAGATTTCTCAAGAGGCAGGTTAGGTGGTCTGGTATTCCCATCTCTTTCAGAATTTTCCATAGTTTATTGTGATCCACACAGTCAAAGGCTTTGGCATAGTCAATAAAGCAGAAGTAGATGTTTTTCTGGAACTCTCTTGCTTTTTCCATGATCCAGCAGATGTTGGCAATTTGATCTCTGGTTCCTCTGCCTTTTCTAAATCCAGCTTGAACATCAGGGAGTTCACGGTTCATGTATTGCTGAAGCCTGGCTTGGAGAATTTTAAGCATTACTTTACTAGCATGTAAGATGAGTGCAGTTGTGCAATAGTTATAATTATATTTCTGTATTCATACTACAGATCTTTATTACTTTTGTGCAGTTTTTATAATAAATCAGTCTAGTCATTATTTGGGAGAAGGCAATGGCACCCCACTCCAGTACTTTGCCTGGAGAATCCCGTGGATGGAGGAGCCTGGTGGGCTGCAGTCCATGGGGTCGCTAAGAGTCGGACACGACTGAAGTGACTTAGTAGCAGCAGCCGCAGTCATTATTTGATGTCTGTCTTCTCAGTTTAGACTTACTTGTTTAGTTACTAAACAAGTTATTTATTTACTGTAGTTACTAAAGCTCCTTCGAATCCTGGACTCTTTTTAAATGAAAATCTCAACCCATTATAGAGTCTTGACTACAGAGATTTAATTGGTAGTTATCATTTCCCTAATGTAAAAGATGATTTGCTTGTTACTTGATTGTTTTGTGTTTGAACACAAAAACTGAATGCAGATATTTATTCAGTGACTTTTTGAAGTCAGGCTATTGTAATGTGTTGTAATTCACGTAATAGAATAAACTGATTTCCAATATATTATTACCTTCCTCACATGTTTCGTAAGCAAAACAGATTGTTTATTCTTTTTGGACACTTAGTCACATCTGGTGCATCATTAAGCAGAATCTACGCTGTGTCATTTCAGCTGAGTGGAACCATGAAATTATTTTATTAAGATGACGAAAAATATTCTATAAGCAGTGACTGTCTAAATTAAGATGGTCTGTTCTGGGGGTGGGAGTGGGAAGAAGGCTCAAGAGGGAGGAGATATATATATGTATATATATATGTGTGTATATATGTATAGTTAACTGATTCTCGTTGTTTGGAAGAAACCAGCACAACGTTGTAAAGCAATTATCCTTCAACTAAAAAATAAATAAAAAGAAGATGTATTCGAAGTGAAAACCCGAATGATTAAGGAACATAATCTAACAAACAAAAAATATCTTTGTGTCAAACTGTTTCAACCATAAGCCTATCAGAAACCTTAAGTTCTTTTAATTTTTTTTACTCTGGAGACTTCTCACTGATTGTATCAATATTTACGGTATTGTGATTCTTGCTGCTTGATCCCTTTCCGAGGATTCTCCATGTTGCAGTCAGCCTGAGCTCTCTCCCAAGCCCTTTGCTTTCTGATTGGTTACGCTATTCCAAAGCCAGCAAGTGACAGGAACTCTTTTTTTCCCTAAAGTAAGAAATAATAGAGGTCTAGGAAGTTTTAGTGTAACATTTATTTACCCTGACAGGACTGTGCTTCCAACAGTAATGTAAAACACAAAGTTCACTTCTGTTTTTCACACTGTGAAAGTAGTTTGGTGTGGGACAGAGAAGGGCAGTGGCAGTGAGTATAAAGCTGTTGACATCCGCCGCAAACAGGCTATGTTTGAGAGAAAGGGGGAGAAGACTCACTGTCTGCCAGGTGAGGTGAGAGCCACCTGGCAGCTATAGGTTTCTTTTTAAATAATATGATAGAAGTCAGAAAATAAAAGTTCACTGCAGAGATAACTCCTGAGCTGTTCTTACTCAGAGTGAAACACATATTCTGTGTCCAGTTGTTATTTCCCCCCTGGGGGGCTGTGTGAGGCTAACCAGTATACCTGTTGCGATGTAGTAGTGGTTATAATTAGTAACATTTTTATATCACTTTACATTTACCATGCAGTTTCATGTCTGCAGCTTTGTTGCCTCTTCACCACAGCTTAGTGAAGTAGCTGGTGGATATGGGCCAGTGGGGGTGTCTCCATCCTGCAGTAGGTACCTGAAGCTCTTGAGAGACTTAAAGATGAAACAACTAATAAATGTTGGAGTCTATTTTCAGATTCAGGGTTTTATTCTCAAAATCCCATATACTTGATACTGCATTATCAAGCCGTAGGTTTACTCTGAGATGAATCTTTGTGCTCTGGAATCATCTGGATGGAAGGGAAATGCAGATTCCCAGGTCACCACCTCCAAAGAGTCTAGTCTCTTCGTTAGGTCTGGAGTGGGGGGGGCAGGCACCTCATTTTATAAATAAGCACCCTGTGTGTTGTAGGTATTGTTGGTACTTTGAGAAACACTGCTTAAAGTAAACCAACCTAGCTCTTAACATGTTTCACTCAGAGCAAAGAAGATTATTAAGAAAGCATTTTGGAATCCCCAAAGTGCTGTGCAAGTGTTGTTATTTCTGTCTCTACAAAATAGAACACATTTTTGCTGCATTATTTTCTTTTTTAAGGAATAGCTTATTTACTACAGATGCTCACTCCATTCTTTTCCTCGGAATCAAGTTTTAAATAATATAGTTGCGTGTGTGTGTGTGTGTATAGTTGCTTGTTTTGAAGACTGTTCTGTAGTAATGATATAGTTCCCTCCAACTGACACTATGCAGTGAGGAGAAAGCAACGAGCCAAGTCTGTATTTTGCAGATGGAGAAATGGAACCAAGTTTCTTTGATCATAAGAGAAAGAGAAATAAAACTAGATCTGGGAGTCAGGTTCAGTGCTAGATAATTACCTTCTTTATCAATTTAGTAAGTTTATTCTTAAATTTAAATAGTATTAGTAATTGCTTTTCTTCAGTAGAAAAGTCATATGCTCTTAGAAAAGGACTTTTGTGTTTATGTGTAAAGTGAAATAATGCCATTCATCTTCACATATACATTACACTTGTATTAGATGCTGTTGGCCTTTTCTTGATGAAAATGTGAGGATGAACTGTCTTAAATACAAAGGAGAACAGGAGTTTGAAAACTTTTTGTAAAGGACCAGAGAATAAGCAAATATTTTAGGCTTTATAGGCCCTGTGGCATCTGTCACAGCTATTCAACTCTGCCCTTGTAGCAGGAAGGTGACTATAGAAGATACTTAAGTGAATCAGCATGGCTCTGTTCCAGTAAAATGTTATAAGCTCTGAAATTTGAATTTGATGGAATTTCCACATTAACGTGAAATAACTTTTTTTTTTCTTTTTCTCTCAACCATTTAAAAATGTAAAAATATGCTGCTGCTGCTGCTGCTAAGTCGCTTCAGTCGTGTCCGACTCTGTGCGACCCCATAGACTGCAGCCCACCAGGCTCCCCCGTCCCTGGGATTCTCCAGAAAAGAACACTGGAGTGGGTTGCCATTTCCTTCTCCAATGCATGAAAGTGAAAAGTGAAATGAAAAGTGAAAGTGAAGTTACTCAGTCGTGTCTGACTCTTAGGGACACCATGGACTGCAGCCCACCAGGCTCCTCCATCCATGGGATTTTCCAGGCAAGAGTACTGGAGTGGGCTGCCATTGCCTTCTCCAAAAATATGCTAGCCATACAAAAATAGATGGTAGGTTGGANAAGTGAAAAGTGAAAGTGAAGTTACTCAGTCGTGTCTGACTCTTAGGGACACCATGGACTGCAGCCCACCAGGCTCCTCCATCCATGGGATTTTCCAGGCAAGAGTACTGGAGTGGGCTGCCATTGCCTTCTCCAAAAATATGCTAGCCATACAAAAATAGATGGTAGGTTGGATTTGATCCATGGGTGTAATTTGCCAGCCTTTGATATTGGACAGCTATTTTCCTTTGAGAGGGAAGTTATAGATAATTGTTTACTGTAGAATCTAACCAAACCTTTTCAATGAGGTAGTTAGTTCCAAATGAGTGAAACAGCCATTGGATACTCTGTTTGAAGGTAGGAGGAGCGTCAGCCAGCAGGGGCAGAGCTGGACTGAAAGGCATTCTCGCGCAAGACAAGCTCTCCTGGCCAGTTGTTTCTCTTACCATAATTACAGAACCCGATGCAGGTCATGTTTGTTTGTGTTTTTAACCCTCTAAAATGGATGTTTTTCCCCTCATAGGTACACAACAAAACATTTGAATGATGAGACTACCTCCAAGCAGATTAAATCCATGCTGCAATAACAGTTCTGGAAAAGCACCTGCTGTAGACAGAAGACAGTATTCTGCAGTGACTGAGAATGCAGTTTTTAGTGATTGCAATTACTATCTCATTTACTCTTGCTTTTTATTTCTTTCCTCTGTTCCTCTCCCTCTTTTGTAATCATGTTCTTGATCTTAAGACTTCTTTTCTGTGCCAAAATCAGTAAAGTTATACTCTGAAGGGATATTGTCCTTTCAAACAGGCCATCTAAGGCAGCTAATTATGCATCGCATTGGGGTCTCTACTGAGAAAAATTCTGTGACTTGAACTAAATATTTTTAAATGTGGATTTTTTTTGAAAACTAATATTTAATATTGCTTCTCCTGCATGGCAAAACTGCCTATTCTGCTATTTAAAAACCCTCAATGACTTTATTTTCTACTGCCGCTTTTTTCATGTGCAGCCAAAATAAAAATGTTTAAATTAACTGTGTTGTACAAATGGTACCCAACACACACTTTTTTTAAATTAGTAAGACTTTTGTTTAAAGTTTTAAGTTTGCATTTTGACTTTTTTTGTAAGGATGTATGTTGTGTGTTTAACCTTTATTAACTAACGTTAAAAAACTGTGATGTGTGCGTAGAATATTACGTATGCATGTTCATGTTTAAAGAATGGCTGTTGATGATAAAATAAAAATCAGCTTTCATTTTTCTAAGTGTGGTTTGGTTTACTGACGTTTTGATTCTAGGTCTCTCGAGCTTTCCCTGTGTGTATGTTTTGGAATGTGTGGATAGTACATTTCCCCCTTGTTTTAGGGGAGAACGGGGTCTTTTTTATTACTTGGATTGCTTTACAGTCTTGCTGAGTACAACAGGACGAGAGGTGGCGGTGGTTTAGCCACCACGTCCTTGTCCGACTCTTTGTGGCCCCGTGAACTGTGGCCCACCAGGCTCCTCTGTCCATGGGTTTCTCCAGGCAAGAATACTGGAGTGGGTAACCGTTTCTTTCTCCAGGGGATCTTCCCGACCCAGGCATCAAACCCTGCACTGCAGGCGGATTCTTTACCAAAAGATAAGACCGAGTAATCTTGTCACACTTGACTTTTATCCTTGATTTACTCTTGCATGGATGTAGCAACAGAAGGGAAACTACACTTTTGCTCGAAGGGCTGTTCTCAGGAGCTGGAAGGTAGCAACTTGAAATAGCATGTGGAAGGAAGAACAGTCCTGAATACTGGGAGGAGAGAGACTATACGAGGGACTTGCCAGGAGAAACTGAAGGCCACAGTGTTGCTAGTGGTAGGAAACTTCATGTGATTATTACTTTTAAGATCATAAATCGTAACCATAAAGTGTCCTAATGGGGAGAAACTGCTTAAAGTTTGTCTCCTCCACCCATGCTGGGTTAAGGGTTATCTGGGAGAAAATCCCAGAGAATTCCATCCATGTTTCTGGCTCACTAGTACCAGATGACCATCGCCACAGCCTGTCTTGATAGAATCGCTGCTCACCTCGCTGCCACCCACAGCCTGCTCCCAGCCAGGCTCAGCTGCATGCTGCTCACATCGTTATACTCAGTGTCACGCTTGGGCCCCACTGGTCCCTGAGCCTGTCATCCCCTTCCTCCCTCACGGTCGTCTGAGGAACAGCAGCTGTCATCTTTGGAGGATCAGCTTGTGTCATCTCCTTGACAAAGCCTTGGGGATAACACAAGCCACCTTCCAATAAAGAGGATATGAGGTTAAATAGTCCCCCCTTCCCCGAAGGTAAGTCCACCTGGAACCTGGAGATGCCCCGTCATTTGGAAAAAAGGGTATTTGCAGCCGACGTTAAGTCAAGGATCTGGAGATAAGACCATCCTGGATTACGTGGGGTCGTAAACCCAGTATGAGAGGAAAAAAGGGGAACTGGACATAGCAGAGGCCGTGTGAAGATGGAGGCGTGAGTAGAGGGAGCCGTGTGTCTGCAAACGGGGCCCAGAGTCGCCGGCAGCACCAGACGCTGGGGAACTTTCTCCCAGAGAGCCTCGCCAAAGAAACCAATCCTGCCGACACCTTGGCTTCAGAATTTCGACCTCCAGGACTGGGAGAGAATAAACTTGCCTTGTTTTAAACCACGCAGTTGAGGCTAGTTAGTCATGGCAGCCCTAAGACTCATACAAGTGTCATCCAACACTGATGCTGTCTCACTGGACGGACCACTTTCCTTATCCTGTGAAAAGAGCCTCGTCTGATGTCCCTTAAGCATACCTAGGATTTTCCCCAGTACCTGGATCTAAGGAGGTGGCAGGTGTAAGTGCTTGAATGGATATAAATTAAAAGTCACGGCGTGGCTGAACTAGGTGACAGTAGTGCTGCTGCGGCCTTTGCAGTTAATGTAGTCTGTCGTCTCCGCATCAGAGAACACGTGGAAGTTTCAGCCTCTGACCAGGCCTCAGCAAACCCTGCGACCCAGTCCTCCTGCCACCTATTTCTGTACAGCCTATGAACTAAGAATAGTTTCTGCATGTTTAAAAGTTTGGCAGAAGTCAAAACTATATTTCATGGCATGTGTAAAATACATAACATTCAAATTCTAGTGTCCATAAGTGTTACTGGAACACAGCCTCGTTCGTTAACATGTTACTTTTGGCTGCTTTTGCATTACAACAGCAGAATAGAATTCTTGTGACAGGCCATATGGCCCTCAGAAAGTTGACCGTTCTCTAGTTCCAAGAATAGGTGTCTTTGAGAACCTCAAAGAAGTTGAGGTTGTTGGAACCACGGAACAACAGCTTCCGTGTGCTGGAAGCACGGGGCTGAGTAGTGTTACAAGGAGCCATCTCTGCTTCCAGAAAGTAGGTTTAGTATTTACCGTTCAGATAGTAAGAAGGTCTGCCGAGTCTGATCTCTATTCATGTCTATCCGCAGAATGAAGGGACTGGCCATGGGCTCATCAGGAAAGAGGACCAGGATTTTCTAATAAGCAGATCTGCCCAGTGTGCTGGAGGGAGGTATGACTCCGCTCTGTGCAGGTGAATCTCCTACCACTCTTAAGCCTTTTACCCACCTTAACCTCTAAAACACAGCCCAGTCAGTATCGCTTTACTTATCCGGTACCCTGGCCCCAGTGCCTCTTCCTTCACGGCATAAAGTGTTGCTTCATGTCTTAGACCAGCGACACCCCTGATGATGTGTTCATCCTGTTTCTGCAGCCCTCAACCTATATCTGAATGAGTAGAACTTTTCACTTGGCTGTTTTCCCAGTTGAGAGATTTGGATTAAGAAGCATGCTAGATTTTTAAGATTGTTGCAAGTATTTTGGACTTAAGGCATTTTGCTCAAACCCAGGTCTTCGAAGTTGAAATGCCATACTGATTCCATGTGAGATGACAGTAATTGCTACTCCATAAATTCTTACAAAATGATCCCTTATTTCACATATTTCACAGTCTTTGCATGGTAATTCTAGAAGATGGCAGTGGGAAGATTAAAACTCAGATAACCCCACCCCCATTGCTTCTTTGGAACTGTATCTTCCTCATCAGTAAAATGAGAATGGAGACAGTATCTCTAACATTTGATTTCATGTCATACAGTACATGTCTTATCTATACTGTCTGCCAAATGCTGCATTCGTGTGAACAGTTAAAACACAGACTTCCGAGGTGGTGGAGCTGTGTTTAAAACTCGTAACTTTGGATGAGTGCCGTGTGTCCGCATTGATGAAACGGAATACTGGCAACACCTGCCCCTCTACTGTGTCCTGGGGCCTGTGCTGGCTGGGGCTGTACTGCCCGTGTGCCCCACGAGGGCGCCTGCCAGTCTCGTAACCATCGTGATGTTTGTGCTGTAGCCTGTGCCAGGTGTCACGTCCATGAACGTGTGTGGCTCTCCACTTACCCCAGAGTTGTCCCCAGCACCAGCTCTGACTACTTCCCTCAGTCCAGGAGGGTATAATTGGGCAAAGATACCCAATTTTCATGATCTTTAGAGATCCTGTAACTGATTAATAGTAACTTAGAGTTGGACTGTGAAGAAAGCTGAGCCCTGAAGAATTGGTGCTTTTGAACTGTGGTGTTGGAGAAGACTCTTGAGAGTCCCTTGGACTGCAAGGAGATCCAACCAGTCCATTCTAAAGGAGGTCAGTCCTGAGTGTTGTTTGGAAGGAATGATGCTAAAGCTGAAACTCCAATACTTTGGCCACCTCATGTGAGGAGTTGACTTATTGGAAAATACCCACCCCCCCCACCCCGATGCTGGGAGGGATTGGGGGCAGGAGGAGAAGGGGACGACAGATGATGAGACGGCTGGATGGCATCACCGACTCGATGGACGTGAGTCTGAGTGAATTCCAGGAGTTGGTGATGGACAGGGAGGCCTGGCGTGGTGTGATTCATGGGGTTGNTGGGAGGGATTGGGGGCAGGAGGAGAAGGGGACGACAGAGGATGAGACGGCTGGATGGCATCACCGACTCGATGGACGTGAGTCTGAGTGAACTCCGGGAGTTGGTGATGGACAGGGAGGCCTGGCGTGGTGTGATTCATGGGGTTGCAAAGAGTCGGACACGACCGAGCGACTGAACTGACCTGTGGTGCTGTGTGCTGTTGCTAAATCGCTTCAGTTGTGTCCAACTCTGTGCGACCCTATGGACTGTAACCTGCCAGGATCTTCTGTCCATGGGATTCTCCCAGCAAGAATACTGAAGCTAACTGTGAGGTAGTGCCATTTCTCTAACTGGGCAGGTGATTAACTGCCTATTTGAAACAAAACTAGCAGCGTAATTATTTTAAACACAGTGTTCTGGTCTAGTGGTAATTCCAGCAGTGCTCACAGCACATTCTGGTGTCAGAAACTTGAGTATCTGTTCACAGCCCACCTAGACAGTGTCCTGGGACCGAAGATGGGTGCCGAGTGGGGCTTTCATGGAGGAGAGCAGCAGTTTTCTGAGTGTAAGAGGGCGTATGGGGAACAGAGGCAGCCAGTGAGGAAGGCAGAGCTGTAGAGGCCACCGGAAGACTGGCTTTTGGTCTACTCATCAGCAGGCTCAGAGTGAAGGAGTAACTGGATCTGATGTATTTGATAAGGTTCACTCCAACTGCTGTGCCGAGAACAGAATGAGGTGAGCAGGGACAGAGGCAGGGAGGCCGGGTGAGCCATTGCAGTAACTGAGGCAGAAATGATGGCGGGTCATTGAGTGGATGCAGTGAACAGGGACCAGAGCCCCCAGGGACCCTCCACAGACCGGATGTGGGATGTGAGAGGAGTCCAGGGCCATTCTGGCCTGGGGCCTGAGCACCCGGGAGGAAGGGGCTGGGGGCAGGTGCCGGGAGCGTGCCCTGCAGGGTGAGTGGTGGTTTCTAGGTCCCGGAAGCATCGGCTCCTTGCTCCAGGCAGGGCTTCTGCCCCGAGCACCTGGCATCCACTGGTCTGGTGCAGGGCAGGGGGTCCACCAGGGAGCATTTGGCCGAGAGGCTGGGAGGAGGGGTAGGGGCTGTGGAGGGTGGACCACAGGACAGTCTGTCTAGGGGAGTCTCCACTCTGCAGGTTTGATCCCTTTCTGCCCTTCTCTTGCTTTACAACTTTCCTGGGCCCCACTTTCCCCATCTGTAAAAGTCAATCTCCACGGTTCCACCTCAGACCCGGAGCAGCTGTTGAGGCAACACTGGCTTCTGGGGTCCTGAGAGGGGAGAACTGCTCCCAGGGGTCAAAGGCAGAGGAGGCGCCTGTGCCCAGAACCCCAGGGTCGCGGTGCAGCTCATCTTTCCTAACTCTGGGGCCAGCCCCAAGCTAACAGCTCCTGGAGACCCAGACTTAGCTGCTGAAAGGAGAGTTCAGACAAGAATCATCCTGTCAGGGCTGGTGGGTGGGCTTGCTAGTGGTCCTCCAAAGGGAGGAAACCACAGTATGTAAGCTTGCTGTTCAAGGGGCACAAACATGAGAAGACATGTTCAGAGAGGTGAAGAAACTTGCCTGAGGTCACACAGCTACTGACAGGGCCAATTTTCAGTCAAAATCTACTGGCCTTAGAGCCCTTGCTCAACATATTATTTTTCTCCAACTTTGATGACAGAATCCTCACTTTCTACAATAGAACTAGTTTGATTTAATTAGTATAGTATTGGTTCATTTATGAACACCTCTCATTTGAGGCAAAAGCTGCTTTTCAAGAAAGTTTAACTTAAAGACATATAATTATGGAAGAATATTATGTGCTCACCAGACTACAAGAGAGAAGGCTTTTGTTGCCACTGGACATCTATTCCCTCCCCTGCAAAAGGGAAGACTTTTGCTGGGAGAGAGGACTGGCCAGTTTGTGTGATGAAGTTCAGAGAGGGAAAGAAAGGATTTTCATGAAGATCATGTATGTGGACTTATTTAATATCCTTTAAGACACACATGGGAGAAGGCAATGGCACCCCACTCCAGTACTCTTGCCTGGAAAATCCCATGGACGGAGGAGCCTGGTGGGCTGCAGTCCATGGGGTCGTTAAGAGTTGGACACGACTGAGCGACTTCACTTTCACTTTTCACTTTCATGCATTGGAGAAGGCAATGGCAACCCACTCCAGTGTTCTTGCCTGGAGAATCCCAGGAACGGGGGAGCCTGGTGGGCTGCCGTCTATGGGGTCACTAAGAGTCGGCCATGACTGAAGCGAGTTAGCAGCAGCAGCAAAACACACATGAGTTAAACATTGAGTGAGTGAGTGAAGTCACTCAGTCGTGTCCGACTCTTTGTGACCCTGTGGACTGTAGCCCACCAGGCTCCTCTGTCCATGGGATTCTCCAGACAAGAATACTAGAGTGGGTTGCCATTTCCTTCTCCAGGGGATCTTCCCTTTAAAATTACTTGTGGCTCATTAACTTATTAAAATGTGGGCCTCTCTGAGCCCACAGAGCAACAATGCAAAACAAGAGGCTTGATTTATTTGATGGGCTGGACAAGTCTGACAATGTAGAAAAGTATGTGTGTGTTCTTGTTTTCCCCACAAGGAGGAGCCCCTGTCCACACTCCCCAGACAGAATTGAGGACGCTCAAATGCGGTGAAAGGGTGACATTGGTGCATTGACTCCAGAGGAGGGCCTCCCAGGGATTGGTATGAGGTCTGTGAAGATCCTCTTGCCTGAAACCTCACTTCTCAGGTTACAGAGACTGTAACTGTAACTGATTGTAGCACGCAATATACTACATTTTTTTTAAAGTAAGTGTATAAAACTAAGTTACTGCAAGATAATTTATATGAGTGATGGGAAAAATACTGAAAGGATAAACATCAGAATGTCAATATTGGTTATTTCTGAGATGTGGAATTAAGGAGATTAAAATGTTCTTCATTCCTTTCTGAAACCTTTTTTTTTACAGTGACCACTGTTTTGATTGTCAGACAAGTTTCATCGGTAGAAGAGAATATATAAAGTGCTCCTGCTGAGTGATCGCTCTGCCTCTGAGCACTTACTCGTTTCTGTCTGGGTGGGCCTTGCTAGGAAGAGCACGGAGCTGGGAGTGGGGAGACCTGGTCCTGGCCTCAGGCTCTCCTCTGCCCCCGTGAATGGCCTGACACACACATGTGCACACCCACACTGCCCACTGCACACACAAACACTCACAGCCCTTAGCCTGCACCCCGGTCTGTAGTGAAATCCCTGAACAGTGCCGCTGGGTGACGGAGCAGTTTGACCCACCGCTGTCATTTTACAGGTGGGGAAACAGGCTGAAGGAGAGCAGCAGGGTGCTGAAATGAAGGGGAGGCTGGCAAAGTCCTTTGTGAACCTGGAGAGAGGTCGGGCAGCTTCTTCCTCAACAGCGATCCCATTCTTAACGACATGGCACAGTAGTAGCCGACACCCAGGCACTGTGCTGAACACTTTATTTACAACTTTTAACATTTTCACTACAATCCTATGAGCTAGGAATTCTGATCACCCCATTTTATGGGGGTTGGTGATTTTACAGGAGAAAGAAGCACAAAGAGGGCATAATATGCCCAGAGCTACCCAGCTGTCGGCGATGGGGAGGGTGTTCCGGTACCAGCCTCTACAGGCCCTCCTGGAAGAATCCTGATCCAAGGTAGGACTCTAGCCTAACTGGGGCCCCCACTGTCCCAGACCTGGTTGGGCGACTGAGGTCTGGGGGCCGGTCCTGAGAAGGAGAGAGGAGTGTGAGCTGAGCTGGGCGGAGCCCCACCGTCACCCGAGGCCACCTGCGCGGAGGCTCTGGGCCAGCCGCTCCCTGGAATCAAGGTGGCGGGGCCCCTCGGGGAGCATGGGGCACCCTTCGCAGGCGTCAGCCTGGGGGGCTGTGGGGCTGGGCTCGTCCAGCAGCTGAGCACAGACAGCTGCGGCACCACCTCAGGATCCCTGGCGACTGGGTGGCCGGGGCCCGCAGCTCCAGGCTCCGGGTGAGGGCTGCGTCCTCACGCTGCAGCCAGGAGAGGACTTCCGGGGGCAGCGAGAAGCCCGTTTCCTCCATCTGGTTGTAGTTCGGCTCTAAGATGCTCGTCACCTGCCAGGAATCACCCAGGGTGAACACACAGGCCTCCCAAGGCTGGAAGCAGTGGGACCCACCCTGAGGGTGGGAGCCTGGGGCCTCTGATCACTGACCCCCACGCTGCACCCTATCCCCGCCACCACACCTGAGCCTGGGGCCTTGCTCTCTGCAGAACTGGGGCCCCAAGGACCATGCCCCCAAAACGCGCCCTTCCCGGCACTGCCTGGGGCCTTGGTTTCCAGCACTCCCAGGGCTCCCAGCCCCTGCATACACTGTTCTGCCTGGAAACCCACCCCATCTCTTCATCCATTATTCCCTGAATTGTGTGGAGGGGCTCCCTTTTGGAAACACCCCTGGGCCCCCACAGCTGCCAACATAAGCTACCCGGTGTGTCTCCTGTTCTGGGCACTGTCTGTGATCACCTGTTGGAGTCTCCACTTGACCAGCCTGTGTTCTCAGGCCCGAGCAGACGGCCCAGCTCAAGGTAGGAACCCAGTCTAACCCCTGAATGAGCCTGCCCGTGGCTGCCGTAGTGGTCTGGGTCCACAGGGGTCGGAGCCCAGTGCACCCCCCATACCCCCTCCCCAGGCTCTCACCAGCTCCAGCTGCTGGGGCAGGACCCCTCTCTCCAGGCACTGGGCCAGCAGGCAGTGTTGGGTGGCACTCAGCGCTGTGGGGAGGCAGAGGTGAGGGCCACCACAGGCCTGCGGCTCCCGGGCCTCTCCTTGGGGACCTGGCAGCCCCAGGGAGGACGGGCTGGGATACTGGAGCCCTGAGGTGGGGACACGCCCCACCCGGGATCTCTGGGGCCATCTTTCCCCAGAAGGTTCTAGAAGGCCGGATCTGTGCTTGCCCTGGAAGTGCTGCGTGGCCTTCAGTAAGACCATTCCATGGCCCTCAGTTTTCCTAAATCACAATCCGTCCAGAGTGTGCAGGGGCCTTCACTGACCAAGCGCATTCGTGTGTAGTAGCTTACCTCCGGACTGGTGGCTTTGCGAGGTGGTTACTAACTGGGAGACGGCGAAACTGGCCTAGGCTCCCCTTGCCGAGCCAGCACAAGAACCCGGCCCTTCCTCCATCCCCAGCCCACGGCGTCCTCCTAGTGACCAGCGCTCTGAGAATGCAGAGGACGGCCCTTCTTCTCGAGGTCGACAGCAGAGGGTGCTTAGGATGAGGCACCCGGGGCCACCCAGCTATTCTGGCACCTCAGAGTCCAAGGCCTGCTCCAGCTGCAGGGGGGCGGCGAGGAAGAGCAAGGAGAGGCAATCGTGGGTCCCCATCTGTCCTCCGTCCATTCAGCCTGCTGCCCAAGCTCCCATCCCCACGCCCTGGGGCCCCAGCCCCTCATGGTGCCAGGGAGGCTAGGAGGAGCCTGGGTTCAATGCCAGCAGCGCTGGACCATGGTCCCTCCTTGGGGTCCAGGAAGAGCCTCGCACAACAGCTGGCGCCCAGTCAGTGGGGCCCCGGGAGGTCGTGTGCCACCGAGACCCAGAGCATCTCCCGTTCCTGCCACTCATCCCCCCGCGCCCCCTCCCTGCCCTGACCACCGGGCCCCTCACTCTGTCTTGGAGCTCCTGCAGGGCCCGGGGGCTCTGGAGCAGCTCCCGGAGGGCGCCCAGCAGGGAGAGCCGCGGCCCCGGGGGCAGCCTGGCCAGGACCTCCAGCTGAGCCCCCGCCTGCCCCTCAGGTCCTGGAGTCTGGGCTCCTCGCCAGGGGCCCTGCCTGTGGGGGGAGGTGTTGGCACTGCTGCGTCCTGTGCTCAGGTTCCTGCCTGGCGCTAGCCCTGCCCTGACCAGCCCCGGGGAAGCTCCGTGTCAGGCAGAGTGCGCCTTGATGTGCTCACCCATCCTGCCTTCCCTGGGACACCGTAGGCACTCAGCATGTTCTGAAAGCCTACTGCATGCCAGGCACTGCACACCCTCGGGCTTATCCTCACCTTCCGCCTTCCACCACCTCCCTCTCCTCCTCCTCAGTCGCTCACCCTGCCCAGGGCTGACGCTTCAACTCAAGGAGAGGCCACTTCTCTGCCCTGTTCTGTTTGTTCCTCGGATCCCTGGACTGAGCCCCCCCTCCGCCCCATCGCCCCTCCGGGATGGCTAAGGCAGGGCTTCTCAGGGTCTCAGAGCCCCTGCAGAGGCGGGTGCGTGGGTGGATCTGGCAGGGTGGCCAGAGGGCCCTGCCTTCCCACCCCTGTTTTATTAACCATATAGGCTGCCTCTGGAGAGCCTTCCAGGTACCCAGTGCTGCCCAGACATCACCACCAATCTTCCCGACCTGGGAGGAAAGCCCCGCCCTCCCCTTGTGAGGTGGGGAGACACAGCTGGACCTGGCCCACGAGCCCCGGGCTCACCGTCCTGCCCACAGCCTGGTCCTGGGGTTTTGAGCGCATCTCCATCCCCCTGGAGAGAGGACACAGGGCTCTCNATGTTAGAATCAGCTGGGGAGCTCTTGAACTGCCCGATACCTGTTCTCACTGCAAAACAACTGAATCAGACTTGTGGGGGTGGGACCCGGCACTGGTAATTTTTAACGCACCCCAGTTGATTTCTGTGTGTACCCAACGCTGAGGACCTCTGCTGTGCCTTTCTTTGTGGAAACCGAGCATCTACATCAGTAGGACTTTCTCTTGTGCCGGGTCCCCAGGAAGAATCTAGTTTCCTTCCTGGCAGAAAGGAGTCAGCGAGCTGGGAAGGACTGCGCTCATAACTCCCACCTGGGAGAGAAGGTGAGGCAAGGGCTGACCTGGAACGTTCCATGAAAGAGAGGCTCTCGCTGGCCACTTGTGTGCCCCTCTAGTGGCAGGAGAGACTCCCAGAACAGATCCTTCTGTTGTCTCTTTGCTGGGTGGAAAGAGAAAAGAGAACAACAGGCACCCAGAGTTAATTATCATGACATTAACAAACAAACAAACAGAAAAAACCCCAAGAACTTTTCAATACCGGGGAAAACAACAGGAATCAAACGAGATCTTCTGGGGAACAGGGGGAGGCTGAGGTGCCTGGCACCCTTTATGGGCTCTGAGCGCAAGGCCACAGGTTTGTTTATCTTTGTCTGTGCTGGGTCTTCGGGGCTGCGCTGGCGCCTCGCCAGTGGTGGTGCTCAGGCTTCCCATTGCAGTGGCGTCTCCTGTACAGCACCCGCCCTAGGGCCCACGGGCTTCAGTAATTGTGGACCTTAGAGCTCAGGCTCAGTGGTTGTGGCGCTCGGGCTTAGCTGCCCCACAACATGTGGGATCTTCCTGCACCAGGGATCAAACCCATGCCTGCTGCATTGTCAGGCGGATTCCTTACCACTGAGCCACCAGGGAAGTCCCGGAGTTTTACAAAATAAATCTTTCGTTCTCATCTGCTTGGTTGAGACCTTGTAGGGAGGGGAGATGGGATTGGGGAGGAGAAAATGAGGCATCGCTTCTGGGAAGAGGGGCTGACCCTGAACACAAGGAAGTGTTTGGGAGCAAGTGAAACCGTATTAATGAGAAGAATAACCACACCTGTAGCCAGCTCGCCTCTTCTTCCCCAGACAAGCCGGGCAAACTCTCTAAAGGAAGCTAAGACTCCTGAACCCCTCTCCCACCACACGCTGACCCCCCTGAAGACGCTGGCTGTTCTGTGTGGAGAGATAAGCAAATGCCTCTCCTGGGTGCGGGAACCCAAGCTCCGGGCATTTAGCAAATCCGTACAAGACAGGACAGAGTCCAGGCCAACCGTGCAGGACTTCTCAGAGCCCAGGTAAGTTCTTTCTTTTTTTCACACCGGTAGAAACAGGTGATGAACAGGGAGGCCTGGCGTGCTGCGATTCATGGGGTCGCAAAGAGTTGGACACGACTGAGCAACTGAACTGAACTGAACTGAGAAACAGGCTCCAAGCAGTCTTTTGTGTTGAAAGAGACACAGGTCTCAGTTCAGGTGGTGTGGAAGAAAGAAAAACTTCCCATCCTCNGGCGTGCTGCGATTCATGGGGTCGCAAAGAGTTGGACACGACTGAGCAACTGAACTGAACTGAACTGAGAAACAGGCTCCAAGCAGTCTTTTGTGTTGAAAGAGACACAGGTCTCAGTTCAGGTGGTGTGGAAGAAAGAAAAACTTCCCATCCTCCATCTTTGTGCAGAGAGCGGGTTTGGACGGAGGTGCTCATGTTGGTGTTGAAAACAATTTGCACAAGGTGAGAGCTGTGATTTAGGTTTTATCTGGGGGCAAAATAAGGACCGCAGCCCAGGAGACATGCTTTAGATAGCTCTGAGAAACTGCTCCGAGGAGGTGAGGGAGGAGCTAGGACATATAGGAGCTTTGCAACCAAGTGCAGGTAGTCTGAACATCAGATCACCGTTAATTAAAGAGACCAGATATGTCAAGTTAAGGAATTTAGCACTTTTTCTATGTATGGGAAGATGTAGTCTCAGAGAAGGCAATGGCACCCCACTCCAGTACTCTTGCCTGGAAAATCCCATGGTCAGAGGAGACTGGTAGGCTGCGGTCCATGGGGTCGCGGAGAGTTGGACACGACTGAGCGACTTCCCTTTCACTTTTCTCTTTCATGCATTGGAGAAGGAAATGGCAACCCACTCCAGTGTTCTTGCCTGGAGAATCCCAGGGACAGGGGAGCCTGCTGGGCTGCCGTCTATGGGGTCGCACAGAGTCGGACATAACTGAAGCGACTTAGCAGCAGCAGCAGCAGCAGTCTGGGCTCACTGAAATCTTTCCTCTCATATGCATCTCGGCTATTTGAGACCAATATCCCATGTTTTCACATCCTGCCTGGGGACGAGCAAGATGAATTAAAAAAAAGGGTTGTGTAGCGTCTATGCAAACACTAGAGGAAAGAAAGGCAGCGGCAGAATCCATTTGGGTAGAGAAGTTAAAGAGGAGCCCACAGTGCCCTTAATTATTTTGTATTGAAGTGAAATAATCTCAGTAAACAAGACCTTAAAGAAGAGAAGAAGAGACAGCAAGACTTAAGCCAAAAGGGAGACTGCAAAGCTAAGGGACCAAATTGAATATCAGGATGACAATTTCTGAGCTAAGAAATTAGGAAAGTGATAGAATGATGATTGCAGTTGAGGGCTGACTCTCAGACACTGAGGAAAGATTTGCCATGATCTCAGAGAATGCTAAAGGGAAAAGAGATTATAGCGAATAGACAAGGTAAAATGTATTTAGAGAACCCAGAGGACATTTGTGGGCTTCCCAGGTGGGGCTAGTGGTAAAGAACCCGCCTGCCAATGCGTGGGTTCGATCCCTGGGTAGGGAAGATCCCCTGGAGGAGGGCATGGCAACCCGCTTCAGTATTCTTGCCTGGAGAATCCCAGGGACAGAGGAGCCTGGTAGGCTACAGTCCATGGGGTTGCAAAGAGTCAGACACAAATGAGGGGACTTAGCACAGCACAAGGACATTTGGTGACTGAGAAATAGAGAATTCAACAAACAGAATGTATAATGTGTTTAGTGATATGGGTGAATCTTCCTTAAATGAAGGAAGAACTGAACCCACAGCTCAGAAGGCACTGTCTGAAAACTCCCAGGCCGACTGAGGCACAGGTATAATTGTGTGTGTGTGTGTGTGTGTGTGTTGCCGGGGTGGGGG
>SJYX01000692.1:318783-336915 GCA_006410675.1 Oreotragus oreotragus | reverse complement strand
AGAGATGGGAATACCAGACCACCTGACCTGCCTCTTGAGAAATCTGTATGTAGGTCAGGAAGCAACAGTTAGAACTGGACATGGAACAACAGACTGGTTCCAAATAGGAAAAGGAGTACATCAAGGCTGTATATTGTCACCCTGCTATTTAACTTCTATGCAGAGTACATCATGAGAAACGCTGGGCTGGAGGAAGCACAAGCTGGAATCAAGATTGCCGGGAGAAATATCAATAACCTCAGATATGCAGATGACACCACCCTTATGGCAGAAAGTGAAGAACTAAAGAGCCTCTTAATGAAATTGAAAGAGGAGAGTGAAAAAGTTGGCTTAAAGCTCAACATTCAGAAAATGAAGATCATGGCATCTGGTCCCATCAATTCATGGCAAATAGATGGGGAAACAGTGGGAAACAGTGGCAGACTTTATTTTTGGGGGGCTCCAAAATCAGTGCAGATGGTGATTGCAGCCATGAAATTAAAAGAAGCTTACTCCTTGGAAGGAAAGTTATGATCAACCTAGACAACATATTAAAAAGCAGAGACATTACTTTGTCAACAAAGGTCTGTCTAGTCAAGGCTATGGTTTTTCCAGTAGTCATGTATGGATGTGAGAGTTGGACTGTGAAGAAAGCTGAGTGCAGAAAAATTGATGCTTTTGAACTGTGGTGTTGGAGAAGACTCAAGAGTCCCTTGGACTGCAAGGAGATCCAACCAGTCCATCCTAAAGGAAATCAGTCCTGGGTGTTCATTGGAGGGACTGACGTTGAAGCTGAACCTCCAATATTTTGGCCACCTGATGTGAAGAGCTGACTCATTTGAGAAGACCCTGACACTGGGAAAGATTGAGAAGAGGAGGAGAAGGGGACAACAGAGGATGAGATGGTTGGACGGCATTACTGACTCAATGGACATGGGTTTGGGTGGACTCTGGGAGTTGGTGATGGACAGGGAGGCCTTGTGTGCTGTGGTTTTTGGGGTCGCAAAGAGTTGGACATAACTGAGTGACTGAACTGAACTGAACACTTAGAAAACATATTTTTGAAAATGAGGCTCCATCTCATCCCCTCCCAAGTAAATAACACTTTGTAATTCCCCATGCTCTTTAATAACACTACCATCTCCTGATGCCCTCTGCACAGTCTCTGGTCTCTAAATTAGCCGTGAATCCCATCTTTGTCTCTGCTCTCAATAGGACTGGCCCTTTTTCCGGAAGCTGAGGTCCTCTGTCCCTATGAGACTGGAGAGCTTGGTTCCTTTCTACTGCTGTTGACAGGCGGTGACTGATACCAGCACCTAGCCTTGATGAGATGCTACAGAGAGGGTGCTATAGGTGTGTGTGCGTGTGTGTGTGTTGAGGGCATCCTCTCTCCTTGGACCTCAGCTGTGTCAGGACAGGGTGTGTGTGTGTGTGTGTGTGTTGAGGGCATCCTCTCCCCATGGACCTCAGCTCTGTCAGGATGGTGTGGGTGAGTGTGTGTGTGTGTTGAGGGCATCCTTTCTCCTTGGACCTCAGCTGTGTCAGGACAGGGTGTGTGTGTGTGTGTGTGTGTTGAAGATGTGTATAAGAGACAGACATAACTGAGTGACTGAACTGAACTGAACACTTAGAAAACATATTTTTGAAAATGAGGCTCCATCTCATCCCCTCCCAAGTAAATAACACTTTGTAATTCCCCATGCTCTTTAATAACACTACCATCTCCTGATGCCCTCTGCACAGTCTCTGGTCTCTAAATTAGCCGTGAATCCCATCTTTGTCTCTGCTCTCAATAGGACTGGCCCTTTTTCCGGAAGCTGAGGTCCTCTGTCCCTATGAGACTGGAGAGCTTGGTTCCTTTCTACTGCTGTTGACAGGCGGTGACTGATACCAGCACCTAGCCTTGATGAGATGCTACAGAGAGGGTGCTATAGGTGTGTGTGCGTGTGTGTGTGTTGAGGGCATCCTCTCTCCTTGGACCTCAGCTGTGTCAGGACAGGGTGTGTGTGTGTGTGTGTGTGTTGAGGGCATCCTCTCCCCATGGACCTCAGCTCTGTCAGGATGGTGTGGGTGAGTGTGTGTGTGTGTTGAGGGCATCCTTTCTCCTTGGACCTCAGCTGTGTCAGGACAGGGTGTGTGTGTGTGTGTGTGTGTTGAGGGCATCCTCTCTCCTTGGACCTCAGCTGTGTCAGGACAGGGTGTGTGTGTGTGTGTGTGTGTTGAGGGCATCCTCTCCCCATGGACCTCAGCTCTGTCAGGATGGTGTGGGTGAGTGTGTGTGTGTGTTGAGGGCATCCTTTCTCCTTGGACCTCAGCTGTGTCAGGACAGGGTGTGTGTGTGTGTGTGTTGAGGGTACCTTCTCCCCTTGGACCTCAGCTCTGTCAGGATGGGGTGTGTGTGTGTGTGTGTATGTGTGTGTGTGTGTTGAGGGCATCCTCCCCCTTGGACCTCAGCTGTGTCAGGATGGCCTGTGTGTGTGTGTTGAGGGCACCTTCTCCCCTTGGACCTCAGCTCTGTCAGGATGGTGTGGGTGAGTGTGTGTGTGTGTTGAGGGCATCCTCTCTCCTTGGACCTCAGGTGTGTCAGGACAGGGTGTGTGTGTGTGTGTGTGTTGAGGGCATCCTCTCCCCATGGACCTCAGCTGTGTCAGGATGGCCTCTAGCTGGGTCTCCGCATTTGGGAGGGGAGAGAGGGGACACCAAGGACACTGAGCTGTGTTCCCAGTGCTCACCAGTCCTCCTGGGTGTGTGGTTGGTGTTTGATGACACTTGTTCACTGATGTGTAGTCAGAACCCAAAGCGAGGGTGTGTGTGGTGGGGGTTGTGCATTTTGAGGCTAGTGAGGGAAAGACATATTAATAGATAAATTCCTGTGTTCTGTTGTTGGGGTGTCCCTGGCAGCTCAGATGGTAGAGAATCCACCTGCAATGCGGGAGACCCGGGTTCGATCCCTGGGTTGGGAAGATCCCCTGGAGGAGGAAATGGCCTTACATCTGCAGTTCTGTTTATGATGAGCCACTGTGTTATGAGCTTTACCTGGGCTTATGGGGCTCTGGGCTCCCCCAGGTGAGCTGCCGAGAGCGGCAGGCCTTGAATGCATAGACGTGGTCGGAATTGGGGCTGCTCTTTGCCTGGTGCTAAGGACACCCTGCGTTGGGCCCCCTTGTGTCTGTCTCCACGTGGGACACTCTGGGTCTCCACGTGCTCATGGTTTGGTCTTGCGGGCTGGGAGGTGGCTGTGGGAGGCTGAGAAATCATGCTCCTCCCCTCCCCAGCAGGGAGGGAAGCCAGGGTGGCCTCTGGGTGGTCTCCCACTCCCCCCACCCCTTTCAGGCCCTGCTCACCTCGGCCATTCTCCCGGAACACCAGCTGCTTCCTCTTATAGGCCATCACGGTGCCCTGGGGCAGAGTCAGCGTCCTTTCTCTCACTTTGAGACCCGACCCGTCTCCTGTGCTCTGGGGAGAGAAGCCAGGCAATACGGTCACGTGTGCATGCGCTTCTAGACGCTCACGAGCCGAGGACCCAGCAGCCTCCTGCCCTCCCACCCCCATCCTGGTCCTGATTTCCAGTTACCCGCTTGTTTTTCTTGTTTGGTCCAGTATTTACCTTCACGTCTCTCAATGTCATGTTTTTATTGCATGTATATGGGCGCCCTGTGGACCAGTCAAGCTAACACATAAAACTAACCATCACATGGAGTTATTCCTGTATTCTAGGAGGCCCGAACGACGACTAACGTGTATCCTCATACGACTTGGATGAGTGGGATGGTGGGGGGCTGGGAGGGAGGCTCACGAGGGAGGGGATGTATGTGTACATGGCCAACCCAGTTCACTTACAGCAGACACTAACACAGCATTGCAAAGCAATTACACGCCAGTAAAAAAAGTGTATCATCATAAGCTCTTGGTAGGTGCTATTATTTTAATTATTTTGGATCAGGGAGCTGTTCCTCAGAAACACATACAATGTCCTCAGGCAGCCTCATGAGTCACTGGCTCTCCAGAATCAGCTCTGTGCTTTGATCCCCCAGGATGCCTCCTACCCTCGAGTTCGTAAGAGAGAGTCCAGTGTAGACCAGTGCCATGGGGAGCTCTGACGTATTGAAACACAGGCGGTACCAGGCAAAACTGATGTGGCCGTGAATCAGGGTGAGAAGCAAGCTGTTTTAACAGCATCTCAGCCCAGGAGCTGATATTTAGAACCTTGCTGGACCCTGTGAGCAGTCGTCCTATGTGAAAGGATACTGGGTTTTCTCTTGTTCTCGCAAAGTCCAGTTGCCCAGCCCAAGTAGATGGAAATCCAAAGCTGAACATCGAAATGTCCTTCAGATTGAAGTCATGTTTTATTTATTTCAGGTTTCTTTGGAATTAAATGATGCAGGTGGGATCCGGCCTCTCCCAGGACAAATTAACCGATTTGGGGAAAGTTAGTTCATATTTCAGGCTATTTTTTCCCCCCTTTTTAGTTCCTAAATCTCTTAAATAAGAACAACTTACACGCAGTATGTTGCATAGAAAACATGTTATAACATACACACAATTTCTTTATCTCTGCAAATCCTAGCTGATATTGCATACATATTTGATATATTAGTCTGTCAATTTTGAAAGATTATAATTGGCCATCATGAGTGAGTTGTGTACATCACATGTGCTTGACTGTATTTAAATCTGAATCTATAACCTTTCTGCTTCAGGTATCACAGTATTCAGGGTGTTTTAACTGCCAAAGTTTTGTTTTGTGTTAATGATTCCTTGGGCTTCTCAGGTGGCTCAATGATAAAGAACCTGCCTGCAATGCAAGAAACACAAATTCGATCCCTGACTGGATTGGGAAGACCCCCTGGAGAAGGAAATGGTGACCCACTCCAGGATTCTTGCGTGCGAAATCTTAGGGACAGAGGAGCCTGGTGGGCTACAGTCAGTCCATAGGTCTCAGAGCTGGACATGAGTTAGCGACTAAACAACAATTCCTTGTTTCCTCTAGCAAACCACACGAGAATATAGTACAGCAACTACACTTGAGTAATTTCAAGGATCTATCATTTGCCCACAGCAAAATATAATCTCAAATAATTAAATCTATTGTCCATTTTATCACTATGGAATAATCCCATGTACTGAAATACTAAAGGGAGGATGTTAGATGGACTCTCAGGTCAGGGGTCAGGCACATGAGAAGTGGGGAGTAATGACCCCACTCACCCCACACCCCTGAAACCAGGTCCTAAGTGATGACCCCACTCACCTCAGCCCCTGAAAACAGGTCCTAAGAGGGCCCAGAGTCCCTGGGAAGGGACCCTGGACTGGCTGTGCTCTTGGGGCCCTACCCCAATTCAGGACAACACGATACCTTGGCATAAAAACTCCAAGGGATAGAGAATTTGCCCGTGGCATTCACACTGCTGCTGTCCTGCAGGACGGTTCTGCTGATCAGTTTCACAGCCTCTGTCACCACATACAGGTTTTCCCCTCTGGTCCTGCACTCCTTCAGAAATGACGGCTCTTGATCTAACACTTTCCTAGCAGACATAAAGGAGGAGGAAGGTCAGAGTGCAAAAGAAATGGCCTCTCAGGTTACTCCTCTCCTTAGGACCTGAAGCGTGCACAGCCTGTGTGGAGCCCTAAATGGTGGGAAGGTACTGGCTTATAGGCTAAGAAGGATGTCTCTGGCATGCATGATGGAGAGGCCCCCTTCTCTTATGGGGGGATGGGTGTGAGAGTACCCAAGCCAACTTCTTAAGGCTTTCCAAAATTATGTTATTTCTTTTAGAGGGCAGTTTATAGATCTCCAGCTCTAGGGCCTCTCACCAGAAGATCCAGAAGTAGACAAGTCTAGATGGTGGAGAACAGTCCTTAGGAGATCCTGCTGTCAAACCTGGGGACCTCCACACCCATCCTTGTCCAGAGACACAGTCAGGGTGGGATGTGGAGCACACAGATAAGGTATGATGATGCTGGGAGGATTCTGGATGATTTTTTTTCTTGACTAGTATGGGTAGGTGTTTATGGATTGAACATCCTTGGTAGGTGGGTAGGCCTGGCTTGAAGATGTAAGTTTGGGTGGGAGATGCGAGTGGTGTGAAGTCCTGAAGACAAATTTCATCTCCATTTGATTTCTGAGACTCATCTGATTCCACTCAAGGCCCCTGCTAGGGTTGGTGCCCCAGCTACCAGCCGCGTGGAAACCTGAGAAACTCTTAGATTGCTTTTCAGTGGAGGGTGTCACTGAGGATCCAGGGCTGAGCTGTCCCATGGCCCTTGGAGTGCAGTTCAAGCCACTTATTTTTCAGTTGCTAAGTCATGTCTGACTCTTTGAGATCCCATGATCTACAGCTTCCCAGGCTCTTCTGTCCACTGACTCNAAACTGATGTGGCCGTGAATCAGGGTGAGAAGCAAGCTGTTTTAACAGCATCTCAGCCCAGGAGCTGATATTTAGAACCTTGCTGGACCCTGTGAGCAGTCGTCCTATGTGAAAGGATACTGGGTTTTCTCTTGTTCTCGCAAAGTCCAGTTGCCCAGCCCAAGTAGATGGAAATCCAAAGCTGAACATCGAAATGTCCTTCAGATTGAAGTCATGTTTTATTTATTTCAGGTTTCTTTGGAATTAAATGATGCAGGTGGGATCTGGCCTCTCCCAGGACAAATTAACCGATTTGGGGAAAGTTAGTTCATATTTCAGGCTATTTTTTCCCCCCTTTTTAGTTCCTAAATCTCTTAAATGAGGACAACTTACACGCAGTATGTTGCATAGAAAACATGTTATAACATACACACAATTTCTTTATCTCTGCAAATCCTAGCTGATATTGCATACATATTTGATATATTAGTCTGTCAGTTTTGAAAGATTATAATTGGCCATCATGAGTGAGTTGTGTACATCACATGTGCTTGACTATATTTAAATCTGAATCTATAACCTTTCTGCTTCAGGTATCACAGTATTCAGGGTGTTTTAACTGCCAAAGTTTTGTTTTGTGTTAATGATTCCTTGGGCTTCTCAGGTGGCTCAATGATAAAGAACCTGCCTGCAATGCAAGAAACACAAATTCGATCCCTGACTGGATTGGGAAGACCCCCTGGAGAAGGAAATGGTGACCCACTCCAGGATTCTTGCGTGCGAAATCTTAGGGACAGAGGAGCCTGGTGGGCTACAGTCAGTCCATAGGTCTCAGAGCTGGACATGAGTTAGCGACTAAACAACAATTCCTTGTTTCCTCTAGCAAACCACACGAGAATATAGTACAGCGACTACACTTGAGTAATTTCAAGGATCTATCATTTGCCCACAGCAAAATATAATCTCAAATAATTAAATCTATTGTCCATTTTATCACTATGGAATAATCCCATGTACTGAAATACTAAAGGGAGGATGTTAGATGGACTCTCAGGTCAGGGGTCAGGCACATGAGAAGTGGGGAGTAATGACCCCACTCACCCCACACCCCTGAAACCAGGTCCTAAGTGATGACCCCACTCACCTCAGCCCCTGAAAACAGGTCCTAAGAGGGCCCAGAGTCCCTGGGAAGGGACCCTGGACTGGCTGTGCTCTTGGGGCCCTACCCCAATTCAGGACAACACGATACCTTGGCATAAAAACTCCAAGGGATAGAGAATTTGCCCATGGCATTCACACAGCTGCTGTCCTGCAGGACGGTTCTGCTGATCAGTTTCACAGCCTCTGTCACCACATACAGGTTTTCCCCTCTGGTCCTGCACTCCTTCAGAAATGACGGCTCTTGATCTAACACTTTCCTAGCAGACATAAAGGAGGAGGAAGGTCAGAGTGCAAAAGAAATGGCCTCTCAGGTTACTCCTCTCCTTAGGACCTGAAGCGTGCACAGCCTGTGTGGAGCCCTAAATGGTGGGAAGGTACTGGCTTATAGGCTAAGAAGGATGTCTCTGGCATGCATGATGGAGAGGCCCCCTTCTCTTATGGGGGGATGGGTGTGAGAGTACCCAAGCCAACTTCTTAAGGCTTTCCAAAATTATGTTATTTCTTTTAGAGGGCAGTTTATAGATCTCCAGCTCTAGGGCCTCTCACCAGAAGATCCAGAAGTAGACAAGTCTAGATGGTGGAGAACAGTCCTTAGGAGATCCTGCTGTCAAACCTGGGGACCTCCACACCCATCCTTGTCCAGAGACACAGTCAGGGTGGGATGTGGAGCACACAGATAAGGTATGATGATGCTGGGAGGATTCTGGATGATTTTTTTTCTTGACTAGTATGGGTAGGTGTTTATGGATTGAACATCCTTGGTAGGTGGGTAGGCCTGGCTTGAAGATGTAAGTTTGGGTGGGAGATGCGAGTGGTGTGAAGTCCTGAAGACAAGTTTCATCTCCATTTGATTTCTGAGACTCATCTGATTCCACTCAAGGCCCCTGCTAGGGTTGGTGCCCCAGCTACCAGCCGCGTGGAAACCTGAGAAACTCTTAGATTGCTTTTCAGTGGAGGGTGTCACTGAGGATCCAGGGCTGAGCTGTCCCATGGCCCTTGGAGTGCAGTTCAAGCCACTTATTTTTCAGTTGCTAAGTCATGTCTGACTCTTTGAGATCCCATGATCTACAGCTTCCCAGGCTCTTCTGTCCACTGACTCTTGTTCATTGAGTCGGTGATGCTCTCTAACCATCTCATTCTCTGCCGCCCTCTTCTCCTTCTGCCTTCAATCTTTCCCAACATCAGGGTCTTTTCCAATGAGCTGGCTCTTTGCATCAGGTCGTCAAAATATTGGAGCTTCAGCAAGAGTCCTTCTGATGAATATTCATGGTTGATTTCCTTTAGGGTTGACTGGTTTGATCTTGTAGTCGAAGAGACTTGCAAGAGGCTTCTCTAGCACAGCAATTCAAAAACATCAATTCTTCAGCACTCAGCCTTCTTTATGGTCCGACTCTTACGTCCGTATGTAACTATGGAAAACCATAGCTTTGACTAGATGTACTTTTTCGGCAAAGTGATGTCTCTGCTTTTGAATACACTGTCTAGGTTTGTCATCACTTTCCTTCTAAGATGCAGTCATCTTTTAATTTCATGGCTGCAGTCACTGTCCTCAGTGATTTTGGAGCCCAGGAAAATAAAATCTGTCACTGTTTCCACTTTCCCCCCTTCTTTTTGCCCTGAAGTGATAGGATCGGACGCCATGATCTTAGTTTTTTTTTTTTTTATGTTGAGTTTCAAGTCATCTTTTTCACTCTGCTCTCAAGCTGCTTATCTGGTGTCTAAGGGCTGTGTTATCTGATATCTACTTACTTCCTGAGCCTCATTTTCCATCACCTTCATCTTGGTTGGCTAAGCTGCAGCCTCTCCCCCCCTCCGCCCCCAACATCTTGACAACACCCACCTCTGCCCTGCCTCATTGCCTTTAACCGCGCCTCTGGATCCCTTTCATCCCGCTCTTGCTTGCTTCTTTTATTCTTTAGGTCTGAACTCAACTCAGCCCCTCCAAGACCTAAACAGACTACCCTCCCTCCAGGCATTCTCTGTTACTTCTTCCTGTCTTAGCTTCAGAGCCCCCATCACAAACTGTGATTACCTTTGTAGTTGAAACACGTTGCAGCCCCCACATCCCATTTATTAAAAATCTAACTGCCTTTTTGTATTTAAAGCTTTGATCTCAGACTTACTTATCTTACTTGAAACTAGCTGATACAATTTATTCTAGAAATTTTCTCTTTATTCATCAAGGAGAAAAATGGTTTTTATTTTCTTAGCTCCAGAAACCCAGATACTTCCCTGCAAGGCAGTCTTTGCAGAGGCTATTTCCAGTAAGGGCTGGCAAGACACAAGGAAGACAGAAATTGGGCAATGCCCTGTCAAAGTAACTTCTGTTGAATTTCTAGTTGCTTCCTTAACATGGGCTTTGTTGCCTTCATAAAAACCTATTTAAACTGGCATCTCAGTTTAAAAGGCGTAAAGACTTAAGTTCTTTGTTAAGTTCTTAGAGATTCATTGGCTATCCATCTTTGCCTATAAGCATGGAGGTAAATTAAATTACTGGACACTTGCAGAGTTTAATTAAACAGTCTCAGAGTCTTTGTCTCATTTAAATTAATATTTTATTAATTTATTTTTAATTGATTATTTCCTCACTCCCTGTCCTTTGCCTGTCTACACTAATTAAAAGTGGCTTTCAGTTCAGTTCAGTTGCTCAGTCGTGTCTGACTCTTTGTGACCCCATGAACTGCAGCACGCCAGGCCTCCCTGTCCCTCACCAACTCCCAGAGTTTACTCAAACTCATATCCATAGAGTCGGTGATGCCATCTAGCCATCTCATCCTCTGTCATCTCCTTCTCCTCCTGCCTTCAGTCTTTCCCAGCATCAGGGTCTTTTCCAATGAGTCAACTCTTCGCTTCAGGTGGACAAAATATTGGAGTTTCAGCATTAACATCAGTCCTTCCAATGAACACCCAGGACTGATTTCCTCTAGGATGGACTGGTTGGATCTCCTTGAAGTCCAAGGGACTCTCAAGAGTCTTATCCAACACCACAGTTCAAAAGCATCAGTTCTTCAGTGCTCAGCTTTCTTCACAGTCCAACTCTCACATCCATATATGGCTACTGGAAAAACCATAGCCTTGACTAGACAGACCTTTGTTGGCAAAATAATGTCTCTGCTTTTGAATATGCTGTCTAGGTTGGACATAACTTTTCTTCCAAGGAGTAACCGTCTTTTAGTTTCATGGTTGCAATCACCATTTGCAGTGATTTTGGAGCCTCCCAAAATAAAGTCAACCACTATTTCCAGTGTTTCCCCATCTATTTGCCATAAAATGATGGACCAGATGCCATGATCTTCGTTTTCTGAAAGTTGAGCTTTAAGCCAACTTTTTCACTCTCCTCTTTCACTTTCATCAAGAGGCTCTTTAGTTCTTCTTCACTTTCTACCATAAGGGTGGTGTCATCTGCATATCTGAGGTTATTGACATTACTCCCGGCAGTCTTGATTCCAGCTTGTGCTTCCTCCAGCCCAGCATTTCTCATGATGTACTCTGCGTATAAGTTAAATAGCAGGGTGACAATATACAGCCTTGATGTACTCCTTTTCCTATTTGGAACCAGTCTGTTGTTCCATGTCCAGTTCTAACTGTTGCTTCCTGACCTGCATACAGGTTTCTCAAGATAGGGCAGAGATATTTATATCTTGTTATTATTCAATGCCCAGCACGTAATAGCACAGTAATGGGTAACTACGTTTTAATAAGTGTGTATAAGATAATGACCACTAGTTTCATGAATGAGTGAATGAATGAATATCTAAGAAGAGCACATGATATGGGATGTCATTTTCTTCCTTCTGAACCTCAGCAACAAGCTCTGCTAGACGCCTCCTTGCCCATGAGGAGAGCCCTTGGGGCTCCCTGACCCGTTTTTCCTCTCCCCTGGCCTCACCTCTTCTGGAGGTCTTCCCAGTCGCATGGTGAGATGGTAACAGACTGAACCTCCAGGGAGCATTCATAGGACTGGTTAGCCTTCCCCGACACACTCACTTCTAGCCCAGCAGTCACATCCACCTCAGCTGCCCCTTTCCAGACCATTTTGTCAATGAAGACGAATTTTTCTGTCACTATAGGCTCTGGGGATAGAAAAAAAATGACCTTAGTTTTAGCCAAGAATTCACTCTGGAACAGCTGGCATGGGAAATAGAATAACCAAATCCTCTTTTTATCCTAATCCTCTTAAAAAAAAAAAAAAAAAAATATATATATGTATTTGTGAATTTTTATTTACTTAGCCATTCCCCATGGGATCTTACTTTCCCCATCAGGGATTGAACTTGAGTTCTCTTCAGTGGAAGTGCAGAGTCTTAACCACTGGACCGCCAGGGAAGTCCCTACCCCATCCCTCTTACTCATGTAAGTCTCAGTGGAGAAGCCAGCTGATCAGTTAAAGTCTTAAATGTAAATTACTGCTGAGGACAAGCAATACATCTCCCCAGGGGTTGGATAGCAAGGGACGATGTCCTGATTCCAAGAAGGGACGATGTCACTTGCACGCAGATCCAGGAGAGCCCGAGCACCATCTCTCCAGGCACTGCGTCAGCCCCATGGGGCGGCACACCGAGCAGAAAATGTTTGGGGTTTAGAGCCAGGCAGACCTGATTTGGATTCCAGTTCTACCAGCTCCCAGGTGTGTAACTGAACAAGATATTTTGTAAGTTTCAACTTGAAAGTGAAACTGAAGTCGCTCAGTCGTGTCTGACTCTTTGAGACCCCATGGACTGTAGCTCCATCCATGGGATTTTCCATGGCAAGAGTACTGGAGTGGGTTGCCATTTCCTCCTCCAGGGGATCTTCCCCACCCAGGGATTGAACCTGGGTCTCCCGCATTGCAGGCAGCTGCTTTTACTGCCTGAGCCACCAGGGAAGTGAGTTTCTATTTATTCTTATGCAAATGGACCTATTAACCCCAACTTCAGAGGGTGCTGTAAGGATTCAGTGTGCTAAAAACATGCCTGGGTCCAGATAATTAGTTAGATTTTCAAAGAAGCATGGCTCCTTGCCCTGTGCCTTGAGACAAGGCTGGTTTGGTATCTACCTGTGCAGGTGTCTTAGGGGTTTCTTGGGTGCTCGACTGTGGGCACCCTCGTGTTTCACTCCTTACCTCCCTCACCCCTGGTTGACGCTACCTGGGACGGAAGGGCTTGGCTCCAGGATGTCCATGAGGGTGCGGTCAACTGGAACATCGGGTCGTTCCCAGAACTGAGAGAGGGTCCTCCTCTTCTTCCGCAGTAGCTTCAGCTGACAGAATTTGTTGGCACTCAGTGGGTTTTGGACGGGTCTGAAGTCTTTGCCACCAAGCTCTTTGACCAGATTCTTGCTAGTACGCCCAAACAGGGAGGGCATGATGCTAGGAGTGCAGAGGGGAGTACAAAGTTCATTTGGGAGAAAGGGGGCAACCTCTGATAGATCCTTGATGTTTTTCCCCAAAGGAACGGACATGACAGGAGTAGAATTTAGGTCTTAAACCAGACACAGAAGGGAAACTATGACAAAATCTTATTTGTATGTGAATTTTATAGCTAAACTCATGGAAGAAGCAGAGAGTATGATGGTGTCCAGGGGTTGGGGGTGGTGGGGGAATAGAGTGATATTGGTCAAAGTGTTCAAAGTTTCAATTATACTGGATGGAAAAAACATGGAGCTCTAATGTACAGAATGGTGACTATATAGTTAACACTATTGTATACTTGAAATATGCTGAGGATGTATCTTAAGTGTTCTCATCACACACACGCTAAAGGGAGTATGTGAGGTGGTAAAAGTAGAAAGTATTAGATGCTCAGTCGTGTCCGACTCTTTGTGACCCCATGGCTTGTAGCCCACCAGGCTCCTCTGTCCATGGAATTCTCCAGGCAAGAGTACTGGAGTGGGTTGCCATTCCCTTCTCCAGGGGATCTTCCCAATCCAGGGATCGAACCTGGGTCTCCTGCATTGCAGGCAGATTCTTTACAGTCTGAGCCACCAAGGAAGCTGATGTGAGGTGGTGGATATATTTATTAGCTTTATTTTGGTGACCATTTTACACTGTATCTATGTATATCAAAATATCAAGTTATAAACCTTAAATATATAGAATTTTTGTCATTCATACCTCAATAAATCTGAAAAAAGGATTAAACAGATTTATAAAAAAGCGCAAAAAGGAAGTAAATCCCAGGCAATAACGTAGATGGAGCTCAGAGCCAAGAACTGCCCTGGAGATTCAAGTGTTTGAATTATTGGAGATCCAACCAGTCCATTCTGAAGGAGATCAGCCCTGGGATTTTTTTGGAAGGACTGATGCTGAAGCTCAACTCCAGTACTTTGGCCACCTCATGAGAAGAGTTGACTCATTGGAAAATAGTCTGATGCTGGGAGGGATTGGGGGCAGGAGGAGAAGGGGACGACCGAGGATGTGATGGCTGGATGGCATCACCAACTCAATGGACGTGAGTCTGAGTGAACTCCGGGAGATGGTGATGGACAGGGAGGCCTGGCGTGCTACGATTCATGGGGTCGCAAAGAGTCGGACACAACTGAGCGACTGAACTGAACTGAACTGAACTGAAACCAGTTACCACTTCCTGGTGTAGTACTTACTTATCACTTCCTACCAGTGTAGTGAGGATGTGTGTGTGTGTGCTCAGTTGTGTCTGACTCTTTGTGACCCCACAGACTACAGCCCGCCAGGCTCCTCTATCCATGGGATTCTCCAGGCAAGAATACTGGAATGGGTTGCCATGTCCTCCTTCAGGGGATTTTCCTGAACTAGAGGCTGAACCTCCTGCAGATTCTTAACTGCTCAGCCACTAGGGAAGCCCAGTAATGATGCAGACATGAATAAATAGTTAATAGGTAGGTAGGCAAAACGGGGAAGGCAATGGCACCCCACCCCAGTACTCTTGCCTGGAAAATCCAATGGACGGAGTAGCCTGGTGGGCTGCAGTCTATGGGGTCGCTAACAGTCGGACAGACTGAGCGACTTCACTTTCACTTTTCTCTTTCATGCATTGGAGAAGGAAATGGCAACCCACTCCAGTATTCTTGCCTGGAGAATCCCAGGGATGGGGGAGCCTGGTGGGCTGCCATCTATGGGGTCACACAGAGTCAGACACGACTGAAGTGACTTAGCAGCAGCAGGTAGGCAAAAATGTGAAGTGCATTTTTCAGACCACAATGAATGAGAGCAATTCATTGCTCTCTCTTGGGGAAATAGGAACAAGATTTTCCAGTTATACAGAATTCACTTTTTGAACATTCATTGAGTGTTGAATAAAGACAGAATTTTCAACAATTCAAATAAAATCCCTGATGTGACTTTCCGTTTTGTCTAGTGTGGGCCCTGGAAGGGCTCAGTGGACAGCAGAGAAACACAAGAACAAAAAAGGGTTCTCTCAGCCTGGGCTTGGATAAAGATATATTAAAGATACATCCCTGAGGCTTACATGCTTGCAGATTGTTATCAGGAATTGTCCTTTACTAATGAGAACTTTGGAGGAAGCAGTACCTTCTCTGGGGGTCACATTGTGCTGTGCTGGGTCAGTCGTGTCTGATTCTTTGTGACCCCATGGACTGTAACTGTCCTTGGGATTCTCCAGGCAAGAATACTGGAGGGGGATTGCCATGCCCTCCCCCAGGGGGTCTTCCTGACCCAGAGATGGAACCCAGGTCTCCCGAATTGCAGGAGGATTCCTTACCGTCTGAAAAACCCAAACAAATGCACCTCTGTTCATTTCACGAATGTACCCTGAACATTTCTGTCTCTGGCCAGAGTATAATATCTTCTCTTCTTGTTCACCCCCTGAATCTCCAATTAGAACTTACCAGACTGTGTATTGTTTTGCCTTGTAGAAAAGATTCCAGTTGAGTAGGGTTGCTTCAGACCTCCTGATGTCAAGACGAGTTTGACAAACTTCAGAGAGTAGATACACGTGACTCTACTCACTGTTTTCTCTCCACCAGTAAGTCTGACTCAATTTCCAATGCAAAATCCTGGAAAAACAAGCAGTCTAACCTTCTTAAGTCCGTATCAGCCAAAAGTCTGAGGCGTAGAATCAGGCAGTGCTTGGTTCTATATTTACTAGGATGTCTTGGAGCAGGTTGGACAGAGATATTGGGAAGTGATACTTTTTCCCTGGCACAAAGAGAACTGGCTGAACGTCTTTGGTTTATGCATTTATTAGTCATTGTGACTGTAATAACACACCTGGCCCACATTTTATCTTAAGGGTGCTGTATGTAAAATGCAATCCTGGATCAGCGAGGAAGGGCCAAGAGTCAGCAATGCTGATTTACTGAAGGTTTCAGAGGAGGGCGAGGTGGGGTAGGGGCGTTGCATAACCCAGGTTAGTTTCTTGATAATCCTCCATTAGTCATCTTTTCAGCTTAGCCTTTTCAGAGGTTTTCACGCAGATCTTTCCTCTCAGCCCCTCCTTCCTCCTCCCGCTCACGCCTGTGTCTCTGTCTCTCCCATTCCTGTTTCTCCTCTCCTGGTCAAGGTCTTGCCTGTTTCTGCCATTTTGCTTCTTGGTCTCTGCTCTCTCGCACATTCTCTCTTCCCTTTCTTTTCCAGGGCAACCTGAGGTTCTCAAAGCCCTCCCTTGCTGAGCCACTCAGCCAGCAAACAGCCGCTACATGCCAGCTACAATTTCTAGTCTCTGGGTCTACATTTTCTTACACACTGTCTGGACTCCAGTGTTAGGGGTACAGAGGTTAGAAAGAAAGAGTGCCGGACTCCAAACCCTTCCCTTTACTGTGGGGGAGACAGACAATACTCATTTTAAGACTGGTGAAGTAAAGAAGATGGAGAATAAGCGTGTCCTCACAAGTGCACCGAGAGCACGTCTGTGGCCAAGTGCGTGTGTGGTTTATGCTGAGTTTGCAGGCCGGCTCCCCTCTATTTGCCAGGATTCATGGTTCCTCCACCTCGCCTTCTTGCCTTTTCAACATCTACTTTTCCTTAACGTCCTGTGCTCACCTCACTCCTTTGCCAGGATTGCCCGAAGAATCCATCTGGGAATTACCTTTCTGATGTATGCATCGCACTTTCCCCATTCTTTCCGAGTGTCACATTTAAGAAGCCAGGGCGGGCACTTAGCCAAAACCCCTCTTTTTGTCGCTGTTGGTTCTGCCCTCACAGTAGGCCTGGACCTGAAACAGGAGGGAAGGGGCAGGGCACAGCCTTTGAAAGAATGACATAGCCATAGGACATGACACGGACCGGGGAGGACCAACTAGGTCCAAGGAGGTGGAAGAGACTGCCGCTCGCCTCAGTATGTGCTCCTTGTAGGGGGTCAGCAAGCTAAACGACACACCCACAGGGGCCATGAGAGTTCCAAGTCCGACCATAAAAGGTCAACCAGTGGGCAGTGGACAGTTCCTGGAAATCCCCTGCCTTTCCCCCCAAACAGCAGGACTACTTCTCCTACTCATTAGCTGGCAAAATTACCCACTGACACGAGATGGCCCACACTCTGCGAGTGGAGTGTGCTCCTCCCTTTATCAGTCCACGTCTTACTCGTAATTTTTTCCTCACTGACTTCTTCATCAAGAACCTGAGCTTGAGTCCTGAGGCCAGACGTGCGACCCCAGTTAAAAGACCACAGGTTCAAGTCCCAGTCTGGGACGCACGGGTTCCGATCCGCTCTCTTGCTGTCAGTTTCTGTGCTGAACTCTGGCCCGGTGACCATCACCACGTGCCTGCATCCACGTAATCCTCTCCCAACCAGACTTCCCACTTTGGCCCTTAACCGTGTCTGTTGTCAACACAGCAACCACAGGTGTCTTCTCAAAAGATGCAGCGATTTTTTTTTTACTCTCGAGCTCAAGCCCTTCCATAGCCGCCAATTCTACTTCAAGTCCAAACCAAGTTGTAAGAATGACTAAGTGTCGGCTGCACCAACTTGTCCTCACTCCTGTCTCTTATACACATCTCCTGTGCAGGTGTCTTAGGGGTTTCTTGGGTGCTCGACTGTGGGCACCCTCGTGTTTCACTCCTTACCTCCCTCACCCCTGGTTGACGCTACCTGGGACGGAAGGGCTTGGCTCCAGGATGTCCATGAGGGTGCGGTCAACTGGAACATCGGGTCGTTCCCAGAACTGAGAGAGGGTCCTCCTCTTCTTCCGCAGTAGCTTCAGCTGACAGAATTTGTTGGCACTCAGTGGGTTTTGGACGGGTCTGAAGTCTTTGCCACCAAGCTCTTTGACCAGATTCTTGCTAGTACGCCCAAACAGGGAGGGCATGATGCTAGGAGTGCAGAGGGGAGTACAAAGTTCATTTGGGAGAAAGGGGGCAACCTCTGATAGATCCTTGATGTTTTTCCCCAAAGGAACGGACATGACAGGAGTAGAATTTAGGTCTTAAACCAGACACAGAAGGGAAACTATGACAAAATCTTATTTGTATGTGAATTTTATAGCTAAACTCGTGGAAGAAGCAGAGAGTATGATGGTGTCCAGGGGTTGGGGGTGGTGGGGGAATAGAGTGATATTGGTCAAAGTGTTCAAAGTTTCAATTATACTGGATGGAAAAAACATGGAGCTCTAATGTACAGAATGGTGACTATATAGTTAACACTATTGTATACTTGAAATATGCTGAGGATGTATCTTAAGTGTTCTCATCACACACACGCTAAAGGGAGTATGTGAGGTGGTAAAAGTAGAA
>SJYX01000692.1:263172-311034 GCA_006410675.1 Oreotragus oreotragus | reverse complement strand
GATGGTGGGGGCGGGGGGGGCGGGGCTTCTCTGGTGGCTCAGTGGTAAAGCATCCGCCTGCCAGTGCAGGAGACGTGGGCTCCGTCCCTGATCCAGGCCATGGAGCAGCTAAGCCCCTGCACCACAACCGCTGGACCAGTGTTCTAGAGCCGGGGAGTAGCATCTACCGAAACCCTCGCTCCCCAGAGCCTGTGCTCCGCGAGAAGGGAAGGCATTGCGATGAGAAGCCCACGCACCACAGCTAAAGAGGAGCCCCGCTCTCCGCAGCTAGAGAAAAGCCTGCGTGACAGCGAAGGCGGTACCGCCACAAGAAAGAAAGAAAAACCCGACGGGGCGCATCAGTGCGCAGGGAGACGCTGAAGACACAGGAGAGACAGGGATGCGGGAGAGTTACTTTGTGATTTTTTTTCTTTCTCTTTTGAAAAGTGAGATTCTTTTTTTTTAAAACAAAGATTTCTAATTTTTTCTAATGTGCTCCTGTTCTGATTATCCACTTTATTTTTAGCTAAACTCTCATGCGTGCTTTGGCCTGTACAAATCTTTGGGAGCTTCCTTGTGTTAAAGTCAAGCTTTTTATATTCTGTTAGCTCTCTCTCTCTCTCTGTGTCTCCTCAAATACATTCCAAGGACTCAGCAGGATGTGCTCTCTTCGAATGCTCTAGGGGACAATCCTAACTCACCTCTCCTGGCTTCTGGTGGTCGCCAGCGATCTTTGAACTTCCTTGGCTGTTGTTGCATCATTACAGTCTCTGCCTCCTCCTTCGCACAGTCTCTTGGCTCGTGTCTGCCTGCCTCTCTCTCTCTTTTTTCAGCCACATGGCATGCAGGATCTTAGTTCCCCTGACCAGGAATTGAACCCATGCCTCCCGCAATGGAAGTGCGAAATCACTCTGTGTCTTTTCTTATGAAGACTGGATTTAGGTCCACTCTCATCCAGGATGACCTCTTCTTAGCTTTACTAATTACATCTGCAAAGATTCTATTTCCCAAATAATGTCACATCTGGGGGTGGGGTCCACGTGGATGTGAATTTCTTCCCCAGCTTTCCTGAGTTCAGGGACCACGTGGGTAAATTAACCTGTGAAGGGGTGTGTGTGCATGTCTGTATTAGGTATGCGCAGGGGGTTACCAGCAGCCTGAGGACGTATGAGGTGCCCTCCCCATAAAGTCATTTCAAACACTGCCCTGGACGTGCCCACACACATCTGAGCTGCTGCAAATTGGGCTTGCAGGCTGCCAGCTGGGGATCTCTCCTGGGCCAGAGTAACACTTTTGTTCCAAGAAAAATTCATTTCCAAGTTAAGAGTCAGTGGAAGCTTTGGCTGCTGTTGGGGGAATAGTTTGGTAGGGGGGGCCACCATGCATGGGAGGAAATAGGGAGACCGTTGAAGTAGTTTCTCTAATTGTCCAAGCACTAGATGGTAGGAGCTTTAAAAAAGAACTGTACTGAATTATAGTTTAAATAGATGCCAGGGAGACCTTGGAGCATAATTTTTATAAACTTTATTCGTATATAGGATCTCATCTTTGTAGCTCATCCTATGAGTGCCAGTGACTGGCAGTATCTTCTCACGCATTTCCAATTTATGCCAGAAGGTGGCAGCATTGTAAAGCAGCTGGAAGCTTGTAGGGGCTCCTTGCAATGCCTTCATTTGTGGAGGGACCGGCTGTATCAGGCCTCTATCGTCTCAGCCTCGTCTATGCTCCCTCCCTGCCCTCCTCCACTTTTCTCTCCTCCCCTTCCAGTTTCTTCTCTGCTGGGAGAAATGGGACAATGGCAGAGGGAGTTAATACTGGTTTCTTTTCATATCTTGAGAATAGATTCTCCCTAAACATTGATTGGAAACGGCTCTCTTAAAAATCTCTGGACGGGGGATAAGACCTGAATTACACAGGGAACTTAGAGCTATTTTCAGTGTCTCAGAGAAACTGTGACTTGTAAAATGTCAGCTGCTTATGCTGGGATTACTACGGATTCTGTGGTAAATCTGATTGTTTTCAGGCTGAGCAAAAGCCCAGAATGAGAGTTTTACGTGCTTCTCAAAAAGCAGGGAAATATTATCTCTAGAGAAATTCAGCCAGGCAATTAAACTTTCTCCTTGGTTAACACATGGGAAAACAGGGGTGTGAAAATCTTGGGATTCACTGTTTTGGTGGAAACAAAGATTGTCTTCATGTACTTAGAGAGTGATTGTGACTGGTTGGTGGGGTCAGACACAAGAATCTGGGTTTGGAGTTGGCCAGACCACTAGCTCTGTGACCTCTGGTAGAGAATTCAGACTCGCTGAACTTCAGTTTTCTCATCTTAGGGAACTGCTGTTGGATCTAATTTAAAAAATTGTATAGGATCCTACCATGCATCTAGCACATGGCTGCTACTCAATAAGATTTCCTTGAATGGGTGGAAATAAGGGCAGAAGTAACATGAAGTTTTAAAGGCTGTATCCTTGGTATTATGGCCTGTGTTGTGTTTAGTAGCTCGGTTGTGCTTGACTTTTTGCGACCCAATGCACTATAGCCCGCCAGTCTCCTTCTCCATGTAAGAACACTGGAGTGGGTTGACATGCCCTTCTCCAGGGAATCTTCCTGATCCAGGTATCGAACCTTCGTCTCCTGCATTGCAGGCTGATTCTTTACCATTTGAGCCACCAGAGTGGGGAAAACTCAAAAGCAGAGGAAAGAAGAGAAGGAAAGAGAAGGAAGAGAAAGAGAAAGAAGAGAAAAATGTGATTCTCTCTTTTGGGACGTTTAAACCGCTATTTAAAGTTTATAGGTATTCTTGGGTAATTGAGCACATTTAGAAATGCCCCCTCCCTCCTGAGTGGGAGCATAAGCAACTGGAGTCAGAGACTGAAGCTACTTTCCTTGCACGCTTCACGTGTGTCACATATGTAGAGCACACACTAGCTGTTAAAAAGAAGGGCAAGCATCACAGGGTCTTTTTTACCAGAGTACAGTTAGCCCTGCATGGGAGCTTCCCTTGTGGCTCAGTTGGTAAAGAATCTGCCTGCAACGTGGGAGACCTGGGTTTGATCCCTGGGTTGGGAAGGTCCCCTGGATGAAGGCAAAGGTTACCTACTCCAGTATGGAGAATTCCAGGGACTGTATAGTCCATTGGGTCCTGGAGGGCAAGTCTAATTTTTAATCTGCATCATCCTTGTCATCACCGAGGAAGCAAGACAGTGATTGGCTGCCACCATTCCCTCTCTTAGCTGTGTGTGTGTGTGTGTGTGTGTGTGCGCGCGCATGCACATGCTTCATCACTCAGTTGTGTCTGACTCTTTGTGACCCTTTGGGCCGTAGCCATCCAGGCACCTCTGTCCCTGGGATTATTCAGGCAAAAAAACGGAATGATCTTGTCTCTCATCTTGATTATCCTCCTCCAGGGGATCTTCCTGACCCAGGAATTGAACCCATGTCTCCTGTATCTCTGCAATGCAGGCAGATTCTTTACCCACTGAGCCATCAAGGAGGCCCTGTACATATGGAGGTGTGTAACCTATGTGCAAGTTGATGGTCTCATCCTGTGATGGCGATAGGGAGCGTGTGAACCTGAATATGGGCACTGCAGGTATCCTGTCCTTCTCTTTGGTTTACTTTGCACACACCACCTGCCTCCCAGGTGGGCAGGGGGCAGAGGCAGGTGGGGGTCTTCCAGTTAAGGTAGCTCAAGTCAGCAAGGTACTGAAGGGTAATCTCCTCCCACTGGCCGTTTCTTTTTGTTGTTTCTTTGTTTTTCTCAAGAAGTAAATGCTGGTGTTTATTTTAGATTATCGATATTTTAGATTCATTTGTATTCATTTTCAGCAATCTTTAAGAGCTATCCAACTGGTCTCTGTAAGCTTGAGTGCCCCTGATGACTTTGCTTCAGGTGAACTTTAAGAAAATCCCCACGTGGGATCTAAGACCTGAGACCATTGATTCCCTTTCCTTCTCGTGGACTTCTCAGGCTGTGCCTCTTGTTCGCTGTTCTTACCTTGGACACACCAAGGCTCAATATTCCTTCTAGACGTAGGGCCCTCCCATCTCATCTCCAATTAGGGGAGGCTGTTGTTTAGTCACTAACTCATGTCTGACTCTTTTGTGACCCCCTGGGTTGTAGCCCACCAGGCTCTTCTGTCCATGGAATTCTCCAAGCAAGAATACTTGAGTGGGTTGCCATGCCCGCCTCATGTAAGTATAGGTTTCCATAAAAGATTAAGGGAAAGCTTGTCATTAAATGAGCTGCTGCCTATGATTGAATGACCACACACAAGACGCCAGGTGTTGAGGACATAGAGAGAATAAGACAGCTTCAGGGAATGTATATTTTATAAGCTGTCATCTCAGAAAATGGGAAAGAAGGTTGTATTCTCTCTTGCTGTGTGACAAATCGTTCTGAAACATAGTGACTTCAGATTACAAACATTTAATGTGTGTTTCCCTGTTCCCGTGGGTCAGGAAATTGGAAGCGACCGTAGCTGGATGTTTCGGGCCTGTGGTCTTTCGTGTGACTGGAGTCTGATGCCGGCTGAGGCTGTGCTCACCGGAAGGCTTACCTGAGGCTGGAGAATCTGATTTGAAGATGGGTCTCTCACGTGGCTGTTGACAGGAGGCTTGGTTCCTTACTGTGTGGGCCAAGCCACGGATGGCTTGAGTGTCCTTGCAATATGGCAGGTAGCTTTCCCCAGAATGAACGATGAGGGAGAGAGTGAGAGAAGAAAGTTTCCATGCCTCATACAGTCTACTCACACACTGTGAATTCTCCATATTGCATTTGTTAGAAGTTAGTCCCTGGGGCTTCCCTGATGGTCTAGTGGTTGGGGCTCTGTTTCCAGTGCAGGGGGTGCATGGGATCCCTGGTTGGGGAGCTAGGATCCCACATGCCTCTCGTGGCCTGACCTAAGAAAGACATAAATAATGATTGCAGAAAAAAAAGAATCCCTAAGCCCAACTCCTGTTCATGCTCCATCTCTTGAAGTGAGGGGTACCAAGTAATTTGTGGACTCTTTTAAAACCATCACATAGATGTATAAGTATGTTTTTATCTACTTACCGATGTCCTGGTCCCTTCAGGATGCAGAAGCAGGCCCCTGTGCCCAGATATTCATTCATTTAACAAACAGTCATCGAGCACCCACTACTTGCCCGCGATCCCAACAGTGAAACATAACTCTCTTTCTTCACTGAGACTCTGGAAAGAATTAAGAAAATTCTCAGCTTTGTTAAAAAATTTGAAGAGCTATCTTACAGAATACAGGAGGAGAAGGGGGTGACAGAGGATGAGATGGTCAGAGAACATCACCCACTCAATGCACATGAGTTTGAGCAAACCCCGGGAATGCGGAAGGCCAGGGAAGCCTTGTATGTGGCAGTTCTTGGGGTTGCAAAGAGGCGGACGTGAGTTTAGTGACTTAGCAGCAGCAACAGCGAATCTTATAGAGTAACCAAGAAATTAACCATCTGACCAAGATAAGGGTGCACGCCAACCAGCTGCAAATTAAGAGCGCAAGTGTACTCCAGTCGAATGTATTCTGGGTTGCTTTTTATTTTGGAAATCCTTCTGCTTTTGTAACGGTTGCCTAGCAACCAGAGCTTTGTTCTCAAGTCACACCAGGAGTGTTGGAACAGAGGTGCTCAACAGTATTAACATTCATTGCGTTTCTAGAGCAGCAGAGAAACTCTGGAGGCTGAGCGCGCTGAGGGTCACCTGGCCGTGCACGGTCAGGGGAGGGGTGTGCACACAAGGCCAGCCTGTCTTTTTATGGATGGCTAAGAATGACATCAGTCACATCTAAGAAAGGATAAGGCTTGTTTTCAAATGTCCTTGACACTTGCTTCAGCAACACTTGAGTTGAAATGGGAATGACGTAGAAAATACAACGCGGCTTATTTGCCAGTGAAATAGTCTACAGTTTCAGGATTAAAAGCTACACGTTTTGGACATGTTGGTACATAGATAACGCAAAGCCAGCTACTTCTCAAAATTTGCATTAGCCCCAAATCAGAAAGTCTTACTTTCCTTTTCTTACATGTTTTGAATTAAATAAAATCCAGTAAACATCTAGCGGGCACACGCTATATGCAAGTCTCTGGATTAAATGCTCCTGAACTGCAAGAATAATAATGTTTGACCTCGCTCATTCATTCATTCAATCAATGAAGATTTATTGAAGATACAATCTGCCAGTTACTCTGCACGACACTGATAATATAGACATAAATTGTTCTTGTATTACATTCTAGTGGGGCTTGTGACATAGTGGGAAAGAGAAAAACTCATGTAGCTCTCCTGGTGAAGGAGAAGGAAAGAGGACTCCTGTGGGCGTGTATGAGAATTTTGACAGTTATACAGAAATCGCCAAATCAGCATTTCTAGATGTTTTGCTGTGAACCATGCTTGAGGTGCAGGTTCTTTTTTTTTTTTTTTTTTTAATGAAGTATAGTTGATTTACAATGTTGTGCCAATCTCTGTTAGACAGCAGAGTGACTCAATTATAGCCACCTTCCCCCCACCCCATATATATATATTTAAAAATATTCTTTTCCATTAGGGCTTATCCTGGGAGACTGGATGTGCTTCCCCGTGCTATACAGCAGGACCTGGTTGTTTATCCAATCTAAACATGATCGTTTTCCTCTGCTGCTGCTAAGTTGCTTCAGTTGTGTCCAACTCTGTGTGACCCCATGGACTGCGGCCCACCAGGCTCCTCTGCCCATGGGATTTTCCAGGCAAGAGCACTGGAGTGGGGTGCCATTGCCTGCTCCGCTGTTTTCCTCTACCACCCCCAAATCCCAGTCCGTCCTGCTCCCCCACCCTTGGCCACCACAGGTCTGTTCTCTGTGTCTGTGAGTCTTTTTCTGTTTCAAAGAGAGGTTCATTTGTGCCGTATTTTAGACTGCACATTTAGGTGATACGAGGGTTGTCTTTCTCGTTCTGACTTATCTCAGTTAGTATGATAATATCTAGCTGTAATCCATGTCGCTGCCAATGGCGGTAACTGAAATTAGGGAAGTTTTGGAGAAAAACTGCAAAAGAGTATGGCAGATGAAGGAGAGAAGGAGGAAGCCAACGCAATTTGGCTCTTTTTCTTCTTTGGCTGTGGCTGCACTGGGTCTCCAGCGCTGCACGTGGATTTTCTCTAGCTGCGGTGCGGGGGCTGCTCTCTTTTGTGGCGCGTGGGCTTCTCACTGCAGTGGCGTCTCTCGTTGCAGGGCACAGACTCTAGGGCATGTGGTCTCAGTAGCTGTGGTGCCCTCGGGCTTAGCCGTCCAGCATCATGTGGAATCCTCCTGGACCGGGGATCGAACCTGTGCCTCTGCACTGGCAGGTGGACTCCCAACCACTGAATCACCAGGGAAGCCCAGATTTGTCATCTGGAGCCTGATGATCAGGTTGGGAGTGTCCTAACTGAAGTAAGGAAGTCAGGAGAATGATCTGAAGTAGGGCAAAGGCATGACGCCCATTGTAGGCATATTGAGTTGCCAGTGCTGGGTGGGCATCCAACCTGGTAGTGGGAAACGGGACCACAGCTAAGGAGTGAGACTATTTTTAAAATGTGAGGAAATCATTAAAAACAAAAACGTAGTGGGTAAAATCCCCAGAGAGAGCATAGGCATGGATATGTTAATCGATCAGCTGCCGTAACAGAGGAGCAGAGACAGAGTGGTTAACAATAGAAAGTTGCATTCTCGTGGTTCTGTCTGAAGGCTGGAAGTCAAGTTCAGGTTGCCAGCATGCTCAGGCCTCTGGTTTGCAGGCAGCGTCTTCTTGCTTTCCCTAGGTGCATGGGTGTGGAGAGAGACAGGGAGGGAGAGAGAGGATGGGTGGATCTTCCTCTTCTTACAAGGACACCAGTTTTTATCATCGTGGCATCTGATCCCATCTCTTTGTGGCAAATAGATGGGGAAACACTGGAAACAGCGACAGACTTTATTTTCTTGGGCTCCAAAATCACGACAGATGGTGACTGCAGCCATGAAATTAAAAGACGCTTGCTCCTTGGAAGAAAAGCTATGACCAACCTAGACAGCATCTTAAAAAGCAGAGACATTACTTTGCCAACAAAGGTCCATCTACTCAGAACTTTGGTTTTTCCAGGGGTCATGTATGGATGTGAGAGATGGACCATAAAGAAAGCTGAGCACCAAAGGATTGATGCTTTTGGACTGTGGTGCTGGAGAAGACTCTTGAGAGTCCCTTGGGCTGCACGGAGATCCAACCAGTCTGTCCTAAAGGAAATCAGTCCTGAATATTCATAGGAAGGATTGATGCTGAAGCTGAAATTCCAATCCTCTGGCCACCTCATGCGAAGAGTTGACTCACTGGAAAAGACTCTGATGCTGGGAGGGATTGGGGGCAGGAGGAGAAGGGGACGACAGAGGATGAGATGGCTGGATGGCATCACGGGCTCGATGGACATGAGTTTGCGCGAGCTCCGGGAGTTGGTGTGCTGCAGTCCATGAGCTGCAAAGAGTCGGACATGACTGAGCGACTGAGCTGAACTGAATTTTAATTTAACACCAAAAACCTTTTGTATTGGGGTACAGCTGATTAATAATGTTGTGGTAGTTTCACGTGAACAGTGAAGGGACTCAGTCATACGTATACACATGTCCATTCTCCCCCAAACCTCTCTCCCATCCAGACTGGCGCATAACACTGAGCAGAGTTCATGCGTATACAGTAGGTCCTTGTTGGTTATCCATTTTAAATATAGCAGTGTGCACATGACCTTCCCAAAGTCGCTAACTGTCCCTTCCAGAAGGGACAGAAGTTTGTTTTCTAAGTCTCTCTGTAAGTTCATTTGTATCATTTCCTTTTAGATTCCACATGAAAGGGATGTGGTAAGATATTACTCCTGCTCTGTCTGACTTACTTCACTCAGTAGGATTCTCTCTATGACCTCATTTTCATCTTGAAAGAAAGTGAAAATTGAAAGTGTTAGTCGCTGAGTTGTGTCCGACTCTTTGTAACCCCATGGACTGTAGCCTGTCAGCCTCCTCTGCCCATGGAATTCTCCAGGCAACAATGCTGGAGTGGGTTGCCATGGTCTTCTCCAAGGGATCTTCCTAATCCAGGGATTGAACCCAGGTTTCCTGCATTGCAGGCAGATTCTTTATCAGTTGAGGTATGAACCCAGGTCTCCCTCATTACAGGCAGATTCTTTACCATCTGAGACACGACGGAAGTCCAAGGATACTGGAATGGGTATCCCTTCTCCAGGGGATCTTCCCAAGACAGGAATCAAACCAGGATCTCCCGTGTTGCAGGTAGATTCTTTACCAGCTGAGCTACAAAGGAAGCCCCATTTTAATCTTAATGATCTAAAAGTCTTATCTCCAAATATAGTCACAAAGGTACTAGGGCTTTGACATAATGATCTTTAGGGGGAAACACTTCAGTCCATAGCATAAGAAAGATGGGCCACAGGTAGACCCAGGTAGAGGACCCAGATTTAGGATTTGAGAGGAAGAAGAGGAACCAGTGAAGATGATTTCTTACCGTGTGTGTTTGTTTGCAGACAAGTGTGTGTATTCCAGATCCCCTGGGAACCAATGGTCTGTCAGTTACTTTGTAAGACAGATGGCACCTCCTCCAGGCAGACCTCCCTGCCTGTCGTTCACATGAACCTGAGGTTGCCTTTCTAACACCTATTTCAGGTTCCCTCTGCATTTAAACACATTTTGTTATCATTATGCCTATGAGTTTGCTTCTGCAACAGACTTAGCTAGGATTCCGGACCAAATCCTCCTGACTCTAGAATGCATGCTTTTCCCGCTATGCTTTGCTGGAATGATTTCTAGCCTGACCCCAGTGTAAGACAATTGAGACCCTAAAATGAAGCAATGAATATGAAATGGTTTTGTAAATGGTAAGTTAACATGTGACTATAAACTGACATTCCTAGTATAAGCCTTTATAATTTATGTTTGTATGTGTGTTAAGGTGGCATTATTACAAATGGCTGAAATGTCTGTGTGTATGTTCATTAATATATAATAAATCATGTATGTATGAATACAGAACAGCATTAATATTTTATGAGTTTAGAATTTTCACAAGTGTGTTCATGCACGATATATCTGTGGTAGGTATGATGTATGTGTACTGGGGTGAGTGTGTGTGTTTTTATCTTGGTGCTCAGAAAACAGCCATGTTACTGGCTTTTAAAATGTACTCTATTAAAGAGGAATTTAAGCAGAAAAAGAAAACATTGCGCATGTCCTGGTATCAGAACGTAAACACATTCACAGTCTTGGGTGTTAATAATAATAGTTATTAAGCTTCACTTTTAGTGAATTTGCGGTTTTTAGCCTATGAAATGTGGTCCTGAGCACCCTCCTATTTGTTCTCACCACATCCTCGTGAGGGCTCCCGATTTGTATGTTGGGAGAAGCACATGTTTTGACGCTTGTCAAAACTCAGGTTTCTCTTCTGGCTTCTGCCAACTTACTAGCTTTGGTGTCTTATCACAGTTACATTGCACTATCGCAGTGTATTTTAATAGTTACGCTGTTGAGTGCCTTTTATGTTGAAGCTCTTTTACCTATTACTGTGTCTAAGCTTAATATGGACCCTCTACAGGAGAGGTCTCAATATTAATTCCATTTCCAGATGAGAACACTGCATCTCAGAGAAGTTACATGATCCATGTGGTCAGAGAACACACTTTGTGCAACTTGAATCCTTTAAAATATACTGAGGTCTTTTACTGCCCAGGATCGAATCTATCTTGGTAAGTGTTCCACGTACCTTTGGGAAGAACATGTATTGTCTATTGGTTCTTGTTGGTTGATAGGGTTGTTCATGTCTTCTATATCCTTACTGTTCTAGCAGCTTTTGAGAGATACCCGTGGGTATTGAAATCTCAGCCTGGAAATGCCAGTTTCTCAATCAGGTTTTACTTCACAGAGTTTTAGTTTAGTAGTTTTTAGTTATAGGTGGTGCTAGTGGTAAAGAACCCATCTGCCAGTGCAGGAGGCATAAGAAATGATCCCTGGGTTGGGAAGATCCCCTGGAGGAGGAGGGCATGGCAACCCACTGCAGTATTCTTGTGTTGAGAATCCCATGAACAGAACAGTGTGGTGGGCTACCGTCCATAGGGTCACAAAGAGTCAGATACAACTGAGTGACTTAGCATGCACACACACACACACACACACACTCAGATACAACTGAGTGACTTAGCATGCACACACACACACTCAGATACAACTGAGTGACTTAGCATGCACACACACGCACGCACACACACATACATACATACATACACAGTGAAAATGAAACATGAGTAAGTTCTCTCTTGCTGGCCTGGCACGGAGCGTGAAATATGTTTTGTCTTCCCAACAATCATGCCCTTTGGGAAACAGTGATTGGATGGTTAGATGGAGAGACGGATGGATGGATGGATAAATGAATGAACAGAAGCAGACTTTCTGTCCACTCACTCAATGAAGACCTCCTGAGCCTCTTTGCTGGGACAGGACTGAACTGTCTCTGGCATCACAGGGATCACGGAACACATGAAGTTTCGGATCTCAAGGTACAGTGATCGCGCAACTCACATGAAGGACAGGAACCAGCCTTGACCTGAGAGCAGGTTTCGAGGAGGCCAGAGCTGGGGTAAGTGGACGACTTGAAAAGATGATGCCCGGTGGGAAGAAAGGTCATTAGGGATCAACGCTGGCTGGCAGTGGCTGCAGACCGCACCCCCCCCCACCCCCCGCCCCTCCCTGGGATGCAGCCTCCCAGCTTTTCCTCCCCTCCAGCTCGGCCTCAGCCAGGATGGGTGGTGTGAGCTGCTTCCTGTGATGTATTCAGAGCCATTGCTCAGTAATATAACTGTCTGTTCCAAATGTCTTTACTTAGCATTTAGCGAGAGCCCGACCTTTTTCCACCCAAGGCCGTTACTTATATCAGTGGCTCTGTGTGTGTTTGTAGCCAGGATAAATCCCCCCCGAGTCAGGGGCAATAGATCATGAGCTCCATCATTTACGGCCTATAAATTAAAGGGTGGCTGGCAAAGCTGGCTTCTGTGCCTGGCGGCCTGCTCCTTCGATACACAGTGTCACTCTTTTATCGGGGGGATCGTGGGGGCAGGCTGTCTGGTCTCCTTCTGAACCCCCTGAAAGACAGTATTTACCGGCTATGGAAACACCTTCACCGCATGTTTATTTCTTTGAGACGCTCTGCCCCAAACTCATTGGCTCCTTGTTCGCGACTCTGTCCTGAGCCGTCTGGGCATTTAATGGCTTGGGTTGGTATGCCGTCCACATTTCCAAGGCTCCTCAGTGGCGGCAGAATCCGCTTTTAAAAACCCCACCACACCCAGAGTGTTTGGGGTTTCATAATGGCAAAGAGTGGCTGTCTTCAGCTCTCTGGAGGTTTGCATTCCTCAGACAGGGCGTTCCTCCCTTTGCTCGGAGGCCACAGAGCTCCATTGATGTCCAGGACCATCCCATCCCTGCTCCTCGAGAGACCTGGCGCCACACCAGGGGCTCCGACCTCCCCGTCGCATCCCCTGGGGGGAACAGACGCACGACTGTGGAGTCCTAGATCTCGGGATGAGCCTTGACCTTGTAGGAAGATGGTCCTCGGTAGATGTCTCTGTCAGGGTCGGGTTTCGGAGAACTGATGCTGCCTCTGTATTTGGAACAACGGCAGTTATCATGTAAGCAGTCCTAAGATGCCTCGGTCCTGTCCAAAGATGCTGCGTGATGTGCCAGGAGGAGATGGGGGGAGCACAGGGGAGTGAGCCTGAAACAGTCCTGGGACTGCAGATTTGGAAGGCACATTAGAGGCCGTCCGGTCTAACACTCTACGGGATGCGAGAATCCCACCCTGACCTTCGAGACAAGCGCCCATTGGTGGCTCAGTGGGTGGGGCCTGTCTGGTGCCCAGCCTTTGTGGCATCTCCTGCTGTTGGCTGGAGCTCTCAGGACCCCAGCTATCCCAAGGCTGGAGCATTTCTAGAAACCCTCAAGAAGTTAGTGAATCTAACATTTAGGTCCCCCTTGGGCTGCTACTCTATTCCCCATCTTTGCCCAGTTATCCAGCAACTGGGATGAAGCCATGCCTACACCAGCTACCAGTCCCTCCTCCTCGGTTTTCATGGTGTAGCTACTTCCCAGCCCGGCTTTGTCCTGCGAAGATCATCTCCCCAGGGCTTATAGCCTTGTCCTTGGGCCCAGCCCACTGATTGAGGTCTTGCTGGCTGGTCTTGCTTGCTTCCCCTCCTCCTCAATGTAGACCCGTACCTTGAGCATACGTTTCTCCCAGTTTCTTGTTGCTATGCTCTGTCTTCTGGGGCCGGTGGAAACCCTGAGCTAGCTCCCCTCACTGGTGAAGGCACCCTGCACCGGAGTCAGGCTGCTGGGCTAGCCACCTTCCTAGGACTTGCGGCTCAGCCCATGCATAGAGTGTTTAATTTCAAATCCTGGGTTACCTGGGACCATCTGTGTATCATCCAGCTGTAGCTTCTCAAGATAGTCCTATGCACCTACAGCAAAATGAATGACTCTTCTGAGGTGGGAAATCTGTTTAAGGATAAAATATATCCTGTATTGAATAAGTACCACAGGCCAGACACTTTGCATGTAATACTTTACGTGCGTCAGATCCCCAAAGCCTATGAGGTGGGTGGTATTATTATTATTACAATTACTATTGTTATTTTAAAATGTCCTGTGTTCACAGCACAGGCACTAGAGCCGGAGTTCCTGATTGAAATGCCTGCTCTGCTGTTTTCTAATTCCCTGGAGGCTCAGATGGTAAAGAGCCTGTCTTCAATCCAGGAGACCCAGGTTCGATCCCTGGGTCAGGAAGATGCCCTGGAGAAGGGAACGGCAACCCACTGCTGTATTCCTGCCTGGAGAATTCCACGGACAGAGGAGCCTGGCGGGCTGTGGTCCACGGGGCTGCAAAGAGTCGGACATGACTTAGAGACTAAACCACCATCACCTTGGAAAAGCTGCTTAGCTTCTTTTTGACTCGGTCTTTTTTTCTCATTCAGAGAATAAAACTATTAATGCCCATTTCCGAGGGTTGTGATTTAGAACAGTGCCTCACTGGGCCCAGAGATGTTGAGCCCCATGCCTAGTAACAGTAAACGGTCAAGCTGGGACTTGCAGAAAGGCCGTCTGGCTCTAAGGCTGCCTCTCTCTCTGCATCTCCCTGCCCCCTTTCTCAGCCTGGGAGCCAAGAGATTAGCCTGGGTGATGCCTTAGGTGGCATTTCTTTGTAACACTCAAAGTCCTTGCTTTCATTGATTTTGAACTAGTCCCTTTGCATTGGTAAAGACCACGTTATTAATCTGTTTGTCAAGAAAAAAACAGTGCCTCCTGGTCTCATGGTTCAGAGAACAGAACTGGTTTTGGGAACCCTTGCGTTTGGGACCAGCCTCTGCCACTCCCCAGCCGGGTGACCTTGGGCAAGTCCGCCAATCTCTTCTGCTGTGGGTTTTGTCATCTGTAAAAGCAGGAGAATGAAATTTCCCTCACAGGGCTGCAGGGGATTCAATTAGATGACGTGCATCAGTGGGTGTGAAAGCGTCTTGTTAACCTCTTTAGCTTCAGGTTTCTCCTTTGGAAAGTGGGATGGTGATACCTGCTTATAAGGATTCAGTGAGAAAATCCATGCACACTGTCTGGCACGGAGCAGCTTCTCAGTTGACGCTGCTAGGATGGTCGTTGTCATCATCCTTAAGGCATCCTGTGCAAATAAGAATTCGCTTGTTTTCCTCTGATGGAGACTTTCAGCTAAGCCACTCATATGCTCGCCTCTTCTCCTGGACAAACACAAGAGTCTGCGAGATGGTTGCCCAGACTTAGCGCACTGAGTGTGGCTGCGAAGCAGATTTTCCCTCTGCCTGCAGATAACTAGTCTCCAGGGGGCCTCAAACCTGTGACCTTGCCTTCATTAGCCATGTGAACCGGCTGGCCCAGTCTGCCCTCCGTAATAATTCCTGCCAGATGACAAAGAATATCTTACCCCATGAGCCTTGGGTTCATACCAACCTTTGACCCTATTCACTTAAAAGGTAATAGGCAACAGAAGCACCCATTCATTTATCCAGCAAGCATTTATCAAGGGACATTCTTGAGTTTCTTCGTTCATCAGGACTCGGTATGCCTGCTGCTGACTCTTTCAGACTGCCGCCTTCTTCCCGAGATAAGAACAAAGTCAGGTATCTGAGTTTCTCCCGTCTCAGGGCCATTCATCACCTTTTCTCTTCTCTCCACACCCAGTCGAGTCAGGAACTCACATTAAAAGGGCTTGGAGCGGATGACTCTGAGAAAGCCCAGGACCCGGGACCCTTTCCCTTTATGGTCCCATTAGTGGGCTGATGGGTGAGGACCACGTGAGGGGCCGAGTCTAAGAAAGCCCGGCTGACAAATGCAGAACACATGTTGAGTGTCGTGAGGCTGTGGCACCTCCTTTGCACACGCAGGTCTGCTTAATTCAGTCCAGCAAGTTTTGGGCAAGTGCCCGACTGCTTGTTTATTCAGTGATCGAGCCACTCATTCATCAAACATTTCTTGAGTGTCGTATACAAGTGCTATACTGTACTGCAGACAAAAGAAATCTATAATGCTTACCTTGCCTGCATGCTAACGGGAGCTACAATTTGCATTTGCAAAACACCCAGAAAAGAATTACATGCATAGGGCAGAAGAAAAAAATATTCACTTCACTTCACATTCACTTAACACTCACAAACTAACTGTGTGTCATGCTGTATGTTAGATGCCATCCCCAGAGAGGAGCAGCAGACACATTGTTTCCACCATCGAGGAGCCTTGGGAAACCGCCTTAGACCCGGCCATCAAAGAACCATCAAAATTAATGAGATCTGCACCCCACTCCAGTACTCTTGCCTGGAAAATCCCATGGACGGAGGAGCCTGGTAGGCTGCAGTCCATGAAGTCGCTGAGAGCTGGACATGACTGAGTGACTTCACTTTGACTTTTCACTTTCATGCACTGGAGAAGGAAATGGCAACTCACTCCCGTGTTCTTGCTTGGAGAATCCCAGGGACAGGGGAGCCTGGTGGGCTGCCGTCTATGGGGTCGCACAGAGTCGGACACGACTGAGGCAACTTAGCAGCAGCAGCAGCAGTTAGGAGGAAGAGATGGTTATGCCAAACGTGGGGGCAGCGGGAAGAACATACGGAACGGTTCTATTTGGTGTTTGAAGAGAGATTTCAATCATTTTGTCTGTCATAGGTGAAGGGTGGGCTTTCCCGGGTGACTCAGGGGTAAAGAATCTGCCTGCCAATGCAGGAGATGTGTGTTTGATCCCTGGGTCGGGAAGATCCCCTGGAGGAGGAAAAGTGGGCTGCCGTCTATGGGGTCGCACAGAGTCGGACACGACTGAGGCAACTTAGCAGCAGCAGCAGCAGTTAAGAGGAAGAGATGGTTATGCCAAACGTGGGGGCAGCGGGAAGAACATACGGAACGGTTCTATTTGGTGTTTGAAGAGAGATTTCAATCATTTTGTCTGTCATAGGTGAAGGGTGGGCTTTCCCTGGTGACTCAGGGGTAAAGAATCTGCCTGCCAATGCAGGAGATGTGTGTTTGATCCCTGGGTCGGGAAGATCCCCTGGAGGAGGAAAGACAACCCACTCCAGGATCCTTGCCTGGAGAACCCCAGGGACAGAGGAGCTTGGTGGGCTTACAGCCCATGGGGTCTCAGAGTTGGGACTGGCTGAGGCACACAGGTGGTGGTCTGGTTTTCCGTCTGGCAGTGCGTGAGTCAGGGCTAGGAGTGGGCCGTGTCCTAAAAGGGGACCCACCTGCCTGCACTGCCAGTGAGCAGGGCTGGTCCCCTCTGCCTCCAGGGCCCTCCTGTTTCTGATCTGCTGACCTCTGTCATCAGTGTGTATGCAAGACACGCTTCTTGTGGAACTGGGACTGGAATTCCCTGGGAATTTGAGTCCTACTGAGCTTGGGAATGCTGTCTTGGTCCTTTCCCCCTTTCTAGGCTCAAAGAGGTTCCTAAGACCAGCCTCAGAGGAACATAAAGAGGAACACTAAAATTCACACTAATAATTCATTCCTTACCGTCATGTTAAATAGCACATACAAACACACCATCACTAGCTGAAAATGAGACCACGAGAAAGGAAAGAGCTCAGCTCCTCTGATGGCCCTTTGTCTTCCCTCTTGGACAGGGGGTCCTATATTTTTTATTTTGCTCTAGGCCTCAAAAATGATGTAGCTCTCCCTGCATTCAGGGCTTATCCTACCAAACATTTTTGGTGTGCCTGACCTGGACAGCTACAGCACTCAGCTGAGAGACAGCTGAGCTTGCCTTGGTTCCTTCCTTCTTTGATGACGTCGTCCTTCCAGGTGCTGGCCATCCACAGATCAACAGGATGCACCCCCTGCTTGATCAGGAGTTTCCAGTCCAGTGAGGGGAGCCGAGGGCAGGGGCACCCCGTGTATGGGGAGGTGGGGAAGGCTGTGTCTGCTGAGGCTCCCCTACCCCATTCTGTTTCCCAGAACCCAGCACAGGGCCTGGTACATGGGGAGGGCTCCATATATGTTTGATGAAAGAATGCGCAATGTAATGAACATGAACGTGTCTTGTTAACTGCTTAACACTATGGAAATAGGAGGGTTATCCCTAATGGTGGGGGAAATATAGGTACTGCAGAGAATATAGCTATCCAGAGACCCGCCCGTCCCTGGGATGCAGCCTCCCAGCTTTTCCTCCCCTCCAGCTCGGCCTCAGCCAGGATGGGTGGTGTGAGCTGCTTCCTGTGATGTATTCAGAGCCATTGCTCAGTAATATAACTGTCTGTTCCAAATGTCTTTACTTAGCATTTAGCGAGAGCCCGACCTTTTTCCACCCAAGGCCGTTACTTATATCAGTGGCTCTGTGTGTGTTTGTAGCCAGGATAAATCCCCCCCGAGTCAGGGGCAATAGATCATGAGCTCCATCATTTACGGCCTATAAATTAAAGGGTGGCTGGCAAAGCTGGCTTCTGTGCCTGGCGGCCTGCTCCTTCGATACACAGTGTCACTCTTTTATCGGGGGGATCGTGGGGGCAGGCTGTCTGGTCTCCTTCTGAACCCCCTGAAAGACAGTATTTACCGGCTATGGAAACACCTTCACCGCATGTTTATTTCTTTGAGACGCTCTGCCCCAAACTCATTGGCTCCTTGTTCGCGACTCTGTCCTGAGCCGTCTGGGCATTTAATGGCTTGGGTTGGTATGCCGTCCACATTTCCAAGGCTCCTCAGTGGCGGCAGAATCCGCTTTTAAAAACCCCACCACACCCAGAGTGTTTGGGGTTTCATAATGGCAAAGAGTGGCTGTCTTCAGCTCTCTGGAGGTTTGCATTCCTCAGACAGGGCGTTCCTCCCTTTGCTCGGAGGCCACAGAGCTCCATTGATGTCCAGGACCATCCCATCCCTGCTCCTCGAGAGACCTGGCGCCACACCAGGGGCTCCGACCTCCCCGTCGCATCCCCTGGGGGGAACAGACGCACGACTGTGGAGTCCTAGATCTCGGGATGAGCCTTGACCTTGTAGGAAGATGGTCCTCGGTAGATGTCTCTGTCAGGGTCGGGTTTCGGAGAACTGATGCTGCCTCTGTATTTGGAACAACGGCAGTTATCATGTAAGCAGTCCTAAGATGCCTCGGTCCTGTCCAAAGATGCTGCGTGATGTGCCAGGAGGAGATGGGGGGAGCACAGGGGAGTGAGCCTGAAACAGTCCTGGGACTGCAGATTTGGAAGGCACATTAGAGGCCGTCCGGTCTAACACTCTACGGGATGCGAGAATCCCACCCTGACCTTCGAGACAAGCGCCCATTGGTGGCTCAGTGGGTGGGGCCTGTCTGGTGCCCAGCCTTTGTGGCATCTCCTGCTGTTGGCTGGAGCTCTCAGGACCCCAGCTATCCCAAGGCTGGAGCATTTCTAGAAACCCTCAAGAAGTTAGTGAATCTAACATTTAGGTCCCCCTTGGACTGCTACTCTATTCCCCATCTTTGCCCAGTTATCCAGCAACTGGGATGAAGCCATGCCAACACCAGCTACCAGTCCCTCCTCCTCGGTTTTCATGGTGTAGCTACTTCCCAGCCCGGCTTTGTCCTGCGAAGATCATCTCCCCAGGGCTTATAGCCTTGTCCTTGGGCCCAGCCCACTGATTGAGGTCTTGCTGGCTGGTCTTGCTTGCTTCCCCTCCTCCTCAATGTAGACCCGTACCTTGAGCATACGTTTCTCCCAGTTTCTTGTTGCTATGCTCTGTCTTCTGGGGCCGGTGGAAACCCTGAGCTAGCTCCCCTCACTGGTGAAGGCACCCTGCACCGGAGTCAGGCTGCTGGGCTAGCCACCTTCCTAGGACTTGCGGCTCAGCCCATGCATAGAGTGTTTAATTTCAAATCCTGGGTTACCTGGGACCATCTGTGTATCATCCAGCTGTAGCTTCTCAAGATAGTCCTATGCACCTACAGCAAAATGAATGACTCTTCTGAGGTGGGAAATCTGTTTAAGGATAAAATATATCCTGTATTGAATAAGTACCACAGGCCAGACACTTTGCATGTAATACTTTATGTGCGTCAGATCCCCAAAGCCTATGAGGTGGGTGGTATTATTATTATTACAATTACTATTGTTATTTTAAAATGTCCTGTGTTCACAGCACAGGCACTAGAGCCGGAGTTCCTGATTGAAATGCCTGCTCTGCTGTTTTCTAATTCCCTGGAGGCTCAGATGGTAAAGAGCCTGTCTTCAATCCAGGAGACCCAGGTTCGATCCCTGGGTCAGGAAGATGCCCTGGAGAAGGGAACGGCAACCCACTGCTGTATTCCTGCCTGGAGAATTCCACGGACAGAGGAGCCTGGCGGGCTGTGGTCCACGGGGCTGCAAAGAGTCGGACATGACTTAGAGACTAAACCACCATCACCTTGGAAAAGCTGCTTAGCTTCTTTTTGACTCGGTCTTTTTTTCTCATTCAGAGAATAAAACTATTAATGCCCATTTCCGAGGGTTGTGATTTAGAACAGTGCCTCACTGGGCCCAGAGATGTTGAGCCCCATGCCTAGTAACAGTAAACGGTCAAGCTGGGACTTGCAGAAAGGCCGTCTGGCTCTAAGGCTGCCTCTCTCTCTGCATCTCCCTGCCCCCTTTCTCAGCCTGGGAGCCAAGAGATTAGCCTGGGTGATGCCTTAGGTGGCATTTCTTTGTAACACTCAAAGTCCTTGCTTTCATTGATTTTGAACTAGTCCCTTTGCATTGGTAAAGACCACGTTATTAATCTGTTTGTCAAGAAAAAAACAGTGCCTCCTGGTCTCATGGTTCAGAGAACAGAACTGGTTTTGGGAACCCTTGCGTTTGGGACCAGCCTCTGCCACTCCCCAGCCGGGTGACCTTGGGCAAGTCCGCCAATCTCTTCTGCTGTGGGTTTTGTCATCTGTAAAAGCAGGAGAATGAAATTTCCCTCACAGGGCTGCAGGGGATTCAATCAGATGACGTGCATCAGTGGGTGTGAAAGCGTCTTGTTAACCTCTTTAGCTTCAGGTTTCGCCTTTGGAAAGTGGGATGGTGATACCTGCTTATAAGGATTCAGTGAGAAAATCCATGCACACTGTCTGGCACGGAGCAGCTTCTCAGTTGACGCTGCTAGGATGGTCGTTGTCATCATCCTTAAGGCATCCTGTGCAAATAAGAATTCGCTTGTTTTCCTCTGATGGAGACTTTCAGCTAAGCCACTCATATGCTCGCCTCTTCTCCTGGACAAACACAAGAGTCTGCGAGATGGTTGCCCAGACTTAGCGCACTGAGTGTGGCTGCGAAGCAGATTTTCCCTCTGCCTGCAGATAACTAGTCTCCAGGGGGCCTCAAACCTGTGACCTTGCCTTCATTAGCCATGTGAACCGGCTGGCCCAGTCTGCCCTCCGTAATAATTCCTGCCAGATGACAAAGAATATCTTACCCCATGAGCCTTGGGTTCATACCAACCTTTGACCCTATTCACTTAAAAGGTAATAGGCAACAGAAGCACCCATTCATTTATCCAGCAAGCATTTATCAAGGGACATTCTTGAGTTTCTTCGTTCATCAGGACTCGGTATGCCTGCTGCTGACTCTTTCAGACTGCCGCCTTCTTCCCGAGATAAGAACAAAGTCAGGTATCTGAGTTTCTCCCGTCTCAGGGCCATTCATCACCTTTTCTCTTCTCTCCACACCCAGTCGAGTCAGGAACTCACATTAAAAGGGCTTGGAGCGGATGACTCTGAGAAAGCCCAGGACCCGGGACCCTTTCCCTTTATGGTCCCATTAGTGGGCTGATGGGTGAGGACCACATGAGGGGCCGAGTCTAAGAAAGCCCGGCTGACAAATGCAGAACACATGTTGAGTGTCGTGAGGCTGTGGCACCTCCTTTGCACACGCAGGTCTGCTTAATTCAGTCCAGCAAGTTTTGGGCAAGTGCCCGACTGCTTGTTTATTCAGTGATCGAGCCACTCATTCATCAAACATTTCTTGAGTGTCGTATACAAGTGCTATACTGTACTGCAGACAAAAGAAATCTATAATGCTTACCTTGCCTGCATGCTAACGGGAGCTACAATTTGCATTTGCAAAACACCCAGAAAAGAATTACATACATAGGGCAGAAGAAAAAAATATTCACTTCACTTCACATTCACTTAACACTCACAAACTAACTGTGTGTCATGCTGTATGTTAGATGCCATCCCCAGAGAGGAGCAGCAGACACATTGTTTCCACCATCGAGGAGCCTTGGGAAACCGCCTTAGACCCGGCCATCAAAGAACCATCAAAATTAATGAGATCTGCACCCCACTCCAGTACTCTTGCCTGGAAAATCCCATGAACGGAGGAGCCTGGTAGGCTGCAGTCCATGAGGTCGCTGAGAGCTGGACATGACTGAGTGACTTCACTTTGACTTTTCACTTTCATGCACTGGAGAAGGAAATGGCAACTCACTCCCGTGTTCTTGCTTGGAGAATCCCAGGGACAGGGGAGCCTGGTGGGCTGCCGTCTATGGGGTCGCACAGAGTCGGACACGACTGAGGCAACTTAGCAGCAGCAGCAGCAGTTAGGAGGAAGAGATGGTTATGCCAAACGTGGGGGCAGCGGGAAGAACATACGGAACGGTTCTATTTGGTGTTTGAAGAGAGATTTCAATCATTTTGTCTGTCATAGGTGAAGGGTGGGCTTTCCCGGGTGACTCAGGGGTAAAGAATCTGCCTGCCAATGCAGGAGATGTGTGTTTGATCCCTGGGTCGGGAAGATCCCCTGGAGGAGGAAAGACAACCCACTCCAGGATCCTTGCCTGGAGAACCCCAGGGACAGAGGAGCTTGGTGGGCTTACAGCCCATGGGGTCTCAGAGTTGGGACTGGCTGAGGCACACAGGTGGTGGTCTGGTTTTCCGTCTGGCAGTGCGTGAGTCAGGGCTAGGAGTGGGCCGTGTCCTAAAAGGGGACCCACCTGCCTGCACTGCCAGTGAGCAGGGCTGGTCCCCTCTGCCTCCAGGGCCCTCCTGTTTCTGATCTGCTGACCTCTGTCATCAGTGTGTATGCAAGACACGCTTCTTGTGGAACTGGGACTGGAATTCCCTGGGAATTTGAGTCCTACTGAGCTTGGGAATGCTGTCTTGGTCCTTTCCCCCTTTCTAGGCTCAAAGAGGTTCCTAAGACCAGCCTCAGAGGAACATAAAGAGGAACACTAAAATTCACACTAATAATTCATTCCTTACCGTCATGTTAAATAGCACATACAAACACACCATCACTAGCTGAAAATGAGACCACGAGAAAGGAAAGAGCTCAGCTCCTCTGATGGCCCTTTGTCTTCCCTCTTGGACAGGGGGTCCTATATTTTTTATTTTGCTCTAGGCCTCAAAAATGATGTAGCTCTCCCTGCATTCAGGGCTTATCCTACCAAACATTTTTGGTGTGCCTGACCTGGACAGCTACAGCACTCAGCTGAGAGACAGCTGAGCTTGCCTTGGTTTCTTCCTTCTTTGATGACGTCGTCCTTCCAGGTGCTGGCCATCCACAGATCAACAGGATGCACCCCCTGCTTGATCAGGAGTTTCCAGTCCAGTGAGGGGAGCCGAGGGCAGGGGCACCCCGTGTATGGGGAGGTGGGGAAGGCTGTGTCTGCTGAGGCTCCCCTACCCCATTCTGTTTCCCAGAACCCAGCACAGGGCCTGGTACATGGGGAGGGCTCCATATATGTTTGATGAAAGAATGCGCAATGTAATGAACATGAACGTGTCTTGTTAACTGCTTAACACTATGGAAATAGGAGGGTTATCCCTAATGGTGGGGGAAATATAGGTACTGCAGAGAATATAGCTATCCAGAGCTCAGCCAGAGCAGAGCAAGATGTTCTCCCCTGTCCTCGTGAATTTTGATCCATTTGGTTTCCTCCATGCACTTTGGCTCGGTGGTAAAGGATCCACCTGCTAAGGTAGGAAATGCTGGTTTGATTCTTGGCTCGGGAAGATCTTCGTCTTCCCTGGTGGCTCAGATGGTAAAGAATCTGCCCACAATGCTGGAGCCCTGGGTTCAACCCCTGGGTGGAGAAGATCCCCTAGAAAAGGAAACGGCAACCCACTCCGGTATTCTTTCCTGAAAAATTCCATGGACAGAGAAGCCTGGTGGGCTACAGTCTGTGGGGCCCAAAGAGTCGGATGCGACTGACTAACACAGCCTGCGCTTTGGGGGGTGTTGGACAGGTGTCTTGCTTCTGTGTCTGTCCAGATGAGATTTCTATCTTGGGGTGAGGGGTGCCACCCGGTATCAAATGTCTGAACAAAATTTGGTCTTTTCTCCCACAAGTATATATTGAACATCTACCAAGGTACTGGTTCCACATATGAATCAGAACCATAAACACCCAGATAAAGAAAGGATTCATTGCACACATGCCTTCCCAAACGGGGACTCTCAATCCGGTCCTGCTGAGTGATGTTTTCACTGGGTCACAGAAGAAAAGCCTGAGGCTATGAGACGAGCCTGAGGCTTCACAGAGCTAAATTCGTGAATTTAAAGGATTTCCTTTACTCTGCAATCATTAAAATGTAAATGTGCATTTGTTTTTAAAGCAGAATGACTGCAGTAGTAGATGATAGCTGAATTTGTTTTCCTGTCCATTGTTGGCAAAATGTGGGCAACCCTCTGTCAGTCCTCTGACATTTGGGTGGGGAAAACTTTTACTGGTCCATGAAATATAAAATCTGGGGGATTCCCTGGTGATTCAGTGGTTAGAACTCCGCGCTTTCACTGATGAGGGTGCAGTCTCAATTCCTGATTAGGGATCTAGGATCACACCTACAAAATCTGGGAGGGGTTACTGTCCAGTTGCACCTCTTTGTTCCTCATTCAGCAGCATCACCATCCTGCACATCATCCTGAAAAGAACACTGAGAGAGAGTCCTCCAAGGGCAGAGAAACTCCTTGACTCTTTGTACAAATTATTCTTGCAATGTCTTTATATGAATTTCCTTATGTCTATTTTATTTTCCTGTCACTTCTCATATCAGTTTCTGACTGCGTGGGCTGTTCATATGTTGTCCATAACGGTATTCACTGGCGGGTGGACTACCTGTTGCCTTCTCAACAGGAGGCTAACATTGATTAAACATGGCCAAAATGCCATGCCTCCCGCCAGGAGCCGGGGATACAAAGATGAAGATGGCGTAACAGCCCTTTCATATATTTGAGGATGAAATATGCACTGACCTCTACTCCATCTCTCCATTCCTCCAACTATCTCTACTTCCGATTAACCAACTCTAGTTTTCAGACCCTTTTCAAATAAGAAAATCTCACGTTTCTGTGGGGGGCTTCCCTGGTGGCTCAGACAGTAAACGATCTGCCTGCAGTGCAGGAGACCTGGGTTCATCCCTGGGTCGGGAAGATCCCCTGGAGAATGGAATGGCTACCTGCTCCAGTATTCTTGCCTGGAGAATTCCTTGGACAGAGGAGCCTGGTGGGCTACAGTCCATGGGGTGGCAATGAGTTGGACACAACTGAGTGACTAACACTTTTTTAAAGTTTCTATATCATTTGGATTCATCTCCTCTGAATGGCCTTCTGTTTATCTAAGTTTCTCTTAAAATAGTCCCCCTGAAATTGAGATGCGCTCTGTGTTGGTCTGATCTTTGGATATGGCATAAGTACTGTCACCTCCACCAATCTGCATATTATAGTCTCATTAATACAGCCTAAGGAATCATTCATTTTCTTGGAGGGGGCAGCTGCTGTACGCCGTTGATAACCTAGTCACTGCTAGTATGCTGTTACTGTACGGCAGCCAGACTTCTACGTACATTACGTCTTGGTTTCCTCTTTCATAATAGTACCAGCTCATAGACTCTCTCAATAATCCTTTGAGAAGGTACTAGTACAGCAGAGGAAACGGAGACCCATGAAGGTAGATGGCTTAGGCCCGTGTCCTTTGGAAAAGCAGCATATCAAGAATGGACACTCCTGGGCAAGGAAAGTCTTTGGCTGAGCCCCCAGGGCCTGAAAGAGATTCTCCCGGGTTGAGGGAGCAGAGAGGACTTTTCGGGCGTCAGAGCGGGGCTGGCCCATGTAGTACTGCAGGGAGGCCTGGAGATCCAGGTGAGGGAGAGGGAGCCGGTTGTCCGACGAGCTGCCACCCGAGGCTGCTGGTCAGGGATTCTTGAGGCTGGAGCTCGGCTCAGAAGCAGCAGAGGGCTGCCCAACCCGGAGCACTTGGCGGCAGGGGTCCGGGTGTCTTTGCAGCCTCCTGCGTGGGTGGGTGGTCATCACTATGGTGCCCTCCACCAGCTTCCACACGGAGTGAGACCCTCCGAATCATCAAGTGACCCTATTGTGTTGGCGGGGGGGGGGTGTTCCCAAAGGCCGAGGTGGTGGGGTCATCACAAAGAAATTGTTAGCCTACAGTGCCCTATCTGTGTGACGCCAGGAGGAGGGAAGAAGGAGGGAAGGCAGGGGAGGAGAGAGGGAGGAAGAAGGCATGGGGGAGGGGGACGAGATCCCGCCGGGGCCTCTCGCATCTCCTGGTTCCCACACTGCCCTCACGGCACGCCGTAGCCTCAGCTGTTTTATTGCACAAGTGAGTGAGAGCAGGGCTGGCTGCAGTCGGTCACGGGAGCAAGAATACCATTAGCGGCGGTGATTTATTTCAGGTCAGAGCACTGCACGGCGGTGCCCATTACAGAGGCCCTTGAAGCCTGGTGATGGATGGGAACGGGTACCGGAAGAGGGGATGCTTGGGCTGGGAGCAGCGTGCCGCGAGGAGCGGAGCCCAGGCCTGGGGCACAGCCCGGCCTGAGCTCATCGAGACCCGGGCTGAAGTGGAGTGGAGTGAACGTCATTCAGGCGTGTCTGACTCTTTGCGACCCCGTGGAATTCTCCAGGCCAGAACACTGGAGTGGGTAGCCTTTCCCTTCTCCAGGGGATCTTCCCAACCCAGGGATGAACCCAGGTCCTCCGCATTGTAGGTGGATTCTTTACGAGGTCCTTGGCTGAGTGGCTTCTCTCTGGTGCTACTGTTATTACATCGGCTCCACCTCAGATCTTCAGGCATTAGATCCAAGAGACTGGGACCCCTGGTCTATGCCACCTCCTTGCTCTCTTTGATTTCCCTCCCCCCATGTTTTTAGCTGCTCTTTGCAGCCTGCCAATCTTAGTTCCCTGATCAGGGACTGAACCTCCGCCCCCTGCACTGGAAGCACAGAGTCTAACCACTGGACCTCCAGGAAGTCCTAACTGCCCTCTGCTCTAAATCCCGATTCTGTCGTGGAGCCTGGAGACCTGGCTCATTTCATGCTCCTTCTTCCTGTACCACGTGTATTTTCCTCACCCATTCTGGGCACCTCTGAGAAATGAATCAGACTCTTTCTACCTCCTTGGAGTGTGAAAACCTACCTTCTAAAATCCTGTTACACAGTAGACAAAGACAGGGACTAATCATGAGATTTCTTTATATAATTGTTTGAAATTAGAGAATAATTACAGTACTGGGGTGGTTTTAGCCGTACATTGACATGGCTTGGCATTAGGCATACGTACGTCCCCTCCTCCTGAATTCCCCTCCAGCTCCTTCCCCTCCCACCCCTGTAGGCTGTCCCAGAGCACTGGGCTTGTGTTCCCTGCATCACACATCGAGCTCCCACTGGCTTTCGTTCTGCATAAGGTGATGTGTATTTTTCAGTGCTCTTGTCTCGTGTCATCCCACGTGAGACGCATTTCTTCATCCCCTGCACCCCTCTTAGTCACAACTGATTTCGAACATCAGTTGTACCTTCGAACTAGTGCAGCTCTGTGGTGGGGCTGACGCACATGCATTTAAACTTTAGGCTGAGACCAGAAACTTCAAGGACATGTCCCCCTCCCAGGGGGCTCACTTGGGCTCCCGTGTCAGACTGTTGCAACGAGCTATTCCTCCCCTCTGCCATTTGGCCTACCTGCTTTACGAACTCTGAGAAGCACCTCTTTGCTCTATTTCTCTCTCCTGTCAGACTGCATATTTTCGTGACTCCCAAGAGTTCTGGAATCCTCAGGACCCTCTCCCCCGCCGTGGAGCCTTGGTGGGCAAAGGGCAGTCTCTGTTGGTGAAGATTGTGGGGCCAAGGCTGGATTGGGAGGGGGCCGGGGTGGGCTTGGGAAAAGGCTCTGAGCCTGGAGAAGACATTATTGAGTCAAGTGAGAGAGGGAGGGAGCGGGGCTGGGGGGTCCCACAAGCCAAAGAGAGGAACCCACCAGGCAAGGCATGTTTGAAGGCAGGTTCTTCCGCAGGCAGACCCTATGCTGTGGGCCCAGCTGCACAAGCGTGTCAGGGCTGACAGTCAGGTGCCTGATGCGGGTCAAAGCTCAGTCCAGGAAGGGCTGGCTGTACCATCGAGGTGCTGAAGAAGCAGGAAGCTGGCCTGGATGTCCAGGAGGAAGCCAGGAGTTCTGAGAGCAGGGGCATTGTACCACAAGCTAGTGCGGGGTCTGAAAGAGCAGGGCTTGGAGGTCACGGTCTAGGGAAAGAGCAGTGTCTTTCAACTGTGGTCTGGGGCCAGCCTACCTAGAAGCCTTGTCATTTGGAGAGGAGTTTCCCGGTGGTCCAGTGTAAGACTTTGCCTTCTCCAGCAAGGGGGTGCAAGTTCAATCCTCTGCTGAGGAGCTAAGATCCGACATGCTTTACGGCCAAAAGACCAAAACATCAAACAGAAGTAATACTGTAACAATTTCAATAAAGACATTAAAAATGGTCCACATCAAAAAAAAAAGTCACCTGGAGGGGAGTTCCCCGGTGGCCTAGAGGTTAGGATTCCAGGTTTCCACTGCTGTGGTCCAGCTTTGATTCCTGGTTGGGGAACTGAGACCCCCATAAGCCTTGTGGTATGGCAGGAAGAAAAAGAAAAAGTCACCTGGAGAGGCTTGTTAAACATCTAAGTTCCCGGTCTCCTAACTAGGCCCACGAAACCAGTGATGATTGCCTGCACGGAAGGTTTAGAACCAGCCGTGAGCCTAGGAGGAGCAGGAAAAAGGCCCAGCATGGTGTTGGTTGAACATGGGTTTGCCAGGTGGCGCGAGGGGTAAAGAACCTGCCTGTGAATACGGGAGACGTCAGAGACGTGGGTTCGAGCCCTGCATCAGGAAGATCCCCTGGAGGAGGGCATGGCAACCCACTCCAGTATTCCTGCCTGGAGAGTCCCGTGGACAGAGGCGCCCGGTGGGCTGCAGTCCATGGGCCGCGTTGCGCAGACACGACTGGGGCAGCAGCACAGTGTACAGGCTTGGACTTGAATGCAGGCGGAGCCGTAAGTGGAGGAGAGCGCTCTACAGGCTGGCAGTGGGGGGCTTTTGACCCTGAGAAGCTCTCTGTCTCTGACCACATCCCTGAAAGCACACAGCGCAGTGCCTGCCACGCACAGTAGGTGCTCCGGGAAAGCATGAGCCTCCCGACAGGCAGGGAGGACCCTGGCAGTTTAGCTGAGTTCCAGCTGTGCCCAGAGCTGCAGGGGGCCCAGCTCAGGGGCCCCCACCCCAGCAGCTGGCCCGCATCCCTGGCCACCCCTTCCCCAGGCTCTGAGGCCCGGCCTGGCCCTGCTGTTCTCTGCAAACACCCCTGGCCTCCCTCCAAGCCCCAGCAGGCGAGGGGGCTCCCTTTGCAGGATGGTGTGCAGCCGAGAGGTGATTTTATCCCGCCCCTCAGCTGGGCCCAGCTGTTTCCAGCCCGGGACGGACCTTCCCTTCCCGTTTCTCATTTGTTCCGGGATAAAGCGCAGAGCTTGCTTCAAGGTTTCTAGACCACCCAGGCCTTTGGGCCTCCCTGGAAGAGGCCCTGGAAATGTTCTTGGCTCTGGAGGCCATCCTGGGGAGGGGATGTGAAGGTTGGCGGAGGTGGCAAGGCCAGGCCTGGGGAGAGCGCGGGCCCTGGGCATGGGGGGTTGGATCCAGGCTGCGATGAGAGGCTCCCTTGGGCATTGACCCTTCACCTGCCCTCTGGGAACGATATCGCCCGTCTAACAGGTTCTCATGAGGATTCAATGAAATGAGGTCCCTGAGGGAGTTTCCTAGCTCTCTCTGCCACCTGGGGAAAGATGGAGAGGTTCAGGTCACTACCAGGCTGAGAACCATGCAATTGGATGACCCTGCAGGGAGAGAATCAGGGGCAAAGGGGAAGAGGGAGCTTTCCTTCTGTGAGTCTCCTCCTCCCTGACAACCCCTCCTCNACGCGTGGTAAGGAAACAAACCTGCGTTCTTATTCAAATACGTGTCAGTTTTCTATTGTTGCTGTGAAAAACTGCCACACGCTTAGTGGCGAATAAGATCATAAATTTGTTCTCTTATTGTTCTGGAGGTCAGAAGTCGGAAATGAGTCTTAAGTGGCTGAAATCAAGTGTCAGCACACTTCTCTTCCTTCTGAACGCTTCCTTGCTTTTCCAGCTTCTAGCGGCTTCCTGCATTCCTTGACTTGTTGCCAAGGAATCTCATCCCATCCCCATTTCTCCCTCATGTTCCCATCATCATACCACCTTCTTCTATTTCGCTCTTTAAAAAAAAATAATTTTATTTATTTGTTTTTGGCTGTGCTGGGTCTTTATCGCTGCCTGGGCTATTTTCTAGCTGCGATGTGCAGGCTTCTCATTGTGGTGGCTTCCCTTGCTGGGGGGCAGGGACTCCAGGGCACACGTGGTCTTCAGCAGTTGCGCCCCTAGAGCACAGGCTTAGGGGTTGTGGTGCATAGGCTTCGTGGCTCCGTGGCATGTACCTTCCTGGATCGCGGATTGAACCAGTGTCTCCTGCATTGGCAGGCAGGTTCTTTACCACTGAGCCAGCAGGGAAGCCCGCTTTCTTCTATTTCTGCATCCAACCCACCTGCCTTCCTTTTTTGAGGACCTGTGTGATGACAGTGGACCTGCCTGAATAATCCAGGGTGATCTCCTCTCCTCAGGATCCTTAACTGAGTCACATCTTCAGAGTCTCTTTTGCCACATAAAGTTACAAGTTCCAGGGCTGAGGCCATGGATATCTTTGGGACCATCATTCTGCTTACCATGATATCTGAGTAAGGTTTTAAGTCAGTGCGATCTCAGGGTAATTGCCTCCCGTTTAAACCCTGTCATCTGCACTGTTCAGTACAGTTATTAGATTAGAATGAAGACCCTTAGGACTTGTTACGTGATAATTGCCTATTTTTATTGATTGCTTGGGCTTCCCCGGTGGCTCAGACGGTAAAGAATTTGCCTGCAACGCAGGAGCACCAGGTTTGATCCCTGGGTCGGGAAGATTCCCTGGAGAAGGGAGTGGCAACCCACTCCAGTATTCTAGCCTGGAGAATCCCATGGATGGAGGAGCCTGGCAGGCTACAGTCCATGGGGTCTCAAAGAGTTGAACACGACTGAGCAACTGGCACTTTCTTTAGATGCTTTCTGTGTTCTCTGGCCAGCTTTAAACTCAGCTGCAACCTCACTTAATGCTCACCAGCCTTAGGAGGTCAGCACTGTTATGGCCTGCGTTTTCCAGAAGGGGACAGTTATGATGCAGAGAGGTTTGGCAACCCACCCCAGATCGCACAGGTAGGAAGCGGTGGACCAGAGCCCTGCCGTCTCGTCCCAGAGCCTCCCGTGGCTGTGAGCTCCAGGAGGATAGCGCCTGAGTCTGCTGTACTGAACGTCGTATCCCCCATGTGAGTCTGTATGGTTCCTGGCCAAGGTAGGCACTAAATAAACATGCTCTGTGAATGAAAGAGTAACACATCCAAACCCCTATGAGCTGATTGCCTCTCTGCATGATGTCATTAAGCAAGAGAAGAGTAATCAGACATGGCAGAAAGACCAAGTGTCCCTTCTAAGAATTAAATTAACTGTATTTTCGCTTCCCTTGCCAGTAAGCAGGTAGTGCAACCTTTTCCCATTTGCCAGAAGTTTCTATCGTCGAAGCACTGCAGTGAATAGAGCTGTCTCTTATACACATCTAGATGTGTATAAGAGACAGGAAGTGGGTAGAGGCTTTCTCTAGGAGTGAGATGTCTACAAGACCAAGTTTCTTGTTCGCCAGTCTGGACGACCCTTATTGCATACTGCCAGCATGCTGTTCAGTTAATCAAGGCCACATGTTCTTACCAAAACCCCAAAGACTGGGATGGATGAAACTGCCCCCGCCCCCCCTGCAGTGTGTTATACAAAGTCTCCAGTGGCCTGTCAGTAACAGGTGCTGGCCATCGTTATTGTTGGTAGCAGTAATAGTAGCAGTGGTATTTCCAATGGGCATGTGAAGATTCTGATGATGTTTCTCTAGCCACTGCAAAATAAGGTGGTGAATTGGTGCGCTGATGACAAGGTGCCGCAGAGCTGAGGATAGACTGTCAGCAGGGGGTCTGACTCTCACCAGTAGGGGTGGAGAGCGGGGCTGGGTGGGGCTCAGGTTATCTGCACACTAGGGTAACAGACACCAAAATTCTATCTCTGGCAAACACACGTTATCCAGGTTGTCAGTCTCAACCTCTAGGAGCAACGAGAAGTTGAGTACTCGGAAATGGACAGTGGCCTGAGTTCAAATGAATATCCTTAATTGAAGTGAAGAAAAGCTAGAGCTTTTTAAAAAAATTTATTTTAAACTGGAGGATAATTTGCTTTACAACGTTGTGTTGGTTTCTGCCATACAACAACTCGAATCAGCCTGAAGTGTACATATGTGCCTGCCCTCTTGAACCTCCGTTCCACCCCATCCCACCCCTCTAGCTTGTCACAGAACACTGGGCTAAGTAAAGCGAAAGCCTTTGAATTACCGGCTTTTGGGGGGAAGGGGAGAGGGCTCTGTATTTTTAATGGAAAGACTGATGCAACTGTTGAGTGCCCTCCTGTGTGTGTTTGCAACCCAGACTGGAACTAGTCATGTTTATTTTGGTGATGGAACAATGAGGCTCAGCGAGGTTAAGAAACTTATCCGAAGACACACAGTAATGTGCAGAAGCAGGGTTTCCACCAGAGGCCAGGGCTTTGCTTTGTGGTGCTGTGTTTCAACACGGACGCGTGGTAAGGAAACAAACCTGCGTTCTTATTCAAATACGTGTCAGTTTTCTATTGTTGCTGTGAAAAACTGCCACACGCTTAGTGGCGAATAAGATCATAAATTCGTTCTCTTATTGTTCTGGAGGTCAGAAGTCGGAAATGAGTCTTAAGTGGCTGAAATCAAGTGTCAGCACACTTCTCTTCCTTCTGAACGCTTCCTTGCTTTTCCAGCTTCTAGCGGCTTCGTGTATTCCTTGACTTGTTGCCAAGGAATCTCATCCCATCCCCATTTCTCCCTCATGTTCCCATCATCATACCACCTTCTTCTATTTCGCTCTTTAAAAAAAAATAATTTTATTTATTTGTTTTTGGCTGTGCTGGGTCTTTATCGCTGCCTGGGCTATTTTCTAGCTGCGATGTGCAGGCTTCTCATCGTGGTGGCTTCCCTTGCTGGGGGGCAGGGACTCCAGGGCACACGTGGTCTTCAGCAGTTGCGCCCCTAGAGTACAGGCTTAGGGGTTGTGGTGCATAGGCTTCGTGGCTCCGTGGCATGTACCTTCCTGGATCGCGGATTGAACCAGTGTCTCCTGCATTGGCAGGCAGGTTCTTTACCACTGAGCCAGCAGGGAAGCCCGCTTTCTTCTATTTCTGCATCCAACCCACCTGCCTTCCTTTTATGAGGACCTGTGTGATGACAGTGGACCCGCCTGAATAATCCAGGGTGATCTCCTCTCCTCAGGATCCTTAACTGAGTCACATCTTCAGAGTCTCTTTTGCCACATAAAGTTACAAGTTCCAGGGCTGAGGCCATGGATATCTTTGGGACCATCATTCTGCTTACCATGATATCTGAGTAAGGTTTTAAGTCAGTGCGTTCTCAGGGTAATTGCCTCCCGTTTAAACCCTGTCATCTGCACTGTTCAGTACAGTTATTAGATTAGAATGAAGACCCTTAGGACTTGTTACGTGATAATTGCCTATTTTTATTCATTGCTTGGGCTTCCCCGGTGGCTCAGACGGTAAAGAATTTGCCTGCAACGCAGGAGCACCAGGTTTGATCCCTGGGTCGGGAAGATTCCCTGGAGAAGGGAGTGGCAACCCACTCCAGTATTCTAGCCTGGAGAATCCCATGGATGGAGGAGCCTGGCAGGCTACAGTCCATGGGGTCTCAAAGAGTTGAACACGACTGAACAACTGGCACTTTCTTTAGATGCTTTCTGTGTTCTCTGGCCAGCTTTAAACTCAGCTGCAACCTCACTTAATGCTCACCAGCCTTAGGAGGTCAGCACTGTTATGGCCTGCGTTTTCCAGAAGGGGACAGTTATGATGCAGAGAGGTTTGGCAACCCACCCCAGATCGCACAGGTAGGAAGCGGTGGACCAGAGCCCTGCCGTCTCGTCCCAGAGCCTCCCGTGGCTGTGAGCTCCAGGAGGATAGCGCCTGAGTCTGCTGTACTGAACGTTGTATCCCCCATGTGAGTCTGTATGGTTCCTGGCCAAGGTAGGCACTAAATAAACATGCTCTGTGAATGAAAGAGTAACACATCCAAACCCCTATGAGCTGATTGCCTCTCTGCATGATGTCATTAAGCAAGAGAAGAGTAATCAGACATGGCAGAAAGACCAAGTGTCCCTTCTAAGAATTAAATTAACTGTATTTTCGCTTCCCTTGCCAGTAAGCAGGTAGTGCAACCTTTTCCCATTTGCCAGAAGTTTCTATCGTCGAAGCACTGCAGTGAATAGAGAGCCTTGTATGAAGCTCCCCAGAGGATGAGGTCGTGGTCAGGCTTGTGGGTCTGCACTGTGGACTTGGTGGGCACCCAGGGTCCCCCGGTCTCTTCTCTTCCTCATCCCTGACTTTGCCAGCTGCTTGCTTCCCTCCCGCCCTCCTCCCTTGCTGGACACGGCAGTCAGGCCCACATCTGTCTTCTAGGCTGCAGTCTGAGCCCAAGAAGCATTTTAATCTTGGTGCTCATGTAAGTCCAACCCCAGGAGTTGAGGTCTAAGCTCATTTTTTTGTTTGTTTGTTTGAGAACCTCCCAGCCTTATGTACTTGGGCTCTTGGTGGGTCATCTACCTGGAGAGAGACTAGGACTTGTCCTGCCTCTGAGCTACAACCAGAGGCTCACGTGTGGCGATGGCACAGGGCTTCATTGTGTGTGAGGAGACAGGGGTCTCATATGTGGGGGTCACAGGAGGGGGTAAGGAGAGGTCCCTCACTTCAAATCACTTCTCCCAGTGGGCTCTTGAGAACCCGTTTGTCTTCCACGACAGGCTTTGCTGGGCCAAGCATCCTCTGTTGCAAAGATATTCTCTGTGAACCGATGAAGTTTGAGGAGGCTAATTAATCATGCTTCTTTCATAACTCTGAGTCTAGAACTTACTAAGAAATTGAGAAAGGGAGCTGGCGACTGGAGGCATACCAAGCAACTTGATTATTGGGTTGGCCAAAAGGTTCGTTCAGGTTGTTTTTTTTTTTTTNTTCTAGCTGCGATGTGCAGGCTTCTCATTGTGGTGGCTTCCCTTGCTGGGGGGCAGGGACTCCAGGGCACACGTGGTCTTCAGCAGTTGCGCCCCTAGAGCACAGGCTTAGGGGTTGTGGTGCATAGGCTTCGTGGCTCCGTGGCATGTACCTTCCTGGATCGCGGATTGAACCAGTGTCTCCTGCATTGGCAGGCAGGTTCTTTACCACTGAGCCAGCAGGGAAGCCCGCTTTCTTCTATTTCTGCATCCAACCCACCTGCCTTCCTTTTATGAGGACCTGTGTGATGACAGTGGACCTGCCTGAATAATCCAGGGTGATCTCCTCTCCTCAGGATCCTTAACTGAGTCACATCTTCAGAGTCTCTTTTGCCACATAAAGTTACAAGTTCCAGGGCTGAGGCCATGGATATCTTTGGGACCATCATTCTGCTTACCATGATATCTGAGTAAGGTTTTAAGTCAGTGCGTTCTCAGGGTAATTGCCTCCCGTTTAAACCCTGTCATCTGCACTGTTCAGTACAGTTATTAGATTAGAATGAAGACCCTTAGGACTTGTTACGTGATAATTGCCTATTTTTATTGATTGCTTGGGCTTCCCCGGTGGCTCAGACGGTAAAGAATTTGCCTGCAACGCAGGAGCACCAGGTTTGATCCCTGGGTCGGGAAGATTCCCTGGAGAAGGGAGTGGCAACCCACTCCAGTATTCTAGCCTGGAGAATCCCATGGATGGAGGAGCCTGGCAGGCTACAGTCCATGGGGTCTCAAAGAGTTGAACACGACTGAGCAACTGGCACTTTCTTTAGATGCTTTCTGTGTTCTCTGGCCAGCTTTAAACTCAGCTGCAACCTCACTTAATGCTCACCAGCCTTAGGAGGTCAGCACTGTTATGGCCTGCGTTTTCCAGAAGGGGACAGTTATGATGCAGAGAGGTTTGGCAACCCACCCCAGATCACACAGGTAGGAAGCGGTGGACCAGAGCCCTGCCGTCTCGTCCCAGAGCCTCCCGTGGCTGTGAGCTCCAGGAGGATAGCGCCTGAGTCTGCTGTACTGAACGTCGTATCCCCCATGTGAGTCTGTATGGTTCCTGGCCAAGGTAGGCACTAAATAAACATGCTCTGTGAATGAAAGAGTAACACATCCAAACCCCTATGAGCTGATTGCCTCTCTGCATGATGTCATTAAGCAAGAGAAGAGTAATCAGACATGGCAGAAAGACCAAGTGTCCCTTCTAAGAATTAAATTAACTGTATTTTCGCTTCCCTTGCCAGTAAGCAGGTAGTGCAACCTTTTCCCATTTGCCAGAAGTTTCTATCGTCGAAGCACTGCAGTGAATAGAGAGCCTTGTATGAAGCTCCCCAGAGGATGAGGTCGTGGTCAGGCTTGTGGGTCTGCACTGTGGACTTGGTGGGCACCCAGGGTCCCCCGGTCTCTTCTCTTCCTCATCCCTGACTTTGCCAGCTGCTTGCTTCCCTCCCGCCCTCCTCCCTTGCTGGACACGGCAGTCAGGCCCACATCTGTCTTCTAGGCTGCAGTCTGAGCCCAAGAAGCATTTTAATCTTGGTGCTCATGTAAGTCCAACCCCAGGAGTTGAGGTCTAAGCTCATTTTTTTGTTTGTTTGTTTGAGAACCTCCCAGCCTTATGTACTTGGGCTCTTGGTGGGTCATCTACCTGGAGAGAGACTAGGACTTGTCCTGCCTCTGAGCTACAACCAGAGGCTCACGTGTGGCGATGGCACAGGGCTTCATTGTGTGTGAGGAGACAGGGGTCTCATATGTGGGGGTCACAGGAGGGGGTAAGGAGAGGTCCCTCACTTCAAATCACTTCTCCCAGTGGGCTCTTGAGAACCCGTTTGTCTTCCACGACAGGCTTTGCTGGGCCAAGCATCCTCTGTTGCAAAGATATTCTCTGTGAACCGATGAAGTTTGAGGAGGCTAATTAATCATGCTTCTTTCATAACTCTGAGTCTAGAACTTACTAAGAAATTGAGAAAGGGAGCTGGCGACTGGAGGCATACCAAGCAACTTGATTATTGGGTTGGCCAAAAGGTTCGTTCAGGTTGTTTTTTTTTTTTTTAACACGCTGTTGCAGACAATCCCAAACGAAATTTTTGGCTAACCCCACCCTACTGAGAGCGCTGCTGTGATGTGAACCCCGAAGGCTTCTCCATTGGTGGCAAAGCCGCGATCTCTATCTCGTCCGGAGTTCTGGAGTCTCACCACGCCAGCAGCATACCGGGCTTGGGACGTGGAGGTCTCAATTTTCCAAACCAACCTATCCACTTGCCTTTTGGCCATAAGATGTCTTAAATCACATCCAGCGCCTGATGCATTCAGTGGGGTTCTCCCCGTTACTCCTTGGTACTGTTTGATGCTTTCTTCTTGTGACCATGGGGGTGCTAGAGTGTTTAACCGGGGAAGGAGTGAAAGGAACCCACTCCTGGGTTACGCGGAAGGTCTGGGCTCCCAGTTATGCTCTGTGGCGATATCATCCATGTCCAGCAGATGGCGATGTTACTGCACGCACCGGGAGACGAAACCCGTGGCTTGAAACTGCCGCTTCCTCCCTTTCCAGAAAAAAAAAATAAGCCTTTCCCGCCCCCCACCCCCTTCTTTGAAAATTGGGGAGGAAGCTTTCTAAAAGGACTATACTTCTAAGCTTTAGATAGGATTTAAAATGAATTTGAAAGAAATCATATCGTCTTCTCAGGCTTCTGTGTTTCCCTGTGATATTGTTGATCAATGTGTCACGGTCAGTATCAATGGTCCCTTTCCTCTCCCTCCCTCTTCCCTTCCTTAGTCCTTCCGTCCTTCCTCCCTGTGTCGGCAGCACTTTATTTAACACATGTAATTTTTTAAGCAGTGTAATGGAAATTAGGAAAGATTACACTTGGACTTGTTAATTGCACAAACAATGCATGTGCATACCCTCAGTCGTGTCTGACTCTGCACCGCTATGGACTAGCCCGCCAGGCTCCTCTGTCCATGGGATTCTCCAGGCAAGAATACTGGAGTGGGTGGCCATTTGCTTCTCCAGGGGATCTTCTTGACCCAGGGATTGAACCTGAGTCTCCTGCATTGCGGCTCTTCACCGTCTGAGCCACCGGTGGAAACCTCCCAACTAGTCTCTAACTTTTTACTTTTGTTTCTCTGCTGTCTACTCTTCCCATTTCTCAGGTGGGCTGGAGCTAAAAACAGATGATCATGTCTCTCCCACGTTCAGAACCCACCCAGAGCCTCAGGATGGTCTTCAAAGGTTTAGGGTGACATCCAGGGCTTTCACAGGGCTCCATGAGATCTGGTCACTCTCTGCTTCCCCTGCCGCCCTGGCCCAGCTCCGAGCTTCAGCTTCATGACAAGCGCTGGGATGTGCCAGGCGCGCCAGGCTCCGAGGGCCCTTGCACACTCCTCCACCTGGTGACCTTATATACTCAGTGATTAGGTCATAGGCACCTCCTCTGTGCGGCTTTCCTTGGCTCTCAGGGAAAGAGAACTGCTCCTTCTTTTGGGGTCTTCTGCATGCCGACCATTGAGCGGTGGAACTTCCTCCCCAGAAGAGAGGGTCAGAACCCAAAGGACCTTGATTGTACGAGGAATAGAAAATAGCAAAAGGAGATCAAGACCAAACGAGACGAGGACTAGGGAGTAGGGAAGGAAGTAAAGGTTAGAAACCAGGGCGGGAGGCGGTGAGCACCATCACAGAATGAGCACTTAAGTCACAGAGTTGTATGATTTGTCTTAGGTAGTCTTCACAATAACCACGAAAATCTATGTTTTCATATTAAAAAGATGAAGTTCAAAAAGTTGGAGTAACTTTCCCCAAGTGACATAGTTGGTATCAGAGTCACTATTTTTTCTTTAAATATATATTTACTTATTTATCTGGCTGCGCCAGATCTTAGTTTTGGCGTGTGGGATCTAGTTCCCTGACCAAGGATCAAACCTGGGGGCCTCTGCATTGGGAGCATGGAGTCTTAGCCACTGGACCCCCAGTTAGTCGCTTGGGGGTGAGTCTGAAACTTTGCACTTCCCAGTGAAGGAACTGTGCTCCTTAACTTGCCTCTGGAGGGAGCACGTTCTTTCTTTCTTTCCTTTTAAAAAAAAAATATTTATTTATTTAAATTGGAGGCTAATTGTTTTACAATACTGTAGTGGTTTTTGCCATACACTGACATGAATCTTCCATGGGTGTACGCGTGTCCCCCATCCTGAAGCCCCCTCCCACCTCCCTCCCTATCCCACCCCTCAGGGCTGTCCCAGTGCATCAGCTTTGAGTGCCCTGTTTCATGCATCAAACTTGGACTGGTCATCTATTTCACATGGTAATATCCATGTTTCAATGCTATTCTTTCAAATCATCCCACTCTCGCCTTCTCCCCCAGAGTCCAAAAGACTGTTCTATACATCTGTGTCTCTTTTGCTGTCTCGCATACAGGGTTATCATTACCATCTTTCTAAATTCCATATGTATGCGTTAGTATCCTTTTTCTTTCTGACTTACTTCACTCTGTATAATCAGCTCCAGTTTCATCCACCTCCTTAGAACTGATTCAAATGTATTCTTTTTAATGGCTGAGTAATACTCCATTGTGTATATGTACCACGGCTTTCTTATCCATTCGTCTGCTGATGGACATCTAGGTTGCTTCCATGTCCTGGCTATTATAAACAGTGCTGCGATGAACATTGATACACGCGTCTCTTTCAATTCTGGTTTCCTTGGTGTGGAGGGAGCACTTTGTAAGTCAGAGCAATCTTTCCTTCCTGACACCCAGAGAAGCAAGCAGAGCAGACCGAGCAGTCATTTGCTAATGGTTTGCATGCTCTGTAGTTGCTGGCTCCCAAGGGAAGTCTCTTTGGCAGAAACCCGGTAAAAACTAGAGCTGGGAAGGCTGGGAAAAACCAAAGCTTTGACTGTATGGACCTTTGTCGACAAACTGATGTCTCTGCTTTTCAATACTCTGTCTAGGTTCGTCAAAGCTTTTCTTTCAAGGAGCAAGCATCTTTTAATTTCCTGGCTGCAGTCACCATCCACAGTGACTTTGGAGCCCAGGAAAGTAAAATCTGGCGCTGCTTTCACTTTTGCCCCTTCTGTTTGCCATGAAGTGATGGGACAGGATGCCATGACCTTAGTTTTTTTAATATTGAGTTTTAAGCCAGCTTTTTCACTCTCCCCTTTCACCCTCATCAAGAGACTTTTTAGTTCCTCTTCATTTTCTGCCATTACCCGGCTTGCAGGAGGGAGCAGCGGAACAGGTCCAGGAGCAAGACCATATCCTGGTCTTATCAGAAGCATTCTTGGCAAATGGTGTGGGTTCGCAGAACTCTGGCTCCATCTGCTCTCAAGTGCAAGAATTAATAAGCCATCCAAGTAGAGGGCCAGAGGACTGGAAGTGGAAAACCTTCTGTCCTAAGATTCAGGAGATCTGGGTTCCAGCTCTGATAACTCACTTGCTCTGTGGTTGAGCCAAGAACTTGGTGTCTCTGAGCCTCAGAGCCCCTCTGGTTAAATGTGGATCTTAACGCTTATGACCACTTATGAGGATTTAGTGAGACTCACTGTTGTAATCTACAAATCACATGTCTGGTCCCCCAGTTACCTGTGAACTCCATGAAGACTTACAACTGCCTTCTTCATCTCCATAATCCTTTTACATAAAAGCAAACAGTTAAGATATAGATATTAAAGGCTTTATAGCTCTTAAAAAGTTTTCTTTTAGGGCTTTGATTATAATACTATTCTATGTTAATGAATTCATGATTCTATTCATTTGGTCAATGATTTTTCGACCACTTACTGTATACCAGGCAATGTGTAGGTTTTTTGATAGATGAGGATGAAAAAGCCAACATATCCTTCCCTATCCTGAGATGAAAGTACTCATGGGGTATAATCATTACACAGACACACATGCACAAATGCAATTTGAGTTCCAAGAAGGAAGAAAAAAAAAACAACAACAGGAAAAATGGATGAATGCGTTGGGAAGGAGGAGGAGCATGAGTAGGTTTTGGAGAGTAGGCAAGACAGACATCCCTCTCTAAAATACTTGTTTACTTATTTATTCGCCATCACTGGGTCTTATTTATGGCAGTCAGGATCTACTTCCCTGACCAGGGGTCGAACCTCTGCATTGAGAGGCATTGGCCCCCTGCATTGAGAGTGTGGCGTCCTAGCCACTGGACCACCAGGGAAATCCCAAGGCAGGCATCTCTGAGGGGGCGGATATCAGAGGTGAGACCTGAGGGCTGAGAAGGAGCGAGCCAAAGCTTGAGAAGGGGGGCTATGTGAGGGTTACAAGCAAAATTCACTCTAAGGTGGGTGTTGATTCAGTTCCACTTGAGGGAGGGCAGTTCTAGAGCTATCTTTTATTAAGAGAGTTCCAAAGCTTGGGCTCCAAAACGCATTGTGGAGTCAGGCTCCCAGGCTCAGGGGAGCCGGAAGCAAAGGTTTCGGGGTCATTGCCCAAGGACAGCGCCTCAGAACAACAGATGTCAGGGTCCCCCCGGGACCGGAGAGAGGGAGGGCTCCGCAGAGGGCCTCAGGGTGATGTGCAGGAGCTGCCAATAACAAAGCCAGGTCTGTTCTCCCCTGCCTGCTCTCCACCCCGGCCCAGGGCACAGCCGCTCATTTGACCCCTCCTTCTGCCGCATCCGCGTGAAGACCCCCACGGCAAACTCCTTCCCTGGCAGGACGCGGCTGGGAAAAGCTGGGAACAGCTGGGAACTGTTGTTGCTTCTGGCCACATCCTGGAATGTCTTCCTTGTGGATCCTATGCCCCCGAGCTGCTGGGGGCCCCTGGCTTGACCTGAAGCTGAACTTAGCCGGAGGGTCCGGGGCTCAGAGTTGCCTCCTTGTCAGCTCCGATAGCAGCAAGAAATTGCACAATCTTTCTGAGAAAGCTGGGGCTGCCTTACTCGCCTTTCCTGGGATGGAAAGACTATGAGAGGCCCCTGCACATCCATTCATATTTTCCAAGGATGGGGCATGAGAGAATGACCAGATAAGACCCTGGCTTTTGTTCACAAACACCCAGAGGAGGTCCTGGATGAGATAGCAACGCTCCTGGTGGAGATGAGGTGGAGAAGGGTGGCTTCAGATAAGACGCCGGTGGAGCAGAGTGGCTGTTTTTCTTGAGTGAAGGCGCAAAACATCTGTTAATGAGTTTGTCTGAGAGTGAACTTTTCATTCACAGAACTGGAGCATGCAGAGTTGCAGCAATTCTAGTCTTTTGAAACATTTTTTTCTTAAACACAAGGATAAAATGTCCAAGGGGGGGACATGACTTTTCTTAGATTACCTGGTAAGTCTGATAAAGCTCTGTGTAGCCTTTGGAGCCTCTGACACAGAATCTGCTGCTTTTCCCACTCTGTACAGGGTACCACATAAACCCTGCATCCCAATCCTTCATCTTTCCCTCCTGTCATCTCTGTGCGCATTTATTCATTCATAGACCAACCCATCTATCATTCATGCATTTTTTTTTATGTGTATGTGCACCACCATTTATTAAGGACACAAGGAAGGCCATGACAGCTCTTCAAAGAGTGGACAGTGTAATGGAGTGGACACTCAGGGGTGCAGGGCAGTGGGGGACCAGCCAAGCAGCGTGGGAGGGGATTGTCATGGTAAGGATGCCAAAGCACCCGTGGGCAAGATGGCTTTTGCGCTTCATACAGATGTAGCAGAAGGAGGGGTCAAATGAGCGGCTCTGCCTCTGAGCCAGAGTGGAGGGCAGAGCCGGGAGAACAGACCTGCCTCAAAGGAGGACAAGGATTGAGTTTTTGAAGGAACCAATTTAGCATTACGCCTCTAGAGGCAGCATGAAGGCTGGACTGAAGTGAAATGTTGGCACCAAAGAGATAACTTATAGCGGTGAGTTCATCCAACAAGCCGGCAATATGAAACATGCTTTGTCTCTTCAGATGCCATCCTTGGTGCTGGGCACTCTGGGGATGTCAACATGGAACTCTTTCAAGTATAACAAGGTGATGGGGAGCATGGACTTTCCATCTAGACGTTGTTCAAATCCTACGTCTACCGCTTACCAGCTGGGTGGCCTTGGGTGAGTTACTTAACGTCTCTGTGCCTCTGTAGCATCGTCCACACACTGGGAATCATCACACTTCATTCCTCACAGGGTTGTCATGTGGGTTAAATGAGATGATACATTTCATTGATGATGAAGCTCTTAGAACTTCACTTGGTATAGCGAGTACTCCATCAATGTTACTCATTCTAGAAATCTCCATCCCAACGAAATCTATCTCTGTTAATGGCCTTGTGTGTGTTTTTTTTTTTCTTTGCTACTTCTGTCTTCAGAAGCTCCTTTCGCCAGCCTGGAATGACCGCTCCTTCCTTTTGCCCATGGAGAAGGAAATGGCAACCCACTCCAGTGTTCTTGCCTGGAGAATCCCAGGGACGGGGGAGCCTGGTGGGCTGCTGTCTATGGGGTCACACAGAGTCGGACACGACTGAAGTGACTTAGCAGTAGCAGTAGCTGTCCTTTTGCTCATATCCAAATCCTCCTTATTGTTCAAAGCCAAGGAAACTTGGGCAAAGGCCTTGACCCAGATAGACCCTCTCTGCCACTCTGGTTCCACAGCTGAGTTTCTCAGGACATCACTGGGCCTCTGGGTTTCAGTCCCCTGTTCTCTGAAGTGGATACAAACATATATAATATATGTAACTGATTTACAATATTGTGTTAGTTTTAGGTGTACAGGAAAGTGACTGAGTTATATGTATATACATTTTTTTTCAGATTATTTTCCTTCATGTTATTATAAAATGTTGACTATGGTTCCCTGTGCTATGCAGTAAACCCTTGTTGCTTACCTATTTTGTGCATAGTTTGTATCTGTTAATCCCATACTCATAACTTATCCCTCCCTGCTTCCCCCTTTGGTAACCATAAATTTGCTTTCTATGTCTGTGAGCTGGTTCTGTTTTATGTAGATTCATATGTATGATTTTTTTATACCCCCCATATGAATGGCATTATATGTCTTTTTCTGTCTGACTTACTTCACTTAGTGTGATATTCTCTTAAGTTCATCAATGTTGCTGCAAACGGTAATATTTTATTCTTTATCATGGCTGAGTAATATTCCACTGTACATATTACTATGCATATATATGTGTGTGTATATGTATGTATAAAATGAGTCATCTGTTGATGGGAAACCCAGTGTTCCTAGCAGCACTATTTACAATAGCCGAGATAGGGAAGTGGAGGTATTTATATAGACCTGGTAGAGTTCTTGGAAGTGAAATCCTCAAATTCTGGCAGGTTCAGTTCAGTTCAGTTCAGTCGCTCAGTCGTGTCCGACTCTCTGCGACCCCGTGAATCGCAGCACGCCAGGCCTCCCTGTCCATCACCATCTTCCAGAGTTCACTCAGACTCACGTCCATCGAGTCCGTGATGCCATCCAGCCATCTCGTCCTCGGTCGTCCCCTTCTCCTCCTGCCCCCGATCCCTCCCATCATCAGAGTCTTTTCCAGTGAGTCAACAGTGCTTAATAAATGATAGATATTATTAAGCCAACTCTTGCCAGTCCTTCCTGCCTGAACTTCCCCCTGGACTCTAGTAATTACTGATCCGAATGTTTATCTGGTTAGTTATTGACCATGCAGACCATGTAGTAATTTGTGTCACCTTTCCTCACCACTTGCTTGGAACTACTTTTGGAATCTTACGGACCTTAGCTTTTTGAACACACCTAGCATCCTCCCTTTATTAACTGATGGCTCAGTGGTAAAGAATCTGCCTGCCCCCTGGGAGACACGGGTTTGATCCCTGGGTTGAGAAGATCCCCTGGAGAAGGAGATTGCAACCCTTTCCAGTATTCTCACCTGGGAAATCCCATGGACAGGGGAGCCTTGTGGGCTACAGTCCATGGGGTCGCAAAGAGTCAGACACGACTGAGGCGAGTAAACGATAAGTAACCTCCTCACTGCAGTGGAATGTCCTTGGAGGAGACCCTCCACTTGACTACAGTTTGCTGAGCAGTCCAGAGCTTCCTCTGTTCCAGGAGCCTCGTGTGGGGCTTGGATTTTCCAGCACCTCATTGCCTTTCCACAGCGGTACCTTGCCCTGCTGGCACAGCTAGAGCTTCTCGGTCCCCCTTCTCTCATGAGCTGTGTTTTGCTGCATCTCTAGCCTGGCACAGTGCGTGCTGCCTGCCTGGCTGTGGAGTCTCCTGGCTGCCCCCGCCACCAGCTGTGAGGCTGACGCCTGGCCCTGGGTCCAGAGCTGGGCCAGAGCAGATAAGGGCCTGTTCTCGGAACCAGCTCACCGATCGTTGGATGCCTCCTTCTCTTTTTCTCCTCTGTGAAAACAGGAGTCTTGCAACTCTGTTCCAGGAAACATTGCCACGGCCCCGTGCCCTGGACGTGGCCTCACCTGAGATAAGGCCTGGGGGGTGGGCTCTAAGGAAGGAAAAGCTACAGAAGAAAAGAAGGTCTCATCAGTGGGAAGATTCTTCAGGCAGGGGAACAACCACCTCTGGCAACAATGGCCAGGAGCCTGGGATGGGCGGGGGCCTGGGCTGCCCGGGGGCATGTGAAGACCAGGCTCGCCCCCAGAGGAGGGGCTGATGGCTCCTTTGCCATCCCAGGCACGTGCCTCTGGAGGGGTGTGGGGGCTCCTGCACCCAAAACGGAAGCACCAGGGCCCGTGATGACAGCTCTCCAAGGCCTCAGCCGTGGAGCTGGGTGGCTGGGGCAGTGGTGGCTGGCACAGATGGGCCCTGGACAAAGTGTGATCCAGGTTGCATCCCTCGAGTTCTCTGGATCTCACTTTCTTGCCTGAAAAATAAATGTGTCATGTCAGTGGTTTTAACATCTTCAAAAAAAAAAAAAAAATCAAAATGCTTTAAAGTTTTTCTTTAACAAAAAGGAATTGTATACATATTCCAAGTTTGTAAGTCAGATAAAAACAGAAGCTCTTTCCTGCCCTTCAGAGCTATTGTGTGGCGTGTACCCAAGGCGCATGTGTGTAAAACTGGCTTCCCCAGACAAGAGGGAAACTCCACGGGCTAGTCACTCTCAGCTATCCCTTCTGGGTCTCCCAGGCCGTTTCGGTGATGCTCCCTGTCAACAGAGCTGGAGGAGCAGTGCTTGTATATCGGGACAAGGGTCAAAATATTTACCCATTATGACCCAGTCACAAACTGAATAAAGAGGATGCCGGTTAGTTAACATGATTGGATGTCAGTCATGTTTTTTTTTTGGTGTTAGAATCACATGGGAGGTGTTTTCAAAATACATTCTTTGGGTCTCATTCAGATTCCTTTGAATAAAAATTTGGGGGCTTTTATTGATATTAAAAATTTTTTTTTACTTAATTTTTTAATTAAGTATCATTGATGTTTACAGTGTTGTGTTAATTTCTGCTGTATCGCAAAATGACTCAGTTAGACATATACTCTTTCACACATGCTTTTCCACTATGGTTTATCACAGGATATGATGTTGAATATAGTTCCCTGTGCTACACAGTAGGGCCTTGCTGTTTATCTGTCCTAGATATAATAATTTGCGTCTGGTAATCCCAAACTCCCAGTCCTTCTCCTCCCCACCCTCCCTTCCACTTGGCAACCGCAAGTCTGTTCTTTATGCCTGTGAGTCTGTTTCTATTTTATAGATATGTTCATTTCTGTCATATTTCAGATTCCACACAGAAGTGATATCATATGGTGTTTGTCTCTATGACTTTACGTAGTATGCCAATATGCCAGTCTCTAGGTCCAGCCATGTTGCTGCAAGTGGCATTGTTTCATTATTTTGGGGGGCTGGCTATTATTCCATTGTATATATTGTTGCCGTTCAGTCGCTAAATGGTGTCTGCGTCTTTACAACTCCATGGATTGTACCACACCAGGCTTCCCTGTCCTTCACTATCTCCTGGAGTTTGCTCAAATGCGTGTCCATTGAGTCAGTGATGCCATCTACCTATCTCGTCCTCTGTCACCCCCTTCTGCTCCTGCCTTCTATCTTTCCCAGCATCAGGGTCTTTTCTATTGAGTCGGCTCTTCACATCAGGTGGCCAAACTGTTGGAGCTCCAGCTTCGGCATCAGTCCTTCCAATGAATATTCAGGGTTGATTTCCTTTAGGATTGACTGGTTTGATCTTCTTGCAGTCTAAGGGACTTTCAAGAGTCTTCTCCAGCACCACAGTTCGAAAGCATCAGTTTTTGGCACTCCGCCTTTTTATGGTCCGTGACTACTGTAAACACTATAGCCTTGACTATATAAACATTTGTCAGCAAAGTGATGTCTCTGCTTTTTTCTATGCTGTCCAGGTTTTTCATAGCTTTTCTTCCAAGGAGCAAGCATCTTTTAATTTCCTGGCTGCAGTCATCATCCACAGTGATTTTGGAGCCCAAGAAAAGAAAATCTGTCACTGTTTCCAGTTTTTAATCCATCTATTTGCCATGAAGTGATGACCAGATGCCATGGTCTTTGTTTTTTGAATGTTGAGTTTTAAGCCAGTTTTTTCACTCTCTTTCACCTTCATCAAGAGGCTCTTTAGTTCCTCTTCGCTTTCTGCTATTAGAGTGATATCATCTTCATATCTGTATATATTAATACACACTGAATCTTCTTTATTCATCTGTCGATGGGCATTTAGATTGTTTGCATATCTGGGTTATTGTAAATAGTGCTGCTGTGAACACAGGCGTGCATGTGTCTTTTTGAATTATAATTGTATCTGGATGTGCGGGGGGATTTGTTGTTTTGTTGTGCAAGTTACTCCGTTGTGTCTGAGTTTCTGAGACTCGACGGACTGCGGCACATCAGGCTTCCCTGTCCTTCACCATCTCCCGGATCTTGCCCAAACTCATGTCCATTGAGTTGGTGATGCCATCCAGCCATCTCCTCCTCTGTCGTCCCCGTCTCCTCCTGCCTTCAAT
>SJYX01000692.1:212728-237686 GCA_006410675.1 Oreotragus oreotragus | reverse complement strand
CGGGTGGGCTACAGTCCAGAGGGTCACACGGTTGGACACGACTGAGTGACAGGAACACACTCTGTCAGGAAGATGAGGGGGTGGACCCATTGGTTTATAATTCCCTTCAATTATGCCTGGGAAGAACTGCTACAATTTTCCATGCCCCACCCCCCACCTCCCACCCCAGGGTAGTTTCTGGGCTTTTTGCCAACAGAATACACAGTAGGTCAGTAGGTGGTGCTAGAGACCCTTGAATTGGGCTTTTAGGGTTCTTCGTTCACCTGATTCATCTCCCCCATGGCAGTCCTGGGAATGCAGCCCTGGCAGGCTTTTCTGTTGCTGGGTTTGACAGCTGCTGTCTGAACTTACTCGTTTATGAGCCACAAAGGGGCAACATTTAAAGGAAAAGCATTTCTTTGCAGTTCCCAGCCCCAGGAGGGCACAGCACACTGGAACCAGTTTGGTGCTTGGAGCCCAGTTCCATCTTGCCTCTCTTACAGGGGTAAGACCTCACCTGAGTCTGATGCTTGGTTCCTGCAGTGATGAATCAGTGCGGGATCCTGGTCGTGCTTAATAGAGCTTCTGGATTCAGAGAGGAATCTGGGCCATTTTTAAAAAGCAAATCCCATTTCTGGGAGGGACATAAATGTGGATGAACTACAGTCCAGCTCCATGAATGAATGAAGCATGGAGATGTCTTGTACATTCCAAGAATTCTGCTGGCGCCAAGCTAGAGTATTACATTGCAATGCAGGAAACACGGTGTTTGAGGCCCAAAGAACAAGTAACCTACAACGTAATACGGATTTAAAAGCAAGGGCTTTTACTGAAAGAAAGGATTATTTTTGTACAGGACCTGAGTTTTCTGTTAATAACAAGAGTTGTGGAGTATTGCAGCTAATGCTCCTGGAAATTAAAGTGATATTCACAGAGACGGTACTTAGAAACGTGTGTGCTAGGGTCGGTTACTAGGATGTTATCAGATGAACCAAAGATCCCTTTCAGTCTTGGGGGGGAGGGTGCTGGGAGGGCCAGAGCATGGGGAGAAAGTCTAGGATAAGTAGACTCAGATTAAGAGCCCCGAGTGGGCTTTCCTGGGGGCTCTGGGGTAAAGAATGTGCCTGCTAATGCCGGAGACATGGGTTCCAACTCTGGTTCAGGACGATCCCACATGCCACAGAACAGCTAAGCCCGTGAGCCGCAATACTGAGCCTGTGCTCCAGAGCCCGTGAGCCACGACTGCTGAAGCCCATGTGCCCGAGAGCCCGCGCTCCGCAGCGAGACAGAGAGCAGCCCTTGCTCACCACAACCAGAGCAAAGCCCGGGTAGCAGCGAAGACCCAGCACAGGCAAATAAATTAAGAAAAAGCCCCCAGTGCCTGGTACTTAAGCTGTCATGAAGTTCCTCGCTTGGCTTCCCCTTAATCCCTAGGGTCAATCTGGTGTGATAAACTCTTTCCAGCAGTCAGGTTTATCTAGGATACGCTTTATCTTGGAAGTTACAGAAACTTCCAAAGAGCAGCCGGCTGGGTTTTCCCTCGCTCCTTGTAGAGTGTGGCCTCAGCTTCTCCACGTTTACAGTTTTAATGAAGATCTGAAACAGCTGGTTCCACGCCGGGCCTCCAGAAGCACCATTCCCGGGAGGGCTCTGGAGACTGCGTGTCAGCTCCCAAAACGGTGAGAAAGTCGAAAATCTCGTGTTCATAGCCTCGCAGTTATAATCATAGCCGCCTTCAACTGAATGCCTTCCAAGTGCCAGATGGTATGTTAGGGAGTTTTCACTTATTGCCCTGAAATCTCACGGCAAACCTGCAGGATCCTGTTTTACACCCGGGTTAGTGGAGCGGAGGACAGGGAGACGGGGAAAGCGTTTGCCTTGGTTTCCACGGCCGGAGAGCAGCCGGGTTAGACTTCTAACCAGGGTGCTCAGCTCAGCCCTGTTTGCTCAGGACTTTACCATTAAAAAAAAAATTTTTTTTTAAATTTGGCTGTACCAGGTCTTAGTTGTGGCATGTGGGATTTAGTTCCATGACCAGAGATGGAAGCTGGGCCCCCTGCATTGAGTGCTCGGAGTATTAACTACTGGACTGCCAGGGAAGTTGCAAGACTTGCCCAGTTTTAAGATAAAAAGCCAGGGATGAGGGGTGGGGGTGAGAGAGAGGGGATGTACACACACATATATATAATGTATAGACTTGTGGCTGATTCACTGTTGTACAGCAGAAATGACATAACACAATATTGTAAGGCAATCATCCTCCCATTAAAAAATAAAGAACTAAAGGCCCCATGTGCCAGCGACCACCCGGGCCCCGACAGCCTGACATCCAAGTGTGTCAGGTTCTGTCTGCTGTGCCACCTTGGGGCTGAGATGTGTCCTTGGCTCCCCTGTTGACCGTCAGCGGCGTGTGGCTTGGGCTCTCTCTTGACACCCCCTTCAGGACGTGCTGTGCTCCGCCTTATCTGTCTCCAAGAGCCAGCTCCTCTACTGCTCGGGGCCTCGTGCCCCTCAGGCTGTTACCGTGGCCCGCTTGCTCTTGTTTTGGGTCTGCCCCTCCAGGGTTCATCTGTTCGGAGCTTCCCCCGCGGCTGGTTATAAACCATCTGAAGACTTGGACTTCATTTCCAGCTGAACCCCCTCCTGCCTGGGCACCCCCAGATCCCTGGAGCCTTTGCTCTCTCATCCAAGACAGGATGGCAGCTGTTCTCATCTCCAGACAGAGTCATATAGTTGAACTTCAATGCAGGATCTGAAATTGAGCTTGAACTTGAAAGGCACTGCATACATTGGCTATTGTCATTGCTGGTGACTCCCTACTTCTCCCCCCGGCCCCCAACCTTGGGAAGGACACATGAGTTCAGTGCAGTGTAGACCCTCTAGGCCTGGGAGGTTTTGGGGTCTACTGACCTGGTGACCCGTGGCTTGTGTGTTCTGGGTTTCTTCTCTGCATTTTGTGGATTTAAAGACAGGATTTTGTGAATGTCTGAGAAATTGGTTTGTTCACTGCTTAGTCTTGTATCCAGACTGATTTTAAGTTGAAAAGGAGGTTGGAACCGTGTATCTTCCAGTCAGCCATCCAGACCCAGCCCTGGGAACACTGGCCCACAGTGTTGTCAATAAGTATTTGTGGCATGAGTGAATCAGTGAATGACAGAAAGAGATGGGGTGGACCTTAGAAATGGGAGGTAAAATGGCTTTGTGAGGCTAAAAGTGATCAGTGCAACTGACAAGCTGATCTCTCACGAACACCTTGCATCTTTCTAGAACAAGGTGGCTTGTGAAGATATATGTTAAATAAGAAGGGTAATCCTTCCACATTACTTTCATCCCCTGCTGTAGTTCTTTTCGCCCCTCGCTATGGTTATTCCCATTGTAACCCCAGTCCTCTTGACATCATCTAGGCACAGATGTGAGCCATTTTTATGGTACCTATTTTATCAGCCGTTAAGCAGATTTTACCCCCCAACCTCCACCCCATCCCCAACCAATCCAGAGCATGGCCATTTTCAATGATTTCTGTTATTTCCTCTAATCTTACTGGTTATTCTAAGTCTCCATCCCTGGTTTCTTTTTTCTGCCCACCCCTCTTAAATTAGAAAACTCATGCTTGGGACCTCTTTTCTCTATCTGCACTTGGTGATCTCATTAAGTCTTCTGGCTTCAGTTATTATTTATATCCCATGATGTTCAGATTTGTATTTTTGGTCCAAGCCTCTCTCCTGAACTCGTATATTCAACTGCCTGCAGGGCATTCTCACTTGTATTTGTTATTGTTGTTCAGTTGCTAAGTCATGTCTGACTCTTTGCAATACCATGGACTACAGCACACCAGGCTTCCCTGTCCTTAACTATCTCCCAGAGTTTGCTCAGACTCATGTCCATCGAGAAGATGATGCCATCCAGCCATCTTATCTTCTGTCGCCCCCTTCTTTTCCTGCTTTCAATCTTTCCCAGCAACAGAATTTTTTCCAGTGAGTTGACTGTCCCCATTTGGTGGCGAAAGTATTGGAGCTTCAGCATCAGTCCTTCCAATGAATATTCAGGGTTGATTTTCTGTAGGATTGGCTGGTTTGATTTCATTGCAGTCCAAGGGACTCTCAAGAGGCTTCTCTAGCACCACAATTTGAAAGCATCAATTCTTTGGCTCTCAGCCTCTTTTACTCCTTTACTTGTATTTTTAATAGACATCTAAAGGCAACATGTCCTGAACTGCACTCCTGATCCACCTCTCTCCTGCCCCTCCCAACCTGGGTCTCCAGTGGTCTTCCTCATGTCCCCTGAGGGTAGCCCCAACCTTCCTGTTGCTCAGACCATGAGCCTTGGAGACATCCTTGACTCCACTTTCTCTCTCATCCCCACCTCTAATCTGCCAGAAACGTTTTAGTTCAGCTTTAAAACATCTCATTTCCTTGATATCAAGATACAGATTATGCCACTTTTTAATATCTCCAGATTGGGAAGGTGCCCCAGACACTGGCATCTTAAATTTCATAGATGTGGTGTAGCAAGGATTTGGCCATTTCTCAGCTCTCTGCTGTTACAAGGTCAAGGTCACTGTCATGTCTCACCTGGATGAGGTCTCACCAGCATGTCTCACTGTCGCAGCTTCTGGAGTGGTTCCCTTCCATCTCAGCTGGCAATCCGTTGTCTGTTCTCAAGTGATGGCTTGGTTTGACTCCTTTAAAACACAAATTTGAAAACTTCTGATGACTTTTTGCCTTGTGAAGGGGATAAAAAGCTAGTGTCCCCTCAACATCCTGCCCCTCTTTCATAACTACAGCTTCCTTACTCCATCTATCCCTCACACGTGTTCCCCAGGCCAGACGAGCTTCACTGCTGCTCAGGAAATTCAGACATACTTTCACCTTTGGGCTTTTGCAGTGGCTGTTGCTATTCCTTGGAACCCTCTTCCCTCAGTCATCTGTTTGGCTCATACCTTTGTCTCTTTCAGGTTTTGTTCAAACATCACCCATGAGGTTTACTTTGCCTCTCTAATTAAAATTGCTACCCATCTCACACCCCAGTACTTACCTCCCATTCTCTGCTCTTTGATTCCTATGACACTTACCACTTTCTAGCATCCTTCACAGTTTATCAGATCTTCCCTGGTGGCTCAGACGGAAAAGCGTCTGCCTGCAATGCAGGAGACCCAGGGTCAATCCCTGGTTCAGGAAGATCCCCTGGAGAAGGAAATGGAAACCCACTCCAATACTCTTGCCTGGAAAATTCCATGGATGGTGGAGCTTGGTGGGCTACAGTCTGTGGAATTGCAAAGAGCTGGACACGACTGAGCGACTTCACTTTCACTTTGCTTCACAGTTTACGTATTAATACCTATCTTCACGTCCTGAATGGAAGCTTCACCTGGGCAAGAATTATCAGCCTGTTTTTCCTTCCTGATGTGTCCCCAGCACCTAGAGGAGATGCTCATCCATATTTATTGAATGCGTGATTGAATTTCAGATTCCCTAAGAGTAGCGATAAGACGAACCCCAAGTCGAGCCTGCCACCTTGTCAGAGAGAGCCTGGTGTGGTTTTGGGGATGACAGCAAATGTTCTCCCTCCACCCCTTTCAAAATAAGACTCCCAAAGCTGAAGCTATCGTTGAAAGCAGCAGTGGGGAAGGGGTGCGAAAGATGGCTCATGGAAAATAGCTAAGTCAGAGAAATCGGCGTCTGAGTAGCCTGAGTGAGTCAGAAGCCGGGTGGCCGTGTGTGACTGTCATTAATCACCCTCTTCACACCACATCAGCACGAGGGACGACTTTTGTCTGCACCTCCCGCTTCCAGTGCCATGATGTATGGCCTGGGAAGAGTCCTGAGCACTAATAGTTGAAGAGCCCCTGAAGATAAATGCTCACGTCTTGGCCTGTGACGGAAGAGTTAGTCATCATGAAGGGTGAACGGACATGCAAACCTGCGTTGGCTCTGGTCTCCCGAGCCTCGATCGGCTGTTCTCCACGTACGGGGTCCTGGTGACTGTTACGCCGGAAGAGGAAATGGCACTTGTGCGGAGCTTTGTGACCCCTTGGTTGCATGGCTTTCTGAGAGGTTAGCTGAAGATGAGAACACAGGCAGACAGGTATCAGATCAGGCAGGGAGATTCAGAACCCTGCCTCTGGGCAATGCCTTCCCCCTCTTTCCCCCTCTGACAGAGAGCTCCAGGTGAGAGTGTGTTCTGTGGACAGAGAGGAGGACTTGGAACAAGAGTCTCATTTTGCCACATTCTTGGGCGGATGGTTGATTCTTTTTAGTTTCCTTCATGATTTATGAAGCGATAGCCTCTAGTAGCTTTACAGAATTTTAGATATCCCCCAGGGCTTCAACACTTTTTAGCTCATATGATTCTCTTGTAAGGTCAGGGAAGATATAATTATCTTGTTTTACGGACACGCGCCGCCCCAAGATTTTGACTTCACGTCATTTGTCTGAGGTCACAAAGCTAGCAAACAGCAAAGGTGGACTAAAAGTGCAGCCTCTTGTTTGCCTTGTCGTTTAGTTGCTCAGTTGTGTCTGACTCTTGTGCCCCCTTGGACTGTAGTCTGCCAGGCTCCTCTGTCCATGGGATTTTCCAGCCAAGAGTACTGGAGTGAGTTGCCATTTCTTCCTCCAGGGGGGCTTCCTGACCCCAGGGGTCGAATCTGTGTCTCCATGTCACTTGTGTTGGAGGTGGATTCTTAACTGCTGAGCCACCAGGGAAGAATTTCTTGTTTCCTAGCTCTCCAAAATCTCAAGAATCTCTTTGAATTCAATAGTCATTGAAGTGGAGTAATCAGTGATAATCCTCTCAAAGAGAGATTTTCTTAAGAACGTGATAGAGGAAGAGCATCAAGATCACAGCAGCTGAAGCCCAAGTTACATTTCATTGTTCATTCGTTCATCCCAAAGATCTATTTCTTTTTTTTTGAGTGCCTGTTTTGTGGTAAATTGCTGCTGTTGTTCAGTCACTAAGACAGGTCTGACTCTTTGCAGCCCATGGACTACAGCATGCCAGGCTTCCTGTCCTTCACCATCTCCCCGTGTTTGCTCAAACTCATGTCCATGGAGTCGGCGATGCCTTCCAACCATCTCATCCTCTGTCACCCCCTTCTCCTCCTGCCCTGTCTTTCCCAGCATCAGGGTCTTTTCTAATGAGTTGGCTTTTCACATCAGGTGGCCAAAGTATTGTGGTAAATATACAAATTCAACAAAGAATCATGGTGGTTTTGTTGGGCTTACAGATAACACCAAAGGCAAAAAGGAGGAAAAATTAATTGCAGCTGAGAGAAGAGAAGATTCAGGAAGAGATTCAGTGAAGTTTTAGCTAAATCTTAAAAGATGCTGAAAAATTAAAAAATTTTTTTTGCTCTTTTCTTCGTTATTAGTGCCAAGCACTCCCTTTATAATTTTTGCTGAAGATCCAGTTATGCTGGTTCCAGGAAGGACACTTTCCTACTCATCACATTAACATGCTCACCTGAGAGGAAAGACAGATGAGTGGAGGCCTTTTTTGGTTTGGTCCATGAGTGTAAACCCAGGTAAATCTCAGAAGCTGGGATGATGAAGAATGCCCTTCTTGCAGGATGGCAGGGTTGCTCTTTCTGTAGCATATTTGTTTCCTGTGATAATTCAATTTTGCAAAGAAGACAGAAGGGGAGATAGAAACTTTCTGGAAAATGCCCCTGAGATGTGGGAGCTGATGTGAACATTAGCTTGAACAGTTCATGAGCCAAAGCTAGGGGAGCCACCTACTAATTTATTAGGTTGTGAATGAAACCTTTCTCATTTAGAGGTCACTTATCTGGCCACATTGACTATGGAACAAACATCTGAGAACCAGGAAACAGGCAAAAAAAAAAAAAAAAAAANAAGGGGATAAAAAGCTAGTGTCCCCTCAACATCCTGCCCCTCTTTCATAACTACAGCTTCCTTACTCCATCTATCCCTCACACGTGTTCCCCAGGCCAGACGAGCTTCACTGCTGCTCAGGAAATTCAGACATACTTTCACCTTTGGGCTTTTGCAGTGGCTGTTGCTATTCCTTGGAACCCTCTTCCCTCAGTCATCTGTTTGGCTCATACCTTTGTCTCTTTCAGGTTTTGTTCAAACATCACCCATGAGGTTTACTTTGCCTCTCTAATTAAAATTGCTACCCATCTCACACCCCAGTACTTACCTCCCATTCTCTGCTCTTTGATTCCTATGACACTTACCACTTTCTAGCATCCTTCACAGTTTATCAGATCTTCCCTGGTGGCTCAGACGGAAAAGCGTCTGCCTGCAATGTAGGAGACCCAGGGTCAATCCCTGGTTCAGGAAGATCCCCTGGAGAAGGAAATGGAAACCCACTCCAATACTCTTGCCTGGAAAATTCCATGGATGGTGGAGCCTGGTGGGCTACAGTCTGTGGAATTGCAAAGAGCTGGACACGACTGAGCGACTTCACTTTCACTTTGCTTCACAGTTTACGTATTAATACCTATCTTCACGTCCTGAATGGAAGCTTCACCTGGGCAAGAATTATCAGCCTGTTTTTCCTTCCTGATGTGTCCCCAGCACCTAGAGGAGATGCTCATCCATATTTATTGAATGCGTGATTGAATTTCAGATTCCCTAAGAGTAGCGATAAGACGAACCCCAAGTCGAGCCTGCCACCTTGTCAGAGAGAGCCTGGTGTGGTTTTGGGGATGACAGCAAATGTTCTCCCTCCACCCCTTTCAAAATAAGACTCCCAAAGCTGAAGCTATCGTTGAAAGCAGCAGTGGGGAAGGGGTGCGAAAGATGGCTCATGGAAAATAGCTAAGTCAGAGAAATCGGCGTCTGAGTAGCCTGAGTGAGTCAGAAGCCGGGTGGCCGTGTGTGACTGTCATTAATCACCCTCTTCACACCACATCAGCACGAGGGACGACTTTTGTCTGCACCTCCCGCTTCCAGTGCCATGATGTATGGCCTGGGAAGAGTCCTGAGCACTAATAGTTGAAGAGCCCCCGAAGATAAATGCTCACGTCTTGGCCTGTGACGGAAGAGTTAATCATCATGAAGGGTGAACGGACATGCAAACCTGCGTTGGCTCTGGTCTCCCGAGCCTCGATCGGCTGTTCTCCACGTACGGGGTCCTGGTGACTGTTACGCCGGAAGAGGAAATGGCACTTGTGCGGAGCTTTGTGACCCCTTGGTTGCATGGCTTTCTGAGAGGTTAGCTGAAGATGAGAACACAGGCAGACAGGTATCAGATCAGGCAGGGAGATTCAGAACCCTGCCTCTGGGCAATGCCTTCCCCCTCTTTCCCCCTCTGACAGAGAGCTCCAGGTGAGAGTGTGTTCTGTGGACAGAGAGGAGGACTTGGAACAAGAGTCTCATTTTGCCACATTCTTGGGCGGATGGTTGATTCTTTTTAGTTTCCTTCATGATTTATGAAGCGATAGCCTCTAGTAGCTTTACAGAATTTTAGATATCCCCCAGGGCTTCAACACTTTTTAGCTCATATGATTCTCTTGTAAGGTCAGGGAAGATATAATTATCTTGTTTTACGGACACGCGCCGCCCCAAGATTTTGACTTCACGTCATTTGTCTGAGGTCACAAAGCTAGCAAACAGCAAAGGTGGACTAAAAGTGCAGCCTCTTGTTTGCCTTGTCGTTTAGTTGCTCAGTTGTGTCTGACTCTTGTGCCCCCTTGGACTGTAGTCTGCCAGGCTCCTCTGTCCATGGGATTTTCCAGCCAAGAGTACTGGAGTGAGTTGCCATTTCTTCCTCCAGGGGGGCTTCCTGACCCCAGGGGTCGAATCTGTGTCTCCATGTCACTTGTGTTGGAGGTGGATTCTTAACTGCTGAGCCACCAGGGAAGAATTTCTTGTTTCCTAGCTCTCCAAAATCTCAAGAATCTCTTTGAATTCAATAGTCATTGAAGTGGAGTAATCAGTGATAATCCTCTCAAAGAGAGATTTTCTTAAGAACGTGATAGAGGAAGAGCATCAAGATCACAGCAGCTGAAGCCCAAGTTACATTTCATTGTTCATTCGTTCATCCCAAAGATCTATTTCTTTTTTTTTGAGTGCCTGTTTTGTGGTAAATTGCTGCTGTTGTTCAGTCACTAAGACAGGTCTGACTCTTTGCAGCCCATGGACTACAGCATGCCAGGCTTCCTGTCCTTCACCATCTCCCCGTGTTTGCTCAAACTCATGTCCATGGAGTCGGCGATGCCTTCCAACCATCTCATCCTCTGTCACCCCCTTCTCCTCCTGCCCTGTCTTTCCCAGCATCAGGGTCTTTTCTAATGAGTTGGCTTTTCACATCAGGTGGCCAAAGTATTGTGGTAAATATACAAATTCAACAAAGAATCATGGTGGTTTTGTTGGGCTTACAGATAACACCAAAGGCAAAAAGGAGGAAAAATTAATTGCAGCTGAGAGAAGAGAAGATTCAGGAAGAGATTCAGTGAAGTTTTAGCTAAATCTTAAAAGATGCTGAAAAATTAAAAAATTTTTTTTGCTCTTTTCTTCGTTATTAGTGCCAAGCACTCCCTTTATAATTTTTGCTGAAGATCCAGTTATGCGGGTTCCAGGAAGGACACTTTCCTACTCATCACATTAACATGCTCACCTGAGAGGAAAGACAGATGAGTGGAGGCCTTTTTTGGTTTGGTCCATGAGTGTAAACCCAGGTAAATCTCAGAAGCTGGGATGATGAAGAATGCCCTTCTTGCAGGATGGCAGGGTTGCTCTTTCTGTAGCATATTTGTTTCCTGTGATAATTCAATTTTGCAAAGAAGACAGAAGGGGAGATAGAAACTTTCTGGAAAATGCCCCTGAGATGTGGGAGCTGATGTGAACATTAGCTTGAACAGTTCATGAGCCAAAGCTAGGGGAGCCACCTACTAATTTATTAGGTTGTGAATGAAACCTTTCTCATTTAGAGGTCACTTATCTGGCCACATTGACTATGGAACAAACATCTGAGAACCAGGAAACAGGCAAAAAAAAAAAAAAAAAAAAAACACAACTTGGAGATGTCAAAGCCAGCATTGTAAAGGCCATGGAGTAAAGCCCTTTCTTTCTGACTTTGGTGCAGAACTTTTTTTCCCTTAAGAAACAGTTTTAACTTGGCAACCTGGTTTCCCAAGACATAGCTGATTAGATACAGAAAATTAAAAGGGTAAAGGGGAGAGGTCTGTAAGATTCAGCTCAAGAAAGCTGCATAAAATCCAGAGACCTTGACGTTGACCAATCAGGGAAAGGCAGAGAAAACTCAGAAGTGGCCCATCTTCTGGCATTTCATGCAAAGACAACAGCGAGCTATGCGGGCTGAAGTCTCTTCAGTCGAGTCTGACTTTGTGCGGCCCTATGGACTGTAGCCCATCAGGCTCCTCTGTCCATGGAATTCTGCAAGCAAGAATACTGGAGTGGGTTGCCATGCCCTCTTCCAGCAGATCTTCCTGACCCAGGGATCAGACCCGCATCTCTTATGTCTCCCACACTGTGAAGCGGGGTCCTTACCACTAGTGCCAACTGGGAAGCCCAACAGTGTGCTGTTAGTCAGTAAATTCCCTTGGCTGTTGTCACGCGATGAGTAATGACCCTTGGTCACCGAACAGGACTAAAATTACGTTTAATGCCCCCAATTTACAAAGCCAAGAAAGGCGAGACACTTTCCCTTTCAAGATAGCTAAGATATTTAATTCATATTAAAAAAATTAAAAAAATTATGTAATTTGGAAAAGCCACTTATTTGAAATTCCTAGCTTGATAAAACTAGGTTAAAGGAAGACTACTATCTCAAAAGGCAGCTATTATCAAAGGGCCAACTGAAACTCACCTGTGAGTCGAGAGTCTAGAGAGCCTGGGAAGACAGTGAGGGCAAGAAGGGGAAAAAAAGGCTATATTAGGTATAAGCTGCCTTGAATGTTGAGTTATGGTTTCATGTAGGTTTCCGGGAAGCCTAGTGGGAGGAGAGTTTGGAGATTTTAAGAGAGGTGAAGTCATGGAGAATAGCGGTTACTTCCTTCTTTGCACTTAGCGTTATCTGTTTTGTTGATTTTCAGACATTCTCATGAGTGTGTAATAGTGTGTCCATGGTGCTCTTAATTTCCATGATAAGTCACAATTTTGAACATTTTTTTTCATGTACTCATTGGTCATTTGTATATCTTTTGTGATGCACATCTGTTCAAATGTTTTACCTTTTCCTTCCAAGTTTGACGGTTTTGCTTATTTTTTTTTCCTTTTATTTTAAAACAATTTTTAAAATTTTATTTTACTTTACAATACTGTATTGGTTTTGCCATATATTGACGTGAATTTGCCACGAGTATATACGAGCTCCTGATCCTGAACCCCACTCCCACCTCCCACCCCATATCATCTCTCTGGATCATCCCCGTGCACCAGCCCCAAGCATCCTGTATCCTGTATTGAACATGGACTGGCGCTTCGTTTCTTACATGATAGTATACATGTTTCCATGCCGTTCTCCAAAACCATCCCACCCTTGCCCTCTCCCTCAGAGTCCAAAAGTCCGTTCTATACATCTGTGTCCCACAAGATAAGTTTAAAAAAAGATGCTAATTTTTAAAAAAAATTTATCTTCTTTATTTGGCTGCAGCATGTGAACTCTAGCTCTGGCATGTGGGATCTATTTCCTTGACCAGGAATCGAACCTGGGCCCCCTGCACTGGGAGCGTGGAGTCTTAGCACAGGACCACAAGGGAAGTCCCTGTTTTGCTGATTATTGAGTTGTAAAGTTAAGTACTTCTGAATACAAAGCCATTGTCAGATAGATGTGATGAATTCTTTTTTCTAGGATTGCCTTTTCATGTTTTTCAATGGTGTTTTTAAAAAGCAGTAGTCTTAAATTTTGATAGAGTTTAGTTTATCAATTGTTTTCCTTATGTCTTATTCTTTTCCCCCAAGAAATCTTTGCATAACTCAGGGCTACAAAGATTTTCTCTTGTGTGTTCTTGTGAAAGTTTTGTAATTTTAGTGTTACATTTAGACCTATAATCTATTTCAAATTAATTTTTGTGAATGATATGTGGTAAGTGTTGAGGGTAATTTTTCCTGCAGTTGAATATCCAGTTTTTCTAACACCATTTGTTGTGAAGGCTACTTACAGTCTTACCATTGAAAAACCTTGGCTTCTTGGTCAAACACTAATTAACCAGCTCAAGTACTCATTTATTAATTCCCTTTTCTTCTCCTTTGATTTTTAAGTCTGTCCTAATGCCAGTTTCACATGGGTTTTGATTAATATAAATTTTTAATAATTATTGAACTTAGTGCTAGACTCCAACTGTGCTCTTTTTCAAGATTGTTTTGACTATTCTAGGTGCTTTGAAGGTTTTTTTGTTTTTGTTTTTAAGTGGAAGCATTAAGAAAACTTATTTATTCATTTGGCCGTGCGGGGTCTCAGTTGTGGCGTGTAGAATCTGTGATATTTGTTGCCGCATGTAGCAATCTTTAGTTGTGGCATGTATGATTTTATATAAATTTTAGAGTAGTTTGTCAGTTTTTCCAAACAAAAAACCTGCTAGGATTAAGATGAGAATTGTGTGGATCTGTTGGTAAGTTTTGGAGGAATGACCATTTTAACCACATTGAATTTTCAGTCCATGAAAATCAGCACATCTTGCTATTTCTTTAGGTCTTCTTTAAACTGTATGTGCAGGTCTTGCATATAGTTTAGATTTACCTCCGTGTGTCTCATATTTATGATACTATTGTAAATGGCATTTAAAAAATTCTTCTGCTGATGCGTAGAAGTACAACTTATGACTATCTTCTTAATGTGGTCTCCTACCCTGTGACCTTTCTATTTTTGTAGATTTCTTCAAGATTTTTCTTATGTATGACCAGGCCACCTATAACTAAAGACATTTACTTCTCTCTTCCCAATATTTTTGCCTTTTGTTTCTTAACCTTATAACACTGCTGTGACCTCTAGTAAATTTTGGTTGAAAATGTTGAGAGTAGATATTTTTGTCTTGTTTTCAAATGTAGAGAGAAACATTCAATCATTATTATTATGGATGATGTTAAAGTAGGTTTTTCATAGATGTTCTTTGCTTGAGGAATTTCCTTCTACTCTTAGTTTGTTGAGAGTTTCTTTTTTTCTTATCATGAATGAGTTTTGACTTTTGTCAGATTTTTTTTTCTGTATGGATTGAGTTGGCTATGCTTTCTCCCCCCCCCCACCCCCTTTCTTCTATTGATATGGTGAGTTGCAATGATTAATTTTGAATCTTAAAGGAGCTTAGAATTCTTAGGATTGGCTGACTGGTACCTCCTATTTTAAATTCCTACCATGGTCTTGACCCCCTTTTAAACTTAGCTATAAGGTGACTTTTTTTTTTAGATCCTAAAGTTGCACACATGATCTGAAATGAAACCACTTGATATGAAAGAGACAAGGTTAACTCAGTTTTCTCATCAACCCCATAGCACCCTATTATTTTTTAGCCTGTAAATTTTATAACAGATTGCAATGGTAACTTTCCTGTCCTATCTTACTATCTTCCTTCACTAGCTTTAAATTTTCTAAGAGCTGACACTTAATCTTTCTCATTTTGATGCAAAATCATGATAATATAGAGAGGAATAATAGCTATGAAGAGGTGTGTTGCCTCTATTACTTCGAATTCCCCCCAAACCCTACTAGCTTGCCCTTCTTTGCTCATTTAACAGATCCCAGGTCACCTAGCTGGTGGGCACAGATCCATAATTTGACCCTTGTTCTCTTTCCTCCTTGTTGCAGAATCTCTTACATGATAGGCTATTAAATGATTGTTGGCTGATTGGCAGAATGAGTAAATGAATGAATGAATGAATGAAAGTAACTTTCCCTTCTTTTTTTCATGAATGGAGCAGGTCCACCTAATGAGAAAAAAAATCAGCTTGGAGACTGGCCTGTTGGCAAGGCATGAGGGAGGGGGAAGGGGAGGGGAGGGAGCTCTTGCTAAAAAAGAGAAAAGGAAGTGTAAACTATAAATTTAATTGACAGGGTTGCATCTCTGCGGTTAGACGTTGGGCACTTCATCTTGGCATGACTATTATATAACAGGAGGATGGAGAAAGGCCGGAAAGTATTGCTTCCTATTACATAACTCTTACTCTGTGCCTGACAGCATTTCTGATAATGAGAGAACAGAAAGTATGCCTCTCTCCAAGGGAAAGGCTTTCAAGCTCCTTGAAATGGAATTAGTCTGGTCTTGGGCCGTTTAGAGCGTTAGAGAAGCCACTGATTTCCTCAGGCTGTCTCCCTGGCCGCATGTCTCTGCACCACCCCCTCCGCAGGAAATGTGTTATATTCACATTCCTTACAATCACTCTTAAGATCTTCTAAACATGTGGTCCTGTAGAACCCCAAAGAGGGATTTCTAGTGGAGAATGCGCTTGAATGTTTGAGTTTTTTCCCCTGGGTCAAATTGGCCCTGGCTCAGCTGGGCCATGCATAGTTTTTGTTTCCTCAGTTTGGTGTTTTGATGATAAGAAATAGGAACTGTCTTCGAATAGTTCCTACTCATCTGGTCTGCGTGTCTCATAATGCTGTGTGATACAAGAGGGTGTACTTGGGAGCTCTGTTGCGGCCTCTTAGCAGATGGCTCTGAGTTGAGTTAGGGTGAATCTTCAGAGCACCCACCCTATCGTGCTTTCTGTTTGCGGTGCTCCCTTTTGACCTATGCTCAAGCTGAAGCTCCAATCCTTTGGCCACCTGATGCAAAGAACTGACTCACTGGAAAAGACCCTGATGTGGGAGAGATTGAAGGTGTGAGGAGAAGGGGATGACAGAGGATGAGATGGTTGGATGGCATCACCGACTCAATGAGTAAACTCCGGGAGCTGGTGATGGACAGGGAGGCCTGGCGTGCTGCAGTCCATGGGGCCGCAGAGAGTCAGACATGACTGAGTGAACTGAACTGAACTTTTGACCTATGAAGACTGTTCACTGCCTGGCAGTTGTTCTGTGTGGATACATCAAGCCAGATGAACCCAGGCTGGAATCCTTCATCGTCTTTCCCCTTGGTGCAAGCCTCTAGCAACTTCCAGTGGCTCCACGGTCTTTACCATCTCTCTGGAATCCAACCCTATCTTCTGCCCTTCCCTGCTGCCTCCATCTGCCAGCCACCTCCCTGGTTTTGCTCCTTTCACATTTGCATCTCTAGTGTTGATTTACCAAGCAGCAGCTGGAGTTAATATTTTCAAACTTGGAAACTAGAGCATGCCATAATGCTACTAAAGTGAAACTGTTAGTCGCTAAATTGTGTCTGACTCTTTGCAATTCCAGGGACTGTAGCCTGCCAGGTTCCTCTTGTCCATGGGATTCTCCAGGCAAGTGGAGTGGGTTGCCATTTCTTTTTCCAGTCTATCTTCCCAACCCAGGGATTGAACCTGGGTCTCCTGCACTGCAGGCAGATTCTTTACCATCTGAGCTACCAGGGAAGCCCTGTATTGCTGCTAAGATTCCTCCAAACCCTTTCCATCCCAGTTAGAAGATCCCACCTCTTCCACATGCCCTTAATGTGCCTGGGGTCTGATCCTGTTCACCCTTTGACATTATCTGCTACCACCTTGTTCCAGACATATTGGACTTTCTGTTCCCCAGATACACTTTGTCTCAGGCTCTTTGTTCAGGCTCTTCCTACTGCTTGGAAAACTTCTCAGGATCCTGGCATGGCTGGTTCATCAGCACGCTGGCCTTACCTCAAATATCTTATTTTCCCATGCTACTCAATCTACAGCACTCTTATTAATTTTACTGCTTTATTCTATCCAGAGAATCTACCTTTATCTCCAGGTTTTTTGTTCCTCTCCATGTATTTCCATGTTGATTGTCTTTCTCAGGGGCTGGCAAAGTACTGTGGGTCAAACCAACCCTGCCCATTTTTTATAAATGAAGTTTTATTGGAACACAGCGATGCCCATTTGTTTACATATTTCTCGTGGCTGCTTTGGCTCTGTAAGTGCAGAGCTGGAGTTGTGACAAACTTGTTGGCCCCAAAGCCTAAAAGATTTACTTCCTGGCCCTCCGCAGAAGGCATTTGTGGACCCCTGCTCTTTCCCCCTACCTGCTTTGTGCACTGCTGTTTCCTGGGAAGTTCCAGGTATATGCTGGTTCTCAATAAACACTCATCAGATGAATTTAATGAGTGAGAGAACACAGGTTGTTGTGGCTGGTTTTGACTCTGAGTGTGTATGTCTCTCGAACCCATACATCTTTCAGGCAAAATAACTAATAGTACCACTTGTGTGTGCATGTGTGTGCACAAACACACAGCTTCTCAGGTGGCTCAGTAGTAAAGAGCCCACATGCCAATGCAGGAGGCACAGGAGACGTGGGTTCACTTCCTGGACTGGGAAGATCCTCTGGAGAAGGCAATGGTAACCCACTACTGAATTCTTGCCTGGGAAATCCCATGGACAGAGGGGTTTGGTGGGCTACAGTCCTTGGGGTTGGAAAGAGTCGGGCACAACTTAGTGACTAAACACACCCACACACACACCCACCCACATGCATACATATTTGAGTGTCTGGGGGCGATACACCAGGGAGGCAAAATGGACATGAGGGAGCTTTTGCATCCACACAAATCATCATCCCAAACCTGGTACTGTCATTTATTACCTGGATGACTTCAGAAGAAGTATTCAACTCCTTATGCTTCAGTCTCTTCATCATGAAAGAGGAGAAAGGGATGCCTACCTTTTCTGGTCCTAAGATAACACTGGCTGGCTTTAGATGCACAATCAAGTCTGCGGAGTGCATAGCAGACTGTGCTTAGCTTTCTTGAAGGTGTTTGAAAGAATTTCAGTAAGGGGAAGTCAAAGCACAACAGTGACATTTTGGCAGTTCAGTTCCCTTCAGTCAGTGGACCCAGTGGATGCTTATCAAGTGCCTCCTGCCTTCCAGGCATTGTGCTGTGTTTCAGGAATGTAGACACTATTCAAGAAGAGCTTGTGTGTGTGTGTTACTCACTTACTCATGTCCGACTCTGTGTGACCCCACGAGCTGTAGCCCACTAGGCTCCTCTGTCCATGGGATTCTCCAGGCAAGAATACTGGAGTGGGTGCCATGCCCTTCTCCAGGGGATCTTCCCTACCCAGGGATTGAACCCAAGTCTCCTGCATTGCAGGTAGATTCTTTACCACCTGAGCCACCAGGGAAGCATAACAGCCCTCAAATTTATGGGTACCTAGTATGCACAAGGCCAAGTGCTACATGCTAGGGACTGCAGAGACCAACAAGGCACAGTCCCACCCTTGCAGGCCTTCTAACCTGGTAGAAGAGATCAGAGGAGTTCACCTACCACACCTTAGCAGTGGAAGGTTCTTAGAACTACAAGATATACACAGACACCAAAGAAGATTACAGAAGGGGCTAGGACCACATCAGGTTTATTTTTAGATTCTGGCAGAGAGGCCTGCACTACTGTTGGTCTTTTTTCTTTTTCCATTTTCCTCTGAATTTATTTTACTTGTTTTAAGTTTTAAGACTTTTTTTTTGATGTAGGCCATTTTTAAAGTCTTTATTGAGTTTGTTACAGTATTGCTGCTATTTTATGTTTTGTTTTTTTTTGGCCACAAAGCATGTGGGATCTTAACTCCCTGACCAGGGATTGAACCCAAAGCCCCTGCACTGGAAGGTGAAGCCTTAACCACTGGTCTGTCTGGGAAGTCCCTTCCTTTTTTCTTCACAACAATCTGATCCAATTTGGTCTTGTTAGAGGCTGGACAAATGTACCTTTGGGGGCTTTCCAGGGGCTTGAATCAGGAGGAAGAGTTTTCTTTTCTCTGTGTAAAAGCCAAGACCAAATACTTTGGGTTGCAAGAGATAGAAACCCAACTCCAACAATTTTAGGCTGGAAAGTTAGGGACAGCACATGTGTATTAAGGCCAAAGAGAAATGAAATGTCACTAGGCTTTGCTCTGCACGTTTTCTCTCTCTGTTTGGTGAGTTCATCGTCTCCTGCTCCAGCCTGGCTCTGCCAGCTGGTAAAGGAACAGGCCCCCGAAGTCCCACTTTCCATCACTGTAGAGCCGCAGAGGCTCTGTCTCCTGGTCCTCCAGTTGTCAGTTACCAGGAAAGGGCTGTGACTGGCACAGCCTCCGTCAGCCGCAGTCAACTATCCATTTCATAACATGAGTCCATTGACCCGCTTTTAAAAATTAACCTGTAGACTCCTGTTGGACTTAAATGTCACATTCAAATGGGGAAGAGGAGAGGTTCCCAATGTAATGAATTGCTTATCTGATTTAAAAAACAATGCAAGTTCGTTCTAGACAAATTAGAAAATGGAATTTCAAAAGTTTGTGCGTGCTCCGTTCCTCAGTCTCGACCCCATGGACTGTAGCCCGCCAGGCTCCTCTGTCCATGGGGTTATCCAGGCCAGAATACTGGAGTTGGTTGCCATTTCGTCCTCCAGACGAACAGTATTGGGTTGGCCAAAAAGATCATTCAGATTTTTCCTTAAAAAAAAATCCGAGCTTTTTGGCCAATCCAATTCAAAGATGTGTACTATCCAGAAACAACTGCAAAGATAGCTCTTAAAAAACAACAGCAACAACAAACTTTTTATTTTGGACTAATTTCAGACTTATAAACAAATTGTAAAAATAAAATGAATTTTTTTAGACCCTTCACCTGACTTCCTCTAATGTTAGTGTCTTATATAATCATGGTGCACTTGTTACACTAAGAAGTTAAAATAGTTTAATACTATTAACTCAAGATATTTTTCTGAATTTCAACATTTTTTTTCCCATGAGTGCACTTTTTCTGTCCCAGGTTCTAACCCAGGATACTACATTGTCTATAGCCATCACATCTTAGTCTCTCTTTATCTATGACGGCTTCTTAGTCTTTCCTTGTTTTTCATGACCATAACAGATTTGAGGAGTATGAATCAAGTATTTCGTAGACTGTCCCTTGGCTTGGATTTGGCTGATGCTTTCTCATGATTAGTTGGGATTATAGGTGTTGGGAAAGAATGCCACAGAGCTGAAGTGCCCTTGTCATTATGGCATTTCAGGGTTATATGCAATCAACATGACTTATTCTTTCTTAAAAAAAACACTTATCTAAAAAAAATTATTGAAGTATATTTGATTTATAATGTGTTAGTTTCAAGTGTACAGCAAAGTGATTCAGTTACGCATATATATCCTTTTTTTAGATTCTTTCTGATTATAGGCTATTACAAGATATTGAGTTTCCAGTTCTATAGTTGTATGTACAAGATATATAGTTCCCTTCTTGGTTATCTATTTTATATACAGTAGTGTGTTCATGTTCATTCCAAACTCCTGATTCCCCGACCCCCTTTGGTAACCATAAGTTTGTTTTCAGTATCTATGAGTACATGATGTATTCTTTTTATTTTTTCTTTTTGTTTTTTTTAAAGATAAAAGACTTTTATTGTCTTAGCCAGATAACTCACCATTTTCTGGCTACCAACCTTCAGACTTGACATTCTCATCTACCCTTCTCTTTTCGTCATTATGGAAGAAGCATCGGTCCTTTGGATTCCATTCCAGCCACCCGTCCCTACCTTCAGAGACTTTGTTACTGAATTCACTGAAGGCATGTCCACAGTTGATAACCATCAGCTTGTTTTACTTTCCTAGTTTCTTCCCACTTACTCTTGATCAAGAAGTTACTCTCTCTCTGTCCATACACTATTCTTTGGAAGTGAGCCCCTAAGCCCAGCCCAAACACAAAGAAAGAACAATTAAACCCCACCTCCTAAAGTGGGGATGCTCTACATATTAATATATTAGCAAAGGTAGTTTCTAGTGTAAATTTTTCTTCACCAAAAAGGAATCATACACGTGATTTTTGTGTGTATGCTTTTCTGCAATCTGCCATTTTCCTCTTAATAATAATAGCCTGAAAGGATTTTTCACATCGAATAGTCCTCCATAGCATGACTTTCAATAGCTCAGTATCAAGTTGTCTGTATATAGCAGAATTTAATCCATCTGTTAGCCTGGCCATTTTAAAGTGCTTCTGATTATTTTTCCTGGCTATGATGAAAATCACTGCTATTAACATCCTTCTAGCTAAATCTTTGTATGGTTATGTTTTTCTAGGTAAACGTCTAATTAAAATAGATGTGTCAAAGCATATGCATGTTTTAAAATTCAGGGCTATATATTGTCAAAATGCCCCCTAGAAAAGTTACATCGCCATTACCTGCTACATGCTGCTGATTTCTCCTAAGCATGCTTGGTGGGGGCCAGCTAGGGAGATTGTGCTGAGAAGATGTGTGCTGGGCTGCCCTTATGAAGGGGCAGCTTGAAAGAGAAGAGTTGAAGGGTATGCTGCACCCTGTTCCTCATTTACCAAGCCTGAGATCTTTTATTAATGCTCAAGGTAGTACCTCCTGATCAAGAATGACAGCCCCACAACTTATGTATAATTTTAAAAGTCTTATTAAAATATGTTGCAAAATAAAACACATAGAAAAAGATGTACAAAACAAAGATATAAAAAATTTAAAGGTTGACATATATATATATACACACACATATACACACAAACACATTATATATTTAAAACTTTATCTAAGCCTGAGATCTTTTATTAATGCTCAAGGTAGTACCTCCTGATCAAGAATGACAGCCCCACAACTTATGTATAATTTTAAAAGTCTTATTAAAATATGTTGCAAAATAAAACACATAGAAAAAGATGTACAAAACAAAGATATAAAAAATTTAAAGGTTGACATATATATATATACACACACATATACACACAAACACATTATATATTTAAAACTTTATCTATACCATGGTTATTAGGAATGGGAAAATCAATTTCTTGTGCTGAGTATTTGTGTCCACATATTCTATTACCAGCATCCTAAAAGTCTACCCTGAATCCCTTCCAGATTATCATCTCCCCTTCCCCTGGAGGCAACTATTATTCTGTCTTTAATGTTAATCATGTCCTTCTGACTCTGTATTTTTAAAGTTATAAATGAAATGCCTGCTCATGGCAAGATAAACAATATGGAAATTTACCGAGTGACCATGTGAAATTTTCCTCAGCTCCTATTTTCTTCCCAGGGGTAGCAGCTATTAACAGGGTGGTTTAGTACATCCTTTTAGATCATAGAAGTCAATAGAACTTTCTGCAATGAAGGCCTATTCCATTTCAGCACTGTTTAATGCAGTAAGAGTGGGGGATATGTTAAATAATGGATATTTGAGATGTGGCTGGTGTGACTGAAGAACTGAATGTTAAATTTTATTTCATCTGAATTTAAGGCTTAGTAGGTGCATGTGGTTAATGGCCACCATATTGGATAACACAGTAGTATATTTTTGAAGTACTTTCTTACCTGCTGATGTACTACGTCCTCTCAATACCTTGTGTGCGTACGTGCATGTCTCAGTATCTCACACGTGAGGAAACGAACATCATAGATGTGAGATGAAGGCTAGCCCAGGCCCCTCAGCTAGCAGTTAAAGAGGTCCCTGGATGATGTCATGCATATCGCCCTTTCCACACTGCCCTTCTAGACATAATCAACACCACTGCAAAGGCCAGCTGTGTGTACGAATTTTTTTTTTTTTTAAAGCATCTCTCTCAGTATGTGATCTCAGAATTTGAGCTGCCTACTGAAGGTTCTATGTGGTTTGGTTTCAAAAAGGGTGGGGTAAGTGTGATACTCTTTTCTGCCAATGATCTTTATCCTCTGGGTCTACATTTCCATGAGCTGTCTTTCAAAGCTACATTGTGCATAGACTCGTGTTATCACCAAAGGGATCTTACTTTTAAAAATAATCAATATCTCTTTTATTCTTTTGAGACAGAAGAATAAAGAGAAAAAGGAGTGCAGTTCCTGTTTGAGCATGGATTCAATGGCAGATTTAGAAACCATGGCTTATGGCCTTTTAAATTTATTGTTGTTGGGTTTACATTGAAAAAAATTAGACCAGCAGTTTCCAGATGTGAGTCCTGGTCCTGACTGTGCCCTGGTAGCATGTGGGGGTCACCTGGTGAATTTTACATTTAGCAGCTGCTTAGGGGAGCCTGAGAAACATCACCTAAAACTCTGAGGATGAAGGCACTTAATATTTTTACATTCTATTTGGGGAATACTTTCTGTTACTCTCATCACACAATTGAAATTGTCTCATTGGACAATAAGACAGATGTGGTGTAACACTTAGCTTTACCTTGGCTCTTTGAAAAATCACTCTCCCGAGCAGGTACTGAAATTCGTGTTCAGTTGAAAGAGAAAAGGAAGGGAAGAAGGAAAGGAGGAAGATGGCAGGGAGGAAGGGAGGAAACAGAACCCTAGTGACCAGTTATTTGCTTTCCGTATCTTCTGATCTGTTCAGTCACTCAGTCGTGTCTGACTCTGCGACCCCATGAACCACAGCACGCCAGGCTTCCCTGTCCATCAGCAACTCCCGGAGCTTACTCAAACTCATGTTCATTGAGTCAGTGATGCCATCCAACCATCTCATCTTCTGTTGTCCCCTTCTCCTCACGCCTTCAATCTTTCCCAGCATCACGGTCTTTCCCAGTGAGTCAGTTCTTTGCATCAGGTGGCCAAAGGATTGGACTTTCAGCTTCCTCATCAATCCTTCCAATGAATATTCAGGACTGATTTCCTTTAGGAGGGACTGGTTTGATCTCCTTGCAGTCCAAGGGACCCTCAAGAGGCTTCTCCAACACCACAGTTCGAAAGCAGCAATTTTTTGACACAGCTTTTCTTATGGTCCAACTCTCACATCCATACATGACCACTGAAAAAACCATAGCTTTGACTAGATGGACCTTTGCTGGCAAAGTAATCTCTGCTTTTTAATATGCTGTCTAAGTTGGTCATAGCTTTTCTTCCAAGTAACAAGTGCCTTTTAACTTCATGGCTGCAGTCACCATCTGCAGTGATTTTGGAGCCCAAGAAAATAAAGTCTGCTACTGTTTTCATTGTGTCCCCATCTATTTGCCATGAAATGATGGGACCAGATGCCATGATCTTTGTTTTTTTGAATGTTGAGTTTTAAGCCAGGTTTTCACTCTCCTCTTTCACTTTCATCAAGATGCTCTTTAGTTCCTCATAAGAGTGGTGTCATCTGAGTATCTGAGATTATTGATATTTCTCCTAGCAGTGTTGATTCCAGCTTGTACTTCATCCAGCCCGGCATTTCTCATGATGTACTCTGCATATAAGTTAAATAAGCAGGGTGACAATATACAGCTTTGATGTACTTCTTCCCCAATTTGGAACCAGTCTGTTGTTCCATGTCTGGCTCTAACATTGCTTTTTGACCTGTATACAGATTTCTCAGGAGGCAGGTAAAGTGGTCTGGTATTCCCATCTCTTGAAGAATTTTCAGTTTGTTGTGATCCACACCTGTCTCTTATACACATCTAGATGTGTATAAGAGACAGATCAAGTTGTCTGTATATAGCAGAATTTAATCCATCTGTTAGCCTGGCCATTTTAAAGTGCTTCTGATTATTTTTCCTGGCTATGATGAAAATCACTGCTATTAACATCCTTCTAGCTAAATCTTTGTATGGTTATGTTTTTCTAGGTAAACGTCTAATTAAAATAGATGTGTCAAAGCATATGCATGTTTTAAAATTCAGGGCTATATATTGTCAAAATGCCCCCTAGAAAAGTTACATCGCCATTACCTGCTACGTGCTGCTGATTTCTCCTAAGCATGCTTGGTGGGGGCCAGCTAGGGAGATTGTGCTGAGAAGATGTGTGCTGGGCTGCCCTTATGAAGGGGCAGCTTGAAAGAGAAGAGTTGAAGGGTATGCTGCACCCTGTTCCTCATTTACCAAGCCTGAGATCTTTTATTAATGCTCAAGGTAGTACCTCCTGATCAAGAATGACAGCCCCACAACTTATGTATAATTTTAAAAGTCTTATTAAAATATGTTGCAAAATAAAACACATAGAAAAAGATGTACAAAACAAAGATATAAAAAATTTAAAGGTTGACATATATATATATACACACACATATACACACAAACA
>SJYX01000692.1:158252-202921 GCA_006410675.1 Oreotragus oreotragus | reverse complement strand
TCCTGCCCCCAATCCCTCCCAGCATCAGAGTCTTTTCCAATGAGTCAACTCTTCGCATGAGGTGGCCAAAGTACGGGACTTTCAGCTTTAGCATCATTCCTTCCAAAGAAACCCCAGGGCTGATCTCCTTCAGAATGGACTGGTTGGATCTCCTTGCAGTCCAAGGGACTCTCAAGAGTCTTCTCCAACACTACAGTTCAAAAGCATCAATTCTTTGGCACTCAGCCTTCTTCACAGTCCAACTCTCACATCCATACATGACTACTGGAAAAACCATAGCCTTGACTAGATGGACCTTAGTCAGCAAAGTAATGTCTCTGCTTTTGGATATGCTATCTAAGTTGGTCATAACTTTTCTTCCAAGGAGTAAGCGTCTTTTAATTTCATGGCTGCATTCACCATCTGCAGTGATTTTAGAGCCCCCAAAAATAAAGTCTGACACTGTTTCCACTGTTTCCCCACCTACTTTAACTGTATCTAAAACAACCAAGATGATGCTAGTTAAACCACTCATGACCAATTGAAGATGACTGTGCTGTTTCTGCATATAGCCTCCCCCCCGCACCCATTCTGTCTATAAAGGCTCTCACCCCCTGCTTTTAGGCAGATGTCCACCACCTTCCCTCCTTCAGTTGCTGACAATGAAATAAAACAACTTTCCTTTCCACCAACCTGGCCTGTTTATTGGCTTTTGAACGGTGAGCAGCCAGACCTCCCACCCCTCTACACACACACACCTCCTTTTGGTAACAGTTTTGGGAGGATTTAAAAATAATAATGAACATGGAGGAAACAACCAGTACCCTCCCTGGCCCAGGTGCTGGTCCTCAGTAGGTGTTAACTCTGGCCTCTTTTTTATAGTTCCCTCAGTGGATGAAAAAATTTTAGCTACTGACCTACGGTGGCTCAGTGGCAAAGAATCCACCTGCAAGAAATGCAAGTTCAATTCCTGGGTCTGGAAGATCCACTGGAGAAAGAAATGGCAACCCACTCCAGTATTCTTGCCTGAGAAGTCCCACAAACAGAGGAGCCTGGTGGGCTACAGTCCATGGGGTTGCAGAGTCGGACACGACTGAGGGACTAAACAGCAGTGAATGTAAAGGAGCATGGACCATATCGCCTTCATTTTTCTATGAATAATGCCTGGATAAGGATGAGTGGTTATACCAACGGGAGTGCATCCTTGTTGGATGAGTCAATGAATCAATACATGTTTTTCCATGGCTCTAAGAACCACTGTGGCAGTCCAAGTGTTAGAAAGAGATATGAGGCAAGAATAGGTTGCATATTTGAGATCGTTAGAGGGAAATTAAGTGGTCCTCATTATACATTTGCAGAAAGCCAAAGCTTACCTCCTTGGGCTTCCCAGATGGTACTAGTGGTAAAGAATCTACCTGCCAATGCAGAAAACCCAGGTTCGATCCCTGAATTGGGAAGATGCCCTGGAGAAGGAAATGGCAACCCACTCCAGTATTCTTGCCTGGAGAATCCCATGCACAGAGAAGCCTGATGGGCTACAGTCCATGGGGCCTCAAAGAGTCGAACACCACTGAGCACAAATACCTCCTTAAATTCCTGGACTATTTAATCTTTGGCCATTAAAACCTTTAAAAACACTCTTGTCCACCTTGGTGAGTTCTCAGATATGTGGACAAGAAGGTCGTCTTTCTTCCTAACTCCAAGTTCTCATGAATTCATGAGTTTCCAGTGATATGATTTAGGAATGATTGTTGTGAGGGGTCTGGTTTTGGGTGGACGGTGTGCTCCCCCAGGCTCTGCTTGCTTAATGGTCTCCAATTACTGTGTTTTGATGTCTTCTTTTGATTTTAATGCTTTTTGTTGCTTTCCTCAAACTTTCCATTCCTCCTGCTGCCAGATCTTACCTGTCATGAGTTCCCCTAATTGATACTGTAGAACTGAAAACCCGCACCCACATGTTTCCGGTATCTACTAAGGCACAAGAAACTATTCCAAATGCATGGTTTGAAACAGTTGATTCATGTCTCTTGCGGTTCTGTAGGTGGAGGGGGCGCGACGGTTTTTACCTGCGGTTGTCTCCTGCGGTTCTAATCAGATAGCAGTTGGGACAGGAGTCACCTGAAGGCTCAACTTTGGGCTCAGCGTTCAAAATAGCTCATCCCAAGGCCGATGACTGATCAACCGCAGGCTGTCAGCTGACGCCGAGCTGGGGCTGTGGAAGGGAGTGTGGGCACATGGCTTCTCCTTGTGACTTGAGCTCCTCACAGCCGGGTTCTCAGGAAGAGTAGCCCAATAGCACACATCTTGAAAGACCCAGGTGGGGGCCATAAGGCTTCTTATTATTGACTCTGCATCACTTCTTCCTCATTCTATTGGTCAAATTTTGGAAGAGACCACATGAGTGAAATATAAGGAGACATGATTCCCATGGTTCACGCAACCTTTGGAGGCTGGCCCCCACCTCGATTATGAAGACTGTGTCTAGGATGTTGAATGGGAGTTTATTGGTATCTTCTGGACCATCCTTTTGATTTCACAAAGACTTTTTTCTTCCGTCACTTAGGTTCTGATTATTTGCCTATAATCTAGAAAAATGGTACTGAAGAATTTACTTACAGGGCAGCAGTGGAGAAACAGACATAGAGAGTAGACTTACGGACATGGGGAGAGTGGAGGAGAGGGTGAGATGCGTGGAAAGAGTAACATGGGAACTTAAATCACCATATGTGAAATAGATAGCCACGGGCATTTGCTGTATGCAAAGGAAACCCAAACAGGAGCTCTGTAGCAACCTAGAGGGGTGGGATGGGGAGGGAGGTGGGGGGGAGGTTCAAAAGGGAGAGGATATATGTATATCTATGGCTGATTCATGTTGGGTTTGACAGAAAACAACAAAATTCTGTAAAGCAATTATCCTTCAATTAAAACAAAATTTTTTTAAAGGGGAAAAAAGTAAAAAAAAAAAAAAAAAAAGATTAGCATTTACATGACATCTGAGTAAGCAAGTCTTGGCAGCATTGAGCACTTGTTTATTTACTTTTGGCTGCACTGGGTCTTCCTTGCTGCCCTCAGGCCTTCTCTCCTTGGAGAGGCAGCAGCTCCTCTTTGTTGCTCTGCAGGCTTCTCATTGCGGTGGCTTCCCTTGTGGACTGGAGGCTCTAGGTCAGCAGACTTTAGAAGTTGCAACCCGTGGGCTCAGTGATGGTGGCACATGGGCTTAGCTGCTCCATGGCCTGTGGAATCTTCCTGGAACAAGGATTGAACCGGTGTCTGCTGCACTGGCAGGCAGATTCCTATCCACTGAGCCACCAGGGAAGTCCAGCTTGGCAGTATTTTCAAGCGTATTGACCGATAGATGAAAGTTGTTCATGTATCTTATGAATTCCTTCCTACAGGAAACTTTTGACTCCATCACTTGACAAAATCAGCTTGTTGTTCACTTCCTTCTGTTCAGTTCCATGGTAAGTTTTGCTGACCTAAACCAGGTTTTCACTAGGCTAGTGGTTGGAATAGAGAATGGGTTTGTTTTGTGTATGATGATCTGTTTAGTCACTAAATCATGTCCGAGTCTTTGTGACCCCATGGACTGCAGAACGTCAGGCTTCCCTGTCCTTCACTATCAGAGTGCTCAAACTCACATCCACTGAGGTCTGTGATGCCATCCAACCATCTCATCCTCTGTTGCCCCCTTCTCCTCTTGCCCTCAGTCATTCCCAGTATCAGGGTCTTTATCCCAAATAACTCCTCAGTGCAGTAAAAAGAAAATAATTACCCCATATGCAGGCTATTTTATGTTCCATAGACCACAGCTGAATGTAAAGAACCCAAGAGTCAGTGTATTGTGTTCCATCAAATAGATACATAGTGATTTTTTTTTTTAAAATAAGTCCCTATTTTTAAAGATCATTTGGTCATTTCCTTCTCTTCTGTAGCTAAATCTCTGTCCATCCACAAATGTTTCCTCAGGATAGATTTCCATTGTTCATTTCTATCTTTGCTTCACCCACATGACAGTCAACACCTATACAGCTTGCAGCTTCTCTTTCCTTCACCAAATTATATGGCTTTCATACCATTTCTTGAAATCATATACCAAAGCATAAGTATTCTGAACCATTCGGTTAGCTGGGATGTCATTCCTATGAAGTTGTTCCTTGTCCTCCCTATGTTGGTCTAAAATTAAAATCAGGTTAAAATAATACCGAGTTCTCTAGAAACTTCCCCAAGCAGCTTGAGAGACTGAGGGATAGGGTGAAAAGAATTCCTGCTTTGAGTCTGGTTGTTTAGTTGCTCCGCTGTGTCCAACTCTTTGTGACCCCATGGACTGTAGCCCACCAGGCTCCTCCATCCATGGGACTTCCCATGGGTTGCCATTTCCTTCTCCAGGGGATCTTCTCAACCCAGGGATTTAACCTGTGTCTCTTGCATTGGCAGGCAGATTCTGCACTGCTGAGCCACCAGCAAAGCCCTGAGTATGCAGAGAAGGTGTATTTGGCATCCCACCTGGTCCCTCTCCAGCTTCGTTGCACTAGGCTGAATGTTTCCATTCTCTGAGGCTTCATTTCTTCATCTGTGAAATGGGGTGAATAAATCCTCTCTCAAATGAATGTGTGTATGTGAAATCTGGAAGAGTGGTACAGATGAGCCTAGTTCCAGGGCAGGACTAGAGATGCAGGTACAGAGAACAGATGTGTGGACACAGAGGCTGAGAGGTGGGTAGAGCGGAATGAACTGAGAGAGTGTCACTGACGTGCATATACTATCCTGCATGAAATAGATGGCTGGTGGGAAGCTGCTGTAACAGCACAGGGAGCTCAGCTGCTCTGCGATGGCCTAGAGGGAGTAAGGTGGGAGGGAAGTCCAAGAGGGTGGGTTTATAGGTGTGTGCATATTTATATATCTGTTACCCACATATATAGATTACCGAGGACTGCCACATCATTCCAATAGGTCAACCCTGAAGATTTGCAAGACTTTTCCTCTCCAAAACTTATCTGTACAATACTAAAGTTAGAGAGATGGCTCGAAAAAAGTTAATTCTTTCTCTTTGGAGCTAGCTTTGGCACTGATCTTCAAAAGTAATATTGTATTATCAGTTTCCTATCACCAGGAAGGCAGGATCAGTCACTGACAGAGCCCCTAGGTACAAAAAACAAAAAACAAAAATCTCTGCCACCCCCTGCTCCCAGCTCCAAAGTCCCCTTCATGGTGAAGAAGACTCACTTTCATCCCTTTGGAAGGTGACAGCCTGCTCTGCTTCCCACCTGGGGAGATGTAGAAATAAGAAAACTCAACTTGTTCTAGAGAGAAGCTGTCAGCCACAGGAACCCCTCTCTTGCCCAGCATCATTGGGAAGTTATCTAAAGTGTCAGAGAAAACATTATTGATTTTTTAGTCTGTTTTGTCAACGAGTCAATAAGCCTTGCTTTTTCCTAGTTTTCTTTCTTCTACCTCCCAATCTCTCAGCTCTTTGCAGCTTCTATCTTCTCTCCCTTCTCCAGTTTTTCTCTCAGTTGCTCTCTTTCTCTGTCTCTCTCTGTCACTTGAGCCAAGACCTAATGAAAAAAGGATCCAGGAAAAAAAAAAAAGCCCAGCATTTTAAGCAGAGGCTGGAACAGAGTGGGTGGTGGGAGCAAATTTGATGCAGTTGGAAAACAGAGAGAAGACCAGAATGTCTGGAGAGGTAGAGTAAGCAAGGGACGCTGGCTTCCCAAGGAGACCCTTGCTTCTGTGTTTTGGAAGAATTGTTTATGCAAAGGGTTGAAGCTAAGAATGCTGAAATTCCTCCCTAGGTCCTCTGAAACCAACAAATCAAGCCTGGAAAGGGGAAAGCAATTAAGGGACTGGATATTTATTCATCCCATTTCGCAGATGAAGATGGTGGCCTCTTCTCAAACACTTTCCCCCAACTGGAAGCTGAAGTTGAAGATGTATTCATTCGATTCATCCTTTGGAACATGGACCGAACGGCTTATAATATGTGCGGGGTGCCTGAGAGGGGATCACCTCTCCTCTGATAATAGTCTTAAGGTATGGAGTGCATGTGTGTATGTTTTGTGTGTGATTCTTTGCAACCTCGTGGACTGCAGCCCACCAGGCTTCTCTGTCTATCAGATTTCCAGGCAAGAATATTGGAGTGGGTTACTATTTCCTCCTCCAGGAAATCTTCCTGACCCAGGGATTGAATCCATGTCTTCGCATCGCAGGAGGATTCTTTACCAATGAGTCACCAGGGAAACCCTGATAATGGTCTTGGGTTCCACATTTCGGGTCTAAACTGGAAATCTTGATTCAAGAAGTCCAATTTATTCACAGGAATAAGAGAACACTGAAGTCTAGACTATCTTGGGGGCTCCCATATGAGTGATCACCATATTTAAAAATAAGCACTTGTTCAAATGCTCTTAAAGTGGTGTTTTATTAAAGTGTTCCCCTCTTGTTACAAAAGAAACATGTTTATGTCTAGCCCAAAGCCAAAAATGATAAGAAATACCCAACCCATTCTATCTGGAGATAACCGGCATTAATTTCTTTGTACACAGCCTCTCCAACACATTCAGTATTTCCTTTTTTCCTCCATACGAGATTATATTTTATTTATTAACCTATTTTTGTATTCATTCAGCAAATATTTATTCAGCCCCTATTGTGAATCAGATGCTTAGGATACAGACTTGAACAAGACCGATATTGTCAGTGAGCTCATGAGGAAATTTAGCAGAGAAGATATATTAAAAAAAAGAAAAATCCAGAAGACCTGTGGTTCTGCAGAAGTCTCTTCTCGGGCATCACCCAAAAGCAACAAAAAGAAAAACTGAAATATCTACTCCATTTTTTTTTTTCTTTATTTATTTATTTTTTTAGAGCTTCCATTTTACTTTATTTTACTTTACAGTACTCTATTGGTTTTGGCTACTCCATTTTTTGAAGAAACTAAGGCTTCCCTGGTGGCTCAGATGGTAAAGAATCTGCCTACAACGCAGAAGACCTGGGTTCGATCCCTGGGTTGGGAAGATCCACTGGAGAAGGGAATACCCACTCCAGTATTCTTGTCTGAAGAACTCCGTGGACAGAGGAGCCTGGCAGGCTCTAGTCCATGAGGTTGCAAAGAGTAGGACATGACTGAAAGACTTCCACTTAACCTTTAGTTCATTATTCAGACAGACACAGACACTGAAGGCTGGGCAGGAAGAGGACAGAGATTGTCAATGAAGAACAAAGCTTTTAAAAAATAAAGTGAATGTACATAAAGAGATAGCAACCAGTGTCGCCTCTTCATTGAAACACTCGTGCTCATAGGCCCATGCACACATGCATACACACATTCACAGATGCATGCCATGTTTGTAGGAAGCTCTCTGTAAATGAGGCAAGATGAGGAGAGAAACCCTCCAACAGAAGTAATTTTGCAGTTACTGATCTGGGTTATCTGGTTTTAAAAAAAAGAATAAATTAACAAAAGTGATGCCAAGAGTGACAGAAAATTTAGACAAACAAGCTATCAGTGAATGTTGTCACAGAGTCCAAAACAATCCACAGAAACACTAGATGCGGATGATTTGAAAAAGACATTTTACCCGAAGTTAAAGGCTCAGATAACTCTCATGCTATTTAATCTCTTCCAGAGCCTGGGAGAGGAAGGGTGACGTGGAATGAAACCTCTCAAATTCTTATTATAAACTAACTGTAACATCGATGGGCAAACCCCTCCAAAGAGAGCAAAGACTAATTTCATTTTGATCAAGCAGAATCCAGAAACAGACGCTAGGACTCGGTGACAAAGGGGTGTGACCACCTTGCTATGGGGGAATTTGATTCCACCCTAAAGGAAATCAGTCCTGAATATTCATTGGAAGGACTGATGCTGATGCTGAAACTCCAAAACTTTGGCTACCTGATGCGAAGAGCTGACTCATTGGAAAAGACCCTGATGCTGGGAAAGATTGAAGGCAGGAGGAGAAGGGGACGACAGAGGATGAGATGGTTGGATGGCATCAGCGACTCGATGGACATGAGTCTGGGTAAACTCTGGGAGTTGGTGATGGGCAGGGAAGCCTGGTATGCTGCAGTCCACGGGGTCACAAAGAATTGGACACAACTGAACTGAACTGAGGTTTTTGGTCTTCCCCAACCAGTAGATATTGATGAGAGGCCAGACAAGAAATTCAGGCAAGGCTTTNCAGCGACTCGATGGACATGAGTCTGGGTATACTCTGGGAGTTGGTGATGGGCAGGGAAGCCTGGTATGCTGCAGTCCACGGGGTCACAAAGAATTGGACACAACTGAACTGAACTGAGGTTTTTGGTCTTCCCCAACCAGTAGATATTGATGAGAGGCCAGACAAGAAATTCAGGCAAGGCTTTACCGGGGTTCCTACAGCTGCAGGAGGAAGCGAAAACATGTAATAGGTTCCCCTGCTTGCTCCCTGAGAAGACAGAGCGGGAAGAGCTGCTTCCTTAGATGGGGTGAGGCTGCGGCGCTGGCTTAGGTGGTTTGCCAACTCCTTTGAAGGTGCAGGGGGCATGTGCGGTACCCTGCTTTTGCTCCTGGCTCCTCAGAAGTGACAGTTGAGGTTTTTTGTCTTTTTGCATCTCCTTGTCCAGAATTTCCCCCAACTGCATGTGCACACAGATATTTTTAGTCCCTTTTAGTTTCTTTGGGATTTGTGGCTCAAGGAGACGTTTGTCCACGTGGCATTCCCTGGTAACTCGGTGGTAAAGAATACACCTGCCACTGCAGGAGATGTGGGTTTGATTCTTAGGTCAGGGAGATCCCCTGGAGAAGGAAATGTCAGCCCACTCCAGTATTCTTGCCTGGGAAATCCCATGGACAGAGGAGCCTGGCAGGCTACAGTCCACGAGATCGCAAGAATTTGACACATCTCAGCAACTAAACAGCAACAGCAAAGCATTACGCAAAGGGTCCCCTGCCCCAGCCTGTCTCATCTTGATTACTGTCAAAATGTATAACGAGCCCCATTTTTGGTGTATTTTCNGCCTGGCAGGCTACAGTCCACGAGATCGCAAGAATTTGACACATCTCAGCAACTAAACAGCAACAGCAAAGCATTACGCAAAGGGTCCCCTGCCCCAGCCTGTCTCATCTTGATTACTGTCAAAATGTATAACGAGCCCCATTTTTGGTGTATTTTCTCACCCTCCTCCCTAGTCTTCCCGGTGCTTCCAATTTCCAAGACTCCCCAGGTATGGTGATGTTGTAATACTTTACTTGTCAGTAATGCATCTCTCAGTGGTCAGTATTAATAACCTGTTTCTCCCTTCTGCTGTTTCTCCCTTCTGCTTGTCTGGGCCACTGTTCCATCTCCTTTCTATCTTCTATATAATGTTAAAATCTTTCATTCCCGAGGTCTCTTCCAATGGCTTTATTCCTGTGAGCCTTTAACGTATTCCATTCAACCCATTTGGATGGCCTTTTCAGAGGAAAACTCACATATGGCACATTTAATCTATTTAATCAGTAGCTCTTAACATCATACTTTAAATAAAATTGATACAATATCATATTTGTGCCAAAATAGTAAAATAATTCCTAAGCATCATCAGATATCTAGTCGAATTTCCCCAATTGTACCATAATTGTGTTTTATAGCTTTTCCCCCAGCCTTAGCATTTTTAATCTGTTTTTTTTTTAAAGTAGCAATATATTGTGACTATATGACCATGTCAATGAGTATTAGTTAATCACCATCCTAATGAAGGAAAAGTGCTCATTGTATGGATAAACCATAAAGGATGTCAATATTTGCCACTTCGTAACTTCAAATAAAACTAGAATGAACTGCTGGAAAGCTGAATGTTTTTACACATGTACGCCCTTTAAGTTCTGTGTCAGCAAGCACAAATGATACACCAGAAAATGTACACATGGTTAAGGCATTAGATTTGGCCAAACTTCCCTCCTGAGATTAAAGTCAGTTTTCGGAGAAGCTGGCTGTGTGTGCAAGCACGCATTTTTCTGATCTAGCGAGGATTTTTGTCAGCATTTTGCTTTTTTCTTTACCTACTTGAACAGAAGAAAATGACACCTTGTTTTTGCTTAATTTGTATGTATATCTTTCCTAATAAGGGTGACTTGACTTCTTATGTTTCCTGGCTATTTGAATTTGTTCTTTTTCCTTACCCATTTTTTTTCCTTATCACGGTTTTATCCTTAGACTTAGGGGTTTGAGTCCTGCTTTAATTCTATCCACTCCATCTGAGGTGTGAAACCAACGTACTCAAGCTAGAAAAGACCATGGTAAGCAGGAGAGCTCTCTATGGTTAGATGAGTGAGGTTTTTGCAGAATTGAGTTCCCTGTCACTATAGACATTTAAGGAGAGCATTTAAGTCTTTATCATTTGGTGGAGAGTCACAGGAATATCCAAGACTCAAATGTGAGGATGAACTAGTCAATTATAAGGCTTCTTACAACCATTCTGTTAAATTAGGGTGTAGGTTCAGCCGCTTCAGTCATATCCAACTCTTTGTGACCCCATGGCCTGTAGCTCACAAGGCTCCTCTGTCCATGGGATTTTCCAGGCAAGAATACTGGAATGGGTTACCATTCCCTTCTCCAGGAGATCTTCCCAACCCAGGGATTGAACCTGGGTCTCCTGCATCGCAGGCAGATTCCTTACCATCTGACCCACCTGGGAAGATTCAGCTCCCTTTATCATTTTATTTTTTCCCCCCACTGGCAATTTTTTTTTAACCTCTACAAATACCTACCTGATAAGTATCAGGTTTTTCTTGTCAGCTGAGTGACATTGCTCAACTCCAAGGAATAGAACAAAACAAGGATAACATCACAAACTCAGATGAAAACCCTCTCAAGGGTGGCTTTCCAGATCACTCCTGAGAATATCAGCAAGAAAACTGAAAATGCATAGTAGCCTCTGTTCGCCAGTGGCTTTATCTGGTTTTCATAATGTGGTAACCACCCTATTAGCACTTCTTGGAGGCATATCAGCATTTATTGCTGATGTCACTGAATATGTGGTTGACACTGTTTCTTTTCTGCACTTGGTTGAAAGTAAGAAAAATCATCCACAAGTCTTGAGCACATAAGATGAGTCTGACCCTGCACTAAATTGTGTATATACATGAACTAGAGTGATTTGAGGCTTCCCAGGTGATGCTAGAGGTAAAGAACCCACCTGCCAATGCAGGACACATAAGAGACCTGGGTTCAGTCCCTAAGCTGGGAAGATCCCCCAGAGAAGGGCACGGCAACTCACTCCAGTATTCTTGCCTAGAGAATCCCGATGGACAGAGGAGCCTGGCAGGGTATAGTCCATAGGGTGGTAAAGAGTCAGACATGACTGTGTGACTAAGCACGCATGCACACACACACACGTGATTTTATCTAGCAATCTGGATTCCCAAGGGTTGTGTTCCCTTCAGAAAATATCCAAGCACATGCCTCCAACCAGGATTATCACTTCCACTCGGCTAATCTAACATGGAATCTAGGATAATAGTTAGGCCTGAATACTGTAACCCTAATAATGATTAGCGGTACTCTTTCTAAAGAAAAGTAACCGAATACACAGCATGGCTCAGCTGTGCTTGCAGAACAGGTTCACGAAGGACATGTCACATCCTTGGCTTAACTTCTGACTCTTGCTTTGTGAAAGTTCTAGTCACTCAGTCGTGTCAGACTCTTTGTGATCCCATGGACTGTAGCCTGCCAAGCTCCTCTGTCCATAGAATTTTCCAGGCAAGAATACTGGAGTGGGTTGCCATGCCCTTCTCCAAGGGATCTTCCCGAACCAAGGATCAAACCTAGGTCTCTGACACTCCAGGCAGAATCTTTACCATCTGAGCCACAGGAAAGCCCAAAAGAGACTCTTGCTTTAGGACCCAGGATATTAAAAATACTTCTATGGTTTTTCAATTGAACATATAGCTTCTTTTTTTGTTATTTTTTAAGTTTTTATTTTATATTGGAGTATAGCCAGTCAACAATGTTGTGATAGTTTCAGGTGAATAGCTAAGGGGCTCAGCCATCCATACACATGTATCCATTCTCCCCCAAACTCCCTTCCCACCCAGGCTGCCACATAGCATTGAGCAGAGTTCCCTGTGCTGTAGTAGGTCCTTGTTCGTTATCCATTCTAAATACAGCAGAGTGTTGATCCCAAACTCCCTAACTATCCCTTCCCCCATCCTTCCCTCCTGGTAACCATAAGCTGGTTCTCTAAGTCTTTGAGTCTGTTTCCAGTTTGTAAATACATTCATTTGTATCATTTCTTTTTAGATTCTGCATATAAAGGATGTCTAAGATATTTACCCTTCTCTGGCTTCACTCAGTATGCCCATCCCTAGGTCCATCCATGTTGCTGCAAATGGCATTACTTCATTCTTTTTAATGACTGAGTAATATTCCATTGTATACATGTATGACATCTTCTTTATCCGTCCCTCTGCTGTTGGCCTTTTGGGTGGCTTCCACGTCTTGCCTATTGTAAACAGAGCTGCCGTGAACTTTGGACCATGCATCCTTTTGGACCATGTTTTTGTCCAGAAATGTGTACATATAACTTCTAAATAAAATCATGGGAGGATTTTACTCTCTGGGCACATCAAAAATTCTACTTTTGTGAAAATAGAATCTCCAGTGGGATTTCAAAAAAATTAGTTGACCTAAGTCTCTAACAGTCTTCTTCTAGTGAATGGTTGGCATCCTTTGTGATGTGCCATTGAATGACTCCTTTCTAAATCCCCATATAGGATTGACTTAAAGAGAGCAAGGAGGCAGATACCCAACTCCACCCATTTTCCTGTCATCTTGTACCACCCACACCCCAATAGGTGATGAGATGTAGGATTTTATCCTTGGCTAGACCCTTGCCATTCTGTTCAGAGGACACCATGACTAAGTCTTTCCATGGTTTCTGATCCATTTGAGAATCCAGTTCTTGGTGATGAAGTAGTGGGGAAAGCAATAAGATAGAAATTGTTGACTGTTTAGGGAGCGTGTGCAGTAGTTGGGTCCACAGAGTCTAAGAAGATGGACTATCTTGATTTGGAAACTCCGAAAAGCACTCTAAGGAAAAAAAAAAAAAATCAAGTTCAAGTTAACTTAGTTAGAAGTTGAAGAAAAGACCAGGCGTCAGACAGCAAGTAAGAAACGAAGACAGACAAAGGAAGTCAGACAATAAAAGGTCCCAATCGTTTATCCCTGTGGGTGACTGGAGATTAATTCCCTTGGAGACTCTGGTAGTCTGTGTGTGATGCAAACGTTATCCCATCTGAGGAGTGAAGTGCTGAGGTTATTCCTCCACCAACTCCCTTGCACCATGGATTGAAGCATATTTGGGCATGATGTTAGTTCCCAAGTCTTCCAGCCTGCCATCCAGTGGGCAACGCAGACATCACCGGCTAAAGGAAGCCATCAGGCAATCATGTGCCTGTGCTTGGGGATCTGGACAACTTTCTAAATACTTTATTTATTTTATTTATTTTTGGCTTTGCTGAATCTTCGATGCTGCCTGTGGGCTTTCTCCAGTTACTGCACGGGGGAGCTACTCTCTAGCTGTGCTCCAAGGACTTCTCATAGCTCTGTTTTCTCTAGCACACCACTACCTCTAGGGCACACGGGCTTAAGTAGTTGTGGTGAACAGACTTCGTTGCTCCACAGCGTATGAGATCTTCCTAGACCACACATAGAACCCATGTCCCCTGCATTGGCAGGTGGATTCTATACCACTGGACCACCAAGGAACTCCGNCTTCTCTAGCACACCACTACCTCTAGGGCACACGGGCTTAAGTAGTTGTGGTGAACAGACTTCGTTGCTCCACAGCGTATGAGATCTTCCTAGACCACACATAGAACCCATGTCCCCTGCATTGGCAGGTGGATTCTATACCACTGGACCACCAAGGAACTCCGTGACCAAATTTTACTGAAGCATTAAAGGTGAGGGCATATGGGCAGGGTTGGGTGGCATCACTGACATGATAAACATGAGTATGAGTAGGCTCTGGGAGTTGGTGATGGACAGGGAGGCCTGGAGTGCTGCAGCCCATGGGGTCACAAAGGGTCGGACACAACTGAACGACTCAGCAGAACTGAACTGGGCAAGGTACCAACCCTTGCTGATAGGGTAAGCTTTTGCCTTACCCCTGAAAGAGATCTTCATGGCTCTTTAGTTCTTAAGTATATCACTTCTCCTCTTGGGATTTCAGTTTCCTCACCTTAAAATGGGAATGACAACACTGAATAGGGGTACTGGATTTCATTCAGTGGAATCTTAGGCTCAAATGTACCTACTATCTCGTTCTTCTGAAGCTTGGGTGTGCTTGTGTATAACACACTCAGCAATTACTTTAATAATTCTCATCTCCAGTGAATGGATACTTTGAAGATCCTTCTTCAAATTCTTGATGAACATCTGAGACTTATCGGTATTTTTTGCTGGATTAAAACTTCTGGTAAATTCTACAGCCCTGTGAAAACACTCCTAAAAGCAGAAAGATGAGCATCAAACCACTTTGCCATGGAGCATGAATTTTTTTTCAGATGCAATTGCCTGTTTAATCATGCTCGCACTTGTGGAGGGAGAGCTTTTGGCGGGTAATGCGCTTTAAGAAATTTGGACAAAGAGAAACTCAAATGGAAATACATGACCCTAGCCCTCAGCCGCACCGCACTTCATTATTACTGTGTTACCATTTGCTGGAATGGTCCTCTGTCTTTCAACTCATCCGTAAAAGTGGAGACAACAAAGTTGAAAATCGGAATCAGTGGAACGTGGGCCCAACAGAGCATCTGTGAACTTAATGATGCTCCTCAACTGAATGTGGCAACTGAATCTCCAGAGACACTGGGAGTCTCGCCTCACCAGTTTCATTGTATTTTGCAAGTGTCCCCCGCCATGTACATCAAGTGAGAAGAAAGCAGGAAGGGAAAATGGCCTGGAGGTAGTAGGAAGAGGCTCGTGGCCCTGTGCAGAAGGGACTTTTCCCCTCAGTTGTTACAGAAGGAAATAAGGAAGGGGAAAGAAAGGCTTCATGCAAGTCTAGGTACTTCCTCAGTGAAACAGGATGGGAAGAGAGGCTCTGTGGTTTTCCTTATGGTGTTTCCACGAGGAAACATGTAGAAGGTCCTCACTGCATCTCGCAGGAGGAAAGGTCTGCCTGATCAATTGGGTAAAATACTCATGACCACAGGCACCCATTTCCTGATTGGATGGAGCAAATACATCTCTCTGTGTGTGCTCAGTTGCTCAGTCGTGCCTGACTCTTTGCAACCTCATGGACTGTAGCTTGCCAGGCTCCTCTGTCCATGAGGTTGTCCAGGCGAGAATACTGGAGTGGGTTGCCACTCCCTTCTCCAGGGGATCTTCGTGACCCAGGGATCAATGCTGAGTCTCCTGCTAGGCAGGCAAAGTCTTTACCATCTGAGCCACCAGGGAATACCTCTAGCACCTGTAAGTAAGAGGTCTCCTTCTATCCACGCCCCTCACCCCACATTCCCCAGCGCAGCTGCTTAGTAACACACCTAAAGGCTTCTGCCAAGTCTCCTTCATTTTCTGAACGACTCAGCAGAACTGAACTGGGCAAGGTACCAACCCTTGCTGATAGGGTAAGCTTTTGCCTTACCCCTGAAAGAGATCTTCATGGCTCTTTAGTTCTTAAGTATATCACTTCTCCTCTTGGGATTTCAGTTTCCTCACCTTAAAATGGGAATGACAACACTGAATAGGGGTACTGGATTTCATTCAGTGGAATCTTAGGCTCAAATGTACCTACTATCTCGTTCTTCTGAAGCTTGGGTGTGCTTGTGTATAACACACTCAGCAATTACTTTAATAATTCTCATCTCCAGTGAATGGATACTTTGAAGATCCTTCTTCAAATTCTTGATGAACATCTGAGACTTATCGGTATTTTTTGCTGGATTAAAACTTCTGGTAAATTCTACAGCCCTGTGAAAACACTCCTAAAAGCAGAAAGATGAGCATCAAACCACTTTGCCATGGAGCATGAATTTTTTTTCAGATGCAATTGCCTGTTTAATCATGCTCGCACTTGTGGAGGGAGAGCTTTTGGCGGGTAATGCGCTTTAAGAAATTTGGACAAAGAGAAACTCAAATGGAAATACATGACCCTAGCCCTCAGCCGCACCGCACTTCATTATTACTGTGTTACCATTTGCTGGAATGGTCCTCTGTCTTTCAACTCATCCGTAAAAGTGGAGACAACAAAGTTGAAAATCGGAATCAGTGGAACGTGGGCCCAACAGAGCATCTGTGAACTTAATGATGCTCCTCAACTGAATGTGGCAACTGAATCTCCAGAGACACTGGGAGTCTCGCCTCACCAGTTTCATTGTATTTTGCAAGTGTCCCCCGCCATGTACATCAAGTGAGAAGAAAGCAGGAAGGGAAAATGGCCTGGAGGTAGTAGGAAGAGGCTCGTGGCCCTGTGCAGAAGGGACTTTTCCCCTCAGTTGTTACAGAAGGAAATAAGGAAGGGGAAAGAAAGGCTTCATGCAAGTCTAGGTACTTCCTCAGTGAAACAGGATGGGAAGAGAGGCTCTGTGGTTTTCCTTATGGTGTTTCCACGAGGAAACATGTAGAAGGTCCTCACTGCATCTCGCAGGAGGAAAGGTCTGCCTGATCAATTGGGTAAAATACTCATGACCACAGGCACCCATTTCCTGATTGGATGGAGCAAATACATCTCTCTGTGTGTGCTCAGTTGCTCAGTCGTGCCTGACTCTTTGCAACCTCATGGACTGTAGCTTGCCAGGCTCCTCTGTCCATGAGGTTGTCCAGGCGAGAATACTGGAGTGGGTTGCCACTCCCTTCTCCAGGGGATCTTCGTGACCCAGGGATCAATGCTGAGTCTCCTGCTAGGCAGGCAAAGTCTTTACCATCTGAGCCACCAGGGAATACCTCTAGCACCTGTAAGTAAGAGGTCTCCTTCTAACCACGCCCCTCACCCCACATTCCCCAGCGCAGCTGCTTAGTAACACACCTAAAGGCTTCTGCCAAGTCTCCTTCATTTTGCAATCTCTCCCCATTGAAAATGAATCATGAGAGAATGCATTTTCACCCTCAGATGCACCAAAGGAGCCAAAGACCTCTTCTGTAGTCAAGGGGAAGGTCACGGGCAGTCTAAGGAGGGGGATCCTTCCAATGACACCGCCGAGAATGGGACAGACTGCTGGCGAATGGACTAAGATACTGCCACAGCCTGGTTAATGTTGGCACCTGAATTTGAGCATGTGCCTAGGCCAGTCCCATGGTTTCCCCTGGTGGCTCAAATGGTAAAGAATCCACCTGCCATGCGGGACACCTGGGTTAGATCCCTGGGTCAGGGAAGGTCCCCTGGAGAAGGAAATGGCCACCCACACCAGTGTTCTTGCCTGGAGAATTTCATGCGACATAGGAGCCTAGCAGGGCATAGTCCATGGGGTTGCAAAGAGTCGGACACAACTGAGCGACTAACACTTTAACTACTTTTCAAACACAGTAATGCACAGACATGGTCCCTGACTTCAAGGAACTCACTGCCTAGTATGTGTGAAGGAAAGTGGAGATCTATGAGCACTTTAACTTCTGTTGATAATGAAGAAGCGACCCCAGGGTCCTTGATGAGTCTTAGGGCAGGTAGAAGTAAATGGGGGGGGGGACATTCAGTACAGGTCTGAGAGGACTTCATACTGGAGATGACATTTGAAACTAACAGTGAAAAGGGGAGAGTGGGGAGCTTCCCTGGTGCTCCAGTGGCTAACTCTGGCTTTGAATGCAGGGGACACAGGTTCGATCCCTGGTTGGGGAACCAAACTCACATATACTGCAGAGCAACTAAGCCTGTGTGCCACAACTAGAGGGCCCACATGCTGCAACTACTGAAGCCTGAGTGCTCTGGATCCTGTGGGCTGCAAAGAAAGATCCCGCATGAGGCAACAAAGATTCTGTGTGCTGCAACTAAGACCCAACACAGCCAAACAAATGAATAAAGGGATAGTGGGGGAAGTGTTCAGACAGAGGAGCACAACAGTGAAATCCTGGAGGCGAACTATGCATGATTTTTAGGGGAGAGGGTAGCATTTCACTGTGGCTGAAGCATCGTCCTTTCTCTGTCTCTTGGATCGAGCAACCAGAGCTAGAAAGTTCAAGCAACTGATCAAGGTCACAGGTCGAACCTTGGCCTTAGGATGCATCACCCAATGTTGTCTCCACTGCACCACCCATCTCCCCAGTCTGTCTGGATCCCTACCACATAAGGACCTCCATCTCTGATTCTTGTTCAGCTATTATGCCTGCTTGCTTCCTGAGTGAGATAGGATGAGTCTAAAGTGGGAAGCGAAGAGAAATGAAACCTCCCAACTCAGGGCAACGGGGAAGGCAGTGGCACCCCACCCCAGTACTCTTGCCTGGAAAATCCAATGGACAGAGTAGCCTGGTGGGCTGCAGTCCATGGGGTCGCTAACAGTCGGACATGACTGAGCGACTTCACTTTCACTTTTCACTTTCATGCATTGGAGAAGGAAATGGCAACCCACTCCAGTATTCTTGCCTGGAGAATCCCAGGGATGGGGGAGCCTGGTGGGCTGCCGTCTACGGGGTCACACAGAGTCGGACACGACTGAAGTGACTTAGCAGCAGCAGCAGCAGTGAGTATATGTCAATCCCGGTCTCCCACCTCATCCCTCCCATTAGGCCCTGGTGACCATCCGTTTGTTTTCTGCATCTGTGGTCCCAGGCGTACTTTAAACATGCTGTGTATTTGAAGCCAGTTCCTTGGAGGAAAGAAAGAATTGGCCACCTATTTTAAGAGTTTATCCTTATCCTAGGAGCTGTCTGAACATGCTGTGTAATCTAATTTCATCTTTTCATAGATGCTAAGAGGATCTCATCATCCTTTAGACATAAAGATACTAAAGCTTAGAGAAGTTAAGGTATAACCAAAGGTCATATAACTATTGGTTTGGCCAAGAAGTTCTTCTGGATTTTTCCATAAGCTGTTACAGAAAACCTAAATGAACCTTTCGGCCAACCCAGAAGTAGGCAGGAGAGCTGGGGCTTGAACTATGGTCTGTCTTAATCCAATGCTGGTGTGTTCTTAGAGCTACTACATAATACTTTCAGTTCACTGAAAACTGAAATTTGCATTTGGCTAAGAATTCGATTATCATTTCACTTTCTGTCATTCCATTTTGTTTCATCCCAGGTGCTCCCAAGCCCTTGAACTGTCATTGTGAAGGAAATGGCAAACCCGTCAGACTTGAGTTTATTATTTCTATATTTTTACATGTTTAGGAAGTACATTTCCTGAGGAATGAGGCAGACTGCTCAGCGCTTCCTGGCGGAACTGTGTGTTTGTCGGGATGGAGTTGACCCGCCAGTATTCCTGGGATGTCAGTTTTCTCCACAAGCCCTGATCTGTCTGTGGCCTCCATCAATAAAGCCCTTTAAGCAGATCTGTACATTCGGGGGCCGGCTGGTGAGGCACGTGCCATGAAGCACCCCCTCCCCAATAATCAGACTCTTGTAAGTCATGTTGAATGAGATTCTTTCTCCCAGGAGAAGTATATGTTTGCTTGTTGGCATGGTCCTAATGACTTAAAGAAAAAATGCCGGAAACCAGTACTGCCCTCTTCCCTGAAAGGAACATTGGCCCTTTGTTCAAGAAGTGCATTTGCAGAGCGGCTTCTGAGTAAGTCCTTGGAATTCCTCATGGTTTATATGTCTTTGTAAGCTCCTGGCATTGAAGCACCGGGGTTTTTCTGTTCCCTTTTTTCTCCCCAATGAATCCAATATTGTATTAAACACTTTCACTCAATTTTGATAAAACCAACAACTCACAGAGCCAACTTGAGTGGAAGGAACACGAGTAGAATTTCCTATCGTCGTAGGCTGTTTAGCGTTAAAGGCTAGAAGTATGGGTGCCGAGGCCAGAGCCCCAGTATTCGCTTCCATTCTCTTTGTTCAGAAATGGCCTCAGGTTAGTTTTAGTAATTCTAATGCTTCTCAGATGGACAGTGATTACAAATACTTTCCAGGGCTCTGACACACAGTGTACAGCTTGATTGTTCTCAGCAGGTCCACGGGCTGACATTGAGAGAAGCAACACGGTGTAGCCTAGGGAGCTCAGTGTCTATAGTAAATGGAGATGGTTGTAAACCTGGCTTCCTCGACTTCTCTCTGCAAAAGAGGAAAAGTTCTTCATCTCTCTGGTGAAGAACCTCACTTTCCTCTGTCTACAAAAAGGGGGAAATTTAGCTATTTATCGTACATGGTTGTGATGAAGATGATACAAGATGAGAGGAGTTGTCTAACCCATCACACCAGAGATGCTCCACAAACATCTACCTCCCACCTCCTTTTCCTGCATCGAGAGGCAAGGACCCTGAGTAGCAGAGAAGTTAAGTAGACCCTGTGTATTACTTTGCCAGGGCTGCTGTAACAAGGTACCCTAGGCTGTGTGGCTAAGAAAAGAAAAAATGGCTTCTCCANACATCTACCTCCCACCTCCTTTTCCTGCATCGAGAGGCAAGGACCCTGAGTAGCAGAGAAGTTAAGTAGACCCTGTGTATTACTTTGCCAGGGCTGCTGTAACAAGGTACCCTAGGCTGTGTGGCTAAGAAAAGAAAAAATGGCTTCTCCACAGTTCTGGAGGTAGACTTCCAAGATGAAGATGTCAGCAGCATTGGTTTCTTCTGAGGCTTCTCTCCTTGGCTTGAAGATGGTCGTGTTCTCCCCCTCTCCTCCCATGGTTTCACTTCTGTGTATATCTGTGTCCTAAATTCTTTTATTAAAAAAATATTTTAATTTATTATTTGGTTGTGCTGGGTCTTAGTTGTGGCAGGTGGGATCTTTAGTTGTGGCACGTGGGATCTAGTTCGGTGACCAGGGATTGAATCCGGACGCCCTGCATCGGGAGTATGGTGTCTTGGACACTGAACCATCAGGAAAGTCCCCCTAAACTCTTATAAGGACCCCAGTCATAATGGATTATGGGCTACCCTAATTGCCTCGTTTCAGCTTGATTTCCTTTTTAATCAAAAGCTTCCTTAGTGACTCAGATGGTAAAATTCCCTGGTGGCTCAGAAGGTAAAGAATCTGCCTATAATAGAGGAGACCTGGGTTTAATCCCTGAGTCAGGAAGATCCCCTGGAGAAGGGAATGGCAACCCACTCCAGAATTCTTGCTTGGAGAACCCCATGGACAGAGGAGTCTGGCAGACTACAGTCCATGGGGTCACAAAGAGTCAGACATGACTGAGTGACTAACACTTTTACTTCACCTTTTTAAAGATCCCACATCTAAATACAGTTACACTCTAAGATACAATAGGTTTTTGGTTGGCACCATTGCAAACATATAGCTGATTCTGCATATAAAAGAGCAATTAATTCCCTCCCATTTTCCCTTCCCCAGATTCCCTGAATGGGCAGCAGGAAGTTGACCCTTGACTGTTCTCCCCTCGTTTTCCTTTGACCTACATCTCATTCCCCATCTAGAGATAAAGCCCCTTGAGGCCAGAGTGTTCTTGCCACACTGTGGTTCATGTTTCACCATGGTGGGTACACAAGAAATACTAAGAGTGTGTTCATTTCATTCACCACATATCCTGGAATATATAGCAGGACTTCCTAGGTGGCTCAGTTGTAAAGAATCCACCTGCTAGTGAAGGAAACACAGGAGATGTGGGTTCAGTCCTTGGGTTGGGAAGATCCTTTGGAGGAGGAGATGGCTACCCACTCCAGTGAGTGGGATATGGCTTCCCACTTCTAGCCTGAGAAATCCCAAGGACAAAGGAACCTGGTGGGCTACAGTCCATAGAGTCACAAAGAGTAGGACAAAACTGAGCAACCAAGCTTGCCTACGATATATATAGCTGGGGTTCTTAGTGAAATTTCATGCGTTCTTCCAGCAGACATGTATTGAGCATGTATCGTGGCCCACAGATCAACATCATGACATCACCTGCAAACCTGTTATACACGCAGAATTTCAGGCTCAGACCCAGACTTTGGGATCAGAATCTGCTCTGTTTCTGGGCTTGCAGAAGTGAATGTAAGAAAAATCCTATAGCGTTTAGCCTGTGTTTTAATTTACCCTTCCCTTTCCTAGAGCTAAAATGTGGCAGAGATTTATGGCCACAAAAAGCAAGTTCTCCCTCTTCTGTATTTGAGTTATGTCAGAGATGGTTTTCCAGTTGGAAGTTATATGTCCCCATCCATCTAGCATCTGGGGTGGTGGGGGGGATGTGACTAGTCTGACCAATGAAGTATGTGGGGAAATTATATATGTCCCCACTTTGTGCCTGGGCTTGTAAAAAGCAGATAGGGTTTCTCTACTCCCTCTCCATTTTTTTGACTGAAGGCCAGACAGCAAAACTTGAGGGAATGGCACAATTACAAGATGGAAGGAACTTGGGTCCTTAAATTAGCACCTAGAGGAAAGCCACCATCATAGACTATTACAAGAACATGAAATAAACTTATTGCTTTAAGCCATGGATAAATGGAATTTTGTTAATTACAGCAGCTAGTATTACTCTGATACACGTGGACCAGACATTTACTACAAGGACAACAATAATGTAATTGCAAAACCAAGTGGAAATGATACTGAGTTTTGATAATGCAATAGGGAGTGGTGGGGACTGTGGCGAACTGGCACCTGCTTGCTCTGTGCAAGGAACAAGGAGGCTTTATCAGTTCTACCTGATTGCTCCTTTGTACAAATGGAGGCTCAGTGTGGTCAGAATTTCCAATTTTAAAATTCAGTCTCACTTGGAAAAAAAAAAAAACCTAGGTGCCAGATAAAACACATCACATCTATGAGATCAGTCTGTCCCACTGGTCATCAGATTGCAAATTCCATACTAACTGGCAGAGATGCCAACTAGCCCATCCCTTTGCCTCCCTGTTGCCACCAGTGGGCCTTTTACAGACGAGGAAGCTCTGAGAGTTTACGGAATAAGGTACTGTTCCTGGAGAGCGCACATGAAACGTTGTTTGTATGACTGAGCAAAGCGGAAGGCTGAAGTCGGTGTTCAGGCCTCCAGGGCTGTAGTAAGGTTCTTGTTCATACCACTGTTGCTACCCTAGTACCGGTATTTATACAGCTGCCACTGCCACAGAAAAATGGGTATTATTGTTTTGCCCTTCCACACTCATTTTCCCCTTTTATTTAACCCTTACACCACCCTGCAGAGGGAGCATCAGCACTCCCATTTTACCAGAGGGAAAAATGAGATCCGGAGAAGTGACTTGCTGAAGGTCACTTAGCTCAAAGTTCCAGAGTTGAGTCTTTTTTAAAAAAATAACATATTCATTCATTTTTTGTGGCTGTGCTGGGCTGTCGCTGCCGCTTGGGCTTTTCTCTAGCTGCGGCAAGCTAGGGCTGCTCTCTGCTGGTGCTGTGCAGGCTTCTCATCGTGCGGCTTCTCTTGCGGAGCATCAGGCTCTAGGGCACCCGGCTTCAGTAGCTGCAGCTCACGGGCTCAGGAGTCCTGGCTTCCGGGCTTAGTCTCTGTAGCACGTCGGATCTTCCTGGAATAGGGACTGAACCAGGGTCTCCTGCATGGCCAGGCAGATTCTCTGCCTCTGAGCCACCAGGTGAGCCCCAGAGTTGAATCTTTTGAGCTTTGCTACTTGAGCCCACGGAACACCCCAGGCCACCTTACACTGTCCAGCAAAGGTCAAACCAGACACATCAGAGATGCGTAGGTTCAGAGTATAAGAGTGAAGAAGGCTACTTCGACCTGTCAGCCTGATGAGAGGCTCTGTTCTTTATTTCAAGGGAGCTTTGTAGAGAGGGAGGGAGGAATATGGAGTGAAGGAAAGGAAAATCAGTTACTTCCCCTTTTTGGCTTATACATGGGCAGAAAGGGTACGCAGCAACTAGGCTGGTGGGAGTTATATCCCCTCTTCATTGCTTAGCAGAGAATAAGATGCTTTTTAGGGGGCCCTAAGCATCTCTGAAGCAATTGGTACCCCTGGCTGGATCTTTGTAACTGTTTGGTCACCTTACCCTTTTTGAGACTTGGTTTCCTCAACTATAAAGTGAGGAGCCTAGAATGGTACCCATAGTGGAGCCTAATGGCAGGCTTCAGGAGAGAGTAGATGGCGAGGGCTGTGCTAGGCACAGAGCAGACACACGGTGAATGTCCATCCCACAAGCCAGCAGCTCTGAGAGCGTTTTGTCGACGGGCTTGAATGCACCGTACACAGACGAGCAAAGACTCTCCACGGGCTGCGGCATCTGCCCGGGACTCCCAGGGCTGGGCGGCGGAGGCCCTTCTGCATCAGAGGCCGGCTTTGCCCAGAGGAGCACACAACACCGTCTATTCAGAGCCTCGCGGGCTGCTCCTGCCAGAGCCCACGAGGCGTTTGGACGCAGAAAGCTATTGAAGGGAGGCCACAAAGACACGTTTTCTCCCCCGTGGCCTGGAGAGAAGACAGGGCGGCCGAGGCACAAGAAGATGGTTGTTTCCCATCAGCCGGCAGCCGGCAAATTCTGTCCGAGCCGCCGAAGGAGAGAAGTCGACAACACACCCCGGACAAACAGGAGCTCTGGCGCGGGCGGGAGATAAAAGATAAGGAGGGCAGCCGCCCGGGTACACAGGCCCCCTTCAGGGGTGCTGGCAGCCGCATCGGCCCATTGTTGGGGCCCGCGCACTCCGACGATGGAGGCTTTCTTCTTTCTCTCCTTAAAGGAAGAATTTGTGGCAGAGGAAAGAGGGGTTTGTGTTGTGTGACGAGCGCTTGCCAAACGAAAATCTTTGCTTCTTAAAATAGCGAGGCACACATTCAAACTGGCCCTTTGTCCTGGTGGTGGAGAAGATGCGGGGGGTGGGGTGGGGGGGACGAGGGCGCTCCGTTTCAGATCTGGCTCCCTTCTTTGCTTGGCTGAACTGCTGCGGTTCTTGCTGCTGTTTATGCTTCTCGAAAACAGAGACTCAGTTGCTTCAGTGGCTGTTTCTGTTCCAGTCCCGGCTTCTGTGCCCTGAGACTGTAGCCATTCATTTCTGTGGGTGTCCTTTTGTCTGTCTCCGCCCCTGCTTTTGTCTACCTAGTCCCTGCTCCCCTCACTTTAAAAATATTTTTATTTATTTGGCTGCTCCAAATATTAGTTGCGGCATGTGGGATCTTAGATCTTTTAGGTGCCCCATGAAGGATCTGTTTAGTCGCAGTGTTTGGAATCTAGTTTCCTGACCAGGGATCAACCCAGGTCCCCTGCGTTGGGAGCACGTGACTTACCCACTGGACCACCAGGGAAATCCCTATCCTGAGTTTTGAGTAGAGTTCCCTGAGCTATATAGGAGGTCCTTGTTGTTTATCTATTTTATATACAGTAGTGTATATCTGTTAATCCCAACCTCCTAATTTATCCCTCCCTCCCTTCCCCTCTTTGGTAGCTCTAAGTTTGTAAAACCCCTTATTTTAAATCCATAAATTGGACTAATTTTGAGATAGGTACTGTACCACATAATTTTATATTTATTTTTTTTACATAATCCACACATTCTTTGGCCAATAGGTATTATTGTCTTCATTTAGCAGATGAAGAAACCAAGTCTCAAAGAGGCTAAATAACCTGCCTTAGGGTGACAGGATCACTCAATGACCTAGGCAGAATTTGAATCTGTCCACTTCCACACCTCAGGTTCTTTTCCTTCTTTGCATTGCATCATCCAGTGGAGACCGCATCCTTTAGTGCAGTCTATCTACATGTTATATGTAAATGTATATTCTAAATTCATTATTTATTCTTTTGTTCTTTTATTTTCCATTTCGCCCAGATTTCCCCTTTCACACCGAATCTTGCTTTGTTCATCAGGTTGAGGTCGAGGAAGTCAGGCAGAAGTTAGAATGATTTAACTTCTGTGCTCAGAAGGCTCTAGAATGCTAGTTATAAATTTCTTCCTATCCCTCCCCCATGAATCCTCTTTGGAAAATGAAAGGATTGCAACCTGACCCTCTTTTTTCTCTTTGATTCTCATTGCATTCTTTTAGGATTAAGAGTGTCCAGTTTCCTTGGGAGGAATAAAATATGGCCATCTAAGTGACAAGAGTACAAGCCCCTTCAGTAAACTCCTTAATGGGAGTGTTTATGAGTGTTTTCACCTCACTGAGCTTTTTATTTCACTAAGATTCTTTCATCCATCCAAGCAGGTGAAAAAAAAACGGAGAAATGATGGTAGAGAAAAGAAGAGCTTTAGCGAACTTGAAAGAGAAAACCCCAAGAAGCTGTTCCACATTTGTTTCTAAGGTCTAACGAGCCATCAGACTGCAAAGGTTGGCAGCCTCCGCAATGTGATTGACATGCTAGAAAGAATAATAGGAGGGAAGTGTTTCCTAACTGATTCAGAGAAAATATCTTATTTTTACCAACTTTACAAGAATGTGTGATTTTGTGACCACAGTGCTAAAACTCCTGCCTGAGGCCTTTCCTAGCTTCTTTACCTGAAAAGACTTGGCAGGGGAAGCCCAAGCTTAAACCAAGTCCTAAAGGACGAGTGAAATTTAGCTAGATAGAAGCATAGATACAAGAAAGGGGAGCTCTTCCAAGCAGAGGCCATGATTGGTTTCAGCACAGGTGTGTGAGAGGGCATGGAATGTTCTGGAAATGCCAGTCATTCAGTTTGGGGGGTGGAGAAGGGAGAGAGGGGGACGATTCAGCAGATGAGAGAGTTGTTAGGAACACCGCAGGCTTTATCCTGAGACCAGGGGAGTCCAACCAAAGAGCTATGACAGAGAGATGAGGGAAGAGAGATGACAGAAGTTTGGAGCTATGTCCTGGGTTTTCTTGAGGGCTGCCTTGAGGAGTTGGATGGGAGAACAAAAGTAACTGCTGCAGTCTTTTTTGTTGCTGTTTTAAAGCAAATTTTCACCACCGTATTCCACGAGACCAGGGCTATCCAGTAAACTTCTGTGATGAGGGGTTTCTGAGATGTTCTCTGTCGACCATCCAATATGGCAGCCCCTGTTACATGTGGCTCTTGAGTGTCTGAAATGTGTCAAGTGTGGCTGAGTGACTATGTTTTTAATCTCACTTTAATTTTTGAAAATTTAAATAGTCACACACATGCGAATGGTTCTCATATGGAACAGCGCAGTCCTGGACCCTCAAAGAAACACTATGGGATAGACAGGCTCATCAGGCTAAGCTTAATGAGAAATTTCAAATTTTAAAGACTCATTGCAGACCTTGAGAAGGATTTTAAGCTTTTCAAGACATAGATACATGCCGACCTAATGGAACTTATGATCAGAACAAGGCTTTGTGTTAAAAAGGATGAGTGGGTACTAAGGAAATATTCAGAATGTGCAGAAAAGCAAACAAAAAAATAGCTGTGAGGATTGACATTCATCGCAACACTGGTTGTAAGCAACATAAATATGCAAATATACAAGACTGATTAAGAAAATGCATCCATGGAATAGAATAGATTCCATCTATGCAATGGACTGATATAAATAATGCAAAAGCATATTTATTTGAATAGAAAGATGTTTATGATATAGCACTTAATGGAGAAAGCATATTATAAAATGGCTATAAAATTTTTAATAAAAATATGCTTAGAGAAAGATCTGGAAGTAAATGCATAAAATACATATACCCAGAGTGGTTATCTCTGAGTTTAAGGCAATTACTTTGCTTTTGTCTTCCTTTTTTTTTTTTGCCTTATCAGTATTATTACATGTTTTTCTGCAACGAGTGTGTATTGCTTTTATAATTAGAAAAATAAGGAAACAATAACTAATTTTAAGACTCTTATAGGAGTGAAATAGAGGGCAACATCTATTATGGTTCAGAGTAGATAGGCCAGTAGATGAGGGATAAGGTAGGCAGAGAAGTCTTCTCATCAAAGATGAACTTGGAAAGAAAAGGAGGAAAGTAGGGGCAGAAGAAAGGAACACTTCCTTTGTGCTCCAGAGTAAGTGCTCGCTCACGCTGTATTTTGGAGAAGGCAGTGGCAACCCTCTCCAGTACTCTTGCCTGGAAAATCCCATGGACAGAGGAGCCTGGTGGGCTGCAGTCCATGGGATCGCTAAGAATTGGGCACGACTGAGCGACTTCACTTTCACTTTTCACTTTCCTGCATTGGAGAAGGAAATGGCAACCCACTCCAGTGTTCTTGCCTGGAGGATCCCAGGGATGGGGGAGCCTGGTGGGCTGCTGTCTATGGGGTCGCGCAGAGTTGGACATGACTGAAACAACTTAGCAGCAGCAGCAGCAGCACACTGTATTTACACGTTATCTCTTTTCACCCTGGTGGTGACCAGATAAGCTAGGTACCATCATCATCCCATTTTACAGATGAGAAGATCAAGACTTTGATAGGTTAAATGACCCTGTAAATAAACTTGGAAATCCTGAAGAGAGAAGGCTGGGGATTTGAACTTTGGCTTCAGTACTTACTAGCTGTTGCTAGCTTTTGCCAGTGAGTGAATTTCATAATGTCCAGGCTCATTCCTGTATTGGTTTGTGTGATGTCTGTATGATGACTAGACCAGGAGCTCCATGTGGCAGGAATTGTGTGTATCTAGGTCATTGCCTTTAACAGAGAACCTGGCATACAACAGGCTCTCAATTAATATATTGGACTGAATGAAAGTGTATCAGGGATCATGAATTCCTGACCATTTTACCTCATAGAGTGTTGGGAGAGACTCAAATGAGATAAGAGGCCCGATGGGACTTTGTAAACCATAGAATCATGTATCCAGGTCAGGGGTTTTGATTTTTGGAGATTTTCCTTTTTTTTTTTTTTTTTTTTTAGGGTCATCAGCAGTTTCAAGACAAATGAGCTGAGAACTGCTGGTAGTACTTCTGCAACGAAGATTTAATCTAGAAACTCTTGGAATGTAGCAGGAAAACACAAAGTATTAATTTATTCTCTTTTAAGAAAAGTGTTTATTTTTAATATTTATTTACTTGGCTGTGCTGGGTCTTAGTTGCAACACATGGGATCTTCGATTTGCATTGCAGCGTGCACAATCTTTTTAGTCATGACATGTGGGATCTAGTTCACTGACCAGGAATTGAACCCTGGCCCTTCTTCACTGGGAGCACAGTGTTAGCCACTGGACCAGTAGGAAATTTCCTAAGTTGTTCTTAAGTTATTAACAGATTTTTGAGTGTTAATGGGAACACTAGAGTTTTTAAATGTATACTTTTCAAAAATGTTTCTGAATGATCTCTTAATCTAACCAAGCTATGAGATAGGTTGAGATATGGGAGGCGAAATCTATGTGTTATTAGTTGCATAACCACTTATCATCAGCTCCTAATACAGATGTGAGGAAATGTTTATTTTTCTATTTCTGTGGTCAAGTGAAAGATAAATTGTCATCTTGTAGAACTGGGTGAGGTAGAAAGAACAATTGGATACATCTTGGGTCCCCAGAGTGAAAAAGCTGGCTTGAAACTCAATGTTCAAAAAACTATGATCATGACATCCAGTCCCATCACTTCATGGCAAATAGATGGGGAAACAATGGAAACAGTGGCTGACTTTATTTTCTTGGGTTCCAAGATCATTGCAGATAGTGACTGCAGCCATGAAATTAAAAGACACTTGCTCCTTGGAAGAAAAGCTATGACCAACCTAGATACCATGTTAAAAAGCGAAGACATTACTTTGCCAAAAAGGTCCATCTAGTCAAAGCTATGGTTTTTCCAGTGGTCCTGTATGGATGTGAGAGTGGGACCATAAAGAAAGTTCAGCACTGAAGAATTGATGCTTTTGAATTATGGGGTTGGAGAAGAATCTTAAAAGTCTTTGGATTGCAAGGAAATCAAACCAGTTCATCCTAAAGGAAATCAGTCCTAAATATTCATTTGAAGGACTGATGCTGAAGCTGAAGCTCCAATATGGCCACCTGATGTGAAGAACTGACTCCTTAGAAAAGAAGACCTTGATGCTGGGCAAGATTGAAGGCAGGAGGAGAAGGGGACGACAGAGGATGAGATGGTTGGATGGCATCACTGACTTGATGGACATGAGTTTGAGCAAGCTCCGGGAGATGGTGATGGACAGGGAGGCCTGGCGTGCTGCAGTCTGTGGGGTCAGACATGACTGAGCAACTGAACCGACTGACTGTCTGGGCCCCCACAGGATGCTGTTGATCTAATTGCTCATTACATTCTGCAAAGCCTTAGTTTTATTTTATTCCTGTTGTAGTAGCAAGAATGTCACCTTGGTGTCAGAGGGATTGGCTTGAATTTGACTTTCACTTGTCATCTGTATGACTTTGAATGCAATTTTTGCCTGCTGACAGCCTCAGTTTCTGCAATTTGTAAAACAGGAACAATCAGGCTGACCTTACAAGACTGTGAGGAAGGATTAAATAAAATCATGTGTACACTATGCAGAGTGCTTGACTTAAAGTAACCTTTAGTTCGTGTAGATTATCTTCTTTATCTGCATTCAAAGTTTATGGTTGGCAATGAACAGACTTTTCCAAACAGAAACTTGTTCTTCCGAATATCAGTGTATGAAATGATGGAAGTAAAGTGATTTTATGGGTCCAAAAATAGCTCTGTCCTTGGAGCTGGAGTCTTCAGACCATAGATTAAATTCTGTACTTTTGTCAACAGGAAGAACCCAGTCAAGTCTCAGGTTCATGGACTACCAGAGCTGATGGAAGACATTGCTTTAGAAAACAGAACATGGTGAGGAGAAGTGACCTATCTAAGGTCTCATGGCCAATGGCAGATATGGTTGAGTTCACAGTACATTTCAGGAATCAAGTTTGAAATTATGTGGGGGCATTATCTAGTCCATAGGAAAGAAAGCTGTTTACGGTAGAATTCAGGTTTTTAGTTACCTGTCTGAGCCTGTGGGACAATAAAACCTTTCTTTTTTTAAAAAATTATTTATTTGACTGTGGGGAGTCTCAGTTACAGCATGCAGGGTCCTTTTTCACGGGTCATGGACTCTCCAGCTGTGGCACCTGGGCTCCAGATCATCTGGAGAGGGGGCTCTGTGTTTGTGGTGCACAGGCTTAATTGCTCTGCTGCATGTGGGATTAGTTCCTGGACCAGGGAGTGAACCCCTGTCCCCTGTATTGCAAGGCAGATTCTTAACCACTGGACTACCAGGGAAGTCCCCAGTAAAACTCTTCTGATTTTTAGGTGTTTAAGTTAGTTGGTCAGTAACCCTGTACACCGCTTCCCCATGTGTATTCAGTTCAGTAGTGTCTGACTCTTTCGACCCCATGAACCGCAGCACACCAGGCCTCCCTGTCCACCACCAACTCCCAGAGTCCACCCAAACTCATGTCCACTGAGTTGGTGATGCCATCCAGCTGTCTCATCCTCTGTTGTCCCCTCCTCCTCCTGCCCTCAGTCTTTCCCAGCATCAGGGTCTTTTCAAATGAGTCAGCCCTTTGCATCAGGTGGCCAGAGTATTGGAGTTTCAGCTTCAACATCAGTCCTTCCAATGAATACCCAGGACTGATCTGCTTTAGGATGGCCTGGTTGGATCTCCTTGCAGTCCAAGGGATTCTCAAGAGTCTTCTCCAGCACCACAGTTCAAAAGCATCAATTCTGCACCCAGCTTTCTTTGTAGTTCAACTCTCACATCCATACATGACCACTGGAAAAACCATAGCCTTGACTAGACGGGTCTTTGTTGACAAAGTAATGTCTCTGCTTTTTAATATGCTGTCTAGGTTTCCTTCCAAGGAGTAAACGTCTTTTAATTTCATGGCTGCAATCACCATCTGCCTTGATTTTGGAGCCCCCAAAAGTAAAGTCAGCCACTGTTTCCCCATCTATTTGCCATGAAGTGATGGGATTGGATGCCATGATCTTAGTTTTCTGAACATTGAGCTTTAAGCCAACTTTTTCACTCTCCTCTTTCACATTCACCAAGAGACTCTTTAGTTCTTCTTCACTCTCTGTCATAAGGGTGGTGTCATCTGCATATCTGAGGTTACTGATATTTCTCCAGCAATCTTGATTCCCAGCTTGTGCTTCTTCCACCCATGTGTATAGCAAATGCAAAATCCAATTTTAGATAGTTAGGAAGGGCAAGCTTTCTGAAACCAGAGAGGTAAGGGAGACATACCAACTATTGCTCTGAGAAATATGGGTTGCTGTCCATTTCCAGGAAATCATTCTAGAACAAGTGGACAGGTAGGCCACTGGTTTTTATATTTCTTCATTCATTCATTCATTTGCTCCCTAGAAGCTTTCTGAGCCCAGGAGATGAACGAGATACTTTGTTAAGTGTGGAAGTTACAGAGACGCATGAAACTCATCCAGTCTCTAGGAAGTTCACAGGCTCCGTTCTTGGCATCCTTCCTGGTCTCTTGCCCTGAGCTTTGGGAGGAGCACGTGCTGAGGCTGCATTGCACACCTCTTGTTGAAGACTGGTCTGACCAGAGTGGGACGACAGTCCTCTGGCTCCTCCCTGTCGGTGTCTGTTACCTGGATGTGACCAGGTCTATTGGTGCCATTTCTTTTCTCATCCTTGCTTCTACTCTTGTGTCTGCGCCACCTAAGCAGGAATTAGCACCCTTCTTCACTCTGTCCCACCCCCAAATAAACTCCATCCTTATCAAGTTTTAAATTTTTACTTGACTATTTCATTGGGGATATGGAGAAATGAAGGTTAGGTTACACTGTACATCATTCAAAATTACTTGATAAAATTCTTCTATGAGTCCGTGCTCTTCTCTATAACATCTCTCCTCTTGGCTACATTCTCCAAGTCTCTTTCTTTCTCTTCTGTCTCAATCATCTAACCCAGATATCATATCTCCCCAGGCTCTTGGTTCCAGCACTTTTTCCTGTCGTCTCATCTCCGAGTTGCAATATCTCCATTTCTGATCATGTCACACCCTTCTGGGAAGGTAGTAGGAGATTGGAAACAAGAACAAGAAGTACTTTTTTTTTTTTCTGGCTAAAAGTATATTTTTGTGTTCGACAAGTGGGTCACCTTGGGCAAGAGAGGAGAAGCCACTTACAAAAAGTTGAGCATCTGCTTCAGCACCTTTTCCCTCTGCCCCAGAGCACCCTATTCTCCATCCTGCATGTCATTCTTCCCATGGTCCTATAATTGTCTGTTGGTTCATTTATCTGTAATTGACTTTAAGTGGTTGCAGTTTTGTGAGGTTGTGAGGAATGGGAGTGAAGTGGCCCAGGTTCCCTCTAAGTGCTTGGTCTTTTTTTTGTTTAAAGGGGATTATAACAGATTTATCTTTTAATTTCATGTTGCTTGAATAAGAACAAAATAAAAATAAATGTAAAGAGGTCTGGGTGGATCAGTCATGGGGCTCCTCTAGGTCTGTGCTCTTTGTCTTCTGCTTGGATAGCTCTTTGATGGCATTCATCTCTGCAGGAGTGAACTTGGGGGTTAGCACCACCGCATCATAATCGAATTCTTCATCAAGCGAGAAGGGCTGAACTTCGTCTCAATGATCTCTTCCCTTCGTTTATCTGCTGCTTTCACGGTGGGCCTGGGCTTCGTTCCAGGGGTAACAGGCTGGATGGCCACAGAAGGAATGTAAGAGGGAACACTCAAGTTCACTTCCTGCTCCACTTGTCCTGGAAGCAGCAGCACGTCCTTGCTCAGTTGAGGATTAATCTCTTCATCCAGGTCTAAATCTTCTATATGAAGGCAATTGTCTACCTTCACCTCCCCAGCTCAATTCAGGTCACCTTGAAAGCAACTGCCAGCTTTTTGGCCATCATCTCTCATTATCTGCTCCTCTTCAGAACATTGTGATGAAGTACGAAGAAAGATGGCTTTATTGCTAAGACGGTGATCATTTGGTTCATTTCTCTGAGTAAATTTTATTGAAGTAAAATTGTTTTCTGAAGAATTAGTTCCAAAGGCTTCTCTTTTGGTCACTTTCTCTTTTGAAAGATGAGTGAATGTTCTCAGAAATTCTTCATACATTTGCTCATGACAATTAACAGACTTATCCAAGACTTCTTCAATTAGCCGATCTTCACCCATCATCTCCAATTCTGGTGTCTGGGCAGGCATTCCTATTCATAAGGCCACTTTATCTATGAGACCAAGAAAAACACGAGCTCCCATTCCCTAGTTTTCTGTCTTGGCTCCCAGCTAGTCACTTCGCATTTTTGGCGGCTTTTTTAAGTGCTTGGTCTTAAAACAGATGGTACCTATCTCCCAAGCGGCTGTTCTTTTAGAGAACAAAGATCTCTCATAATCTCTATGAAGGGTGAAGAAAAAGTAGAGATGCTCTCATCAAGCTCCTGAAATCCAGGCCCTGGCAGCCCCCTTCACCGTGTAATTAGGAGATATACTGGGGGATTGCAGAGCTCTATAAACAGGGACCAGATCTCTCTGGGCCAACCATCACCAACTCCATCCTTCAGGGCTCCTCCTGCCCAGGTGTGATTTTCAGAGGGCCAGAATCTGTGGCTCAGCGAGTAGTTCAGAGCCTGTGGCTCTTTGTTGCTACCCCTTGAAGGGTAATGAGAGAGGGAAACATTAAGAAACATGGAATATTAAAAGTTGGAAGGAATCTTTAAGAGCCTTTGAAATCATTCAATTATGTGTTTGATAAAAACTGATGGAGTGCATGCTATATGCCAGGCTGTATTCTAAGCACATGGGAAGGGGAGGTTGATAGGACCTAGAATAAGAGAATATGGGGGAAATATAACAAAGACCCTGAATTCAACCGTATTTGTGTATGTTGGATGGGTGGGAGAGCTGAGTTAGGTTTACTTAAGTCTCAGAGCTCCTAAGGGCCAACTCAGTCTCATTCTTGATAGTACTTTCACTTTATGTACTGGTTTCACATTCTGCCACAGAGACAAACAAAGCTGTTAGGTCCATATGGAAAGGTTTATTTTCTCATATCACAAATAAGTACACTGGAGTTGGTTTTTAAAAATAAGATATATACAGCAAATCCTCGAGCAGACATTAAAGAAAACCTCAAAAACAGGATGAAAAAGCGGGTAAAGAAATGAAAATACTGGTTAAAAATACTCAGTAAAAAAGAAAGGAATAGAGGAATAAAAAGCACATGTAGAAAATGAAATAAAATGTCAAATGTAAATCCGAAAATATCAATAGTGTCATAAAATATGAATAGATAAAGTCTAATCAAAAGGCAGAGATTGCCAGACCTTACTTCTGACCCTTTAGAAATAAAAAGTATTGTATGCCACCAAATTAGATGAATTGGATGAAACAGACAAATTCCTAGAAAGACATAAGCTACCAAAACTGACTCCAGAAGAAATAGACAAACTAAATAGACCTATAATAAATAACCATGAAATTAAAAGATGCTTACTCCTTGGAAGAAAAGTTATGACCAACTTAGACAGCATATTAAAAAGCAGAGACATTACTTTGCCTACAAAGGTCCATCTAGTCAAAGCTATGGTTTTTCCAAAAGTCATGTATGGATGTGAGAGCTGGACTATAAAGAAAGGAGAGTGCCGAAGAACTGATGCTTTTGAAGTGTGTTGGAGAAGACTCTTGAGAGTCCCTTGGACTGCAAGGAGATCCAACCAGTCCATCCTAAGGGAAATCAGTCCTGAATATTCATTGGAAGGACTGATCCTGAAGCCGAAACTCCAATACTTTGGCCACCTAATGTGAAGAACTGACTCATTGGAAAAGACCCTGATGTTGGGAAAGATTGAAGGTGGGAGAAAAAGTGGACGACAGAGGATGAGATGGTTGTATGTCATCACCGACTCAATGGATATGAGTTTGCGTAAATTCTGGGAGTTGGTGATGGACAGGGAAGCCTGGAGTGCTGCAGTCCTTGGGGTCGCAAAGAGTCGGATATGACTCAGCGACTAAACTGAACTGATAATAAATAGATTAAGTGTGTGATCAAAAAGCCCCCATGACTAAAATACCAAGATAAAGAACCCATTAAAAAGTAAGTGAGGTGTTCACGTGAAATTATTGCAATATTGTTAATTGACTATACCCTAATACAAAATAAAAAGCTTTTTTTTTAAAAAAAGGAATACATTCATATTAGAAAAGATAAGTGAAGGACTTGAATAAACATCAAAGAATCTATACAAATGTCCAAAAGCACATGAAAAGATGTTCAATGTTTCAGTCGTTAAGAAAATGGAAACCACAATGAAGGATCACTTCACATTCACTAGGATGCCTCTAACAGGAACACCAGCAGTGATGACAACGGGAACAGCAATAAGGAAAAGAAATGTTGGTGAGAGTGTGAAGAAATTTGAGTCTTCACTCACGGTTGTTGGGAATGTAAAAAGGTACTGTGAAAAATGGTACTTTTTCAGCTACTGTGAAAAGTTTGAAGATTCCTCAAGAAGTTAAATATAGAGGGACTTCCCTAGTGGTCCAGTGGCTAAGACACCATGCTTCCAATGCAGGGGGCCGGGCTTCAATCTTTGGTTAGGGAAATAGATCCTACATGCTGCAACTCAGACCTGGCGTAGCCAAATAACCTCTTCAGGCTGTGCAGAGGTTGGATCCGTGGTGAACAGAGGTGAGAAGGGGTGGTTTACACTCAGCTCTGGGGCTTTTGTAGGATGTCCTGAATGAGGTCAGCAGGTCAGCAGGTTAAAGGAGAACAAACACACAGAGTAGTGAAATAATTAAGATTTGGTAACTGAGAGAAAGTAAGTGAGGTTTGGTAGGTGACGATGACTTGGTCTGAACTTAGAAACGTAGGAGGATGGACAAGTGTAACGACCTTGAGAGGCCTGTGGTGTATCAGGCTGGAGGTGTCAAGTGGAGAGCTGACTATAGAACATCAGTGAGATGCTGGTGCTGGAAATGGAGACTAGGAAGATGTCAACATAGAGATGGTTCTTAAAATGACGAGAGGAGAGTCTGTAACCCAAGCAGAGTGCCCGTGGAGAGAGGATTTAAGCCTGATAGTCAACAAGTAGAAAGAGAAGGCCATAAATTATAATATGGAAATGAGGAGTGAAGCTGAGTCCAGCCTCTGTGCCCTGACACTGAAGTATCTTGGAGACAGAATTTCGGATGAGGTAGAATAGCTTTATTGCTTTGCCAGGCAAAGAGGGCTACTGAGGGCTAATGCCCTCAAAACTGTATCCCAACCTGGAGAGGGCAGTGAGGAGTTTTATAGCAAAGGTTCAAAGAGGGTGGCCATTCTTCTGACTGGTTGGTGGTGAGCTAAGCAGGAGTCAGCTTCATTAATCTTCTGGTTCCAACCTGTCTGGGGCCTACATGCTAGTGGGCAGCACATCATTGCTACCTTCTCCCCCCTGGTGGGGGTTTCAGTATGGACAAACAGCTCTAAAAACATTGTTATGTGTATCCCTGGTGGTTCAGATCGTAAAGAATCCACCTGAAAAGTGGGAGACATGGGTTCGATCCCTGGGTTGGGAAGATACCCTGGAGAAGGGAAAGACTACCCACTCCAGCATTCTTCCTGGAGAATCCCCATGGACAGAGGAGCCTGGTGGGCTACAGTCCATGGAGTTGTGAAGAGCTGACACAACTGAGCAATAAGCACAGCATGCACATCCCTTGATGGGGAGCTTGGACCCTGCCCCACGGCTGCACTATTGTTTTTTTTTTTTTTTGACTGTTCCTCCTTGGTCTCTGCATCCCCTGCCTTCCCTAATTAGTAACTGTTTGAACCTACTCATGGGAACTTAGAGAACCTTATGGAGGCGGAATGAAGCCTATTTCCTGTAATTAAGAAATGGGGGACACAGAAAGCCTTTTGTGCCCAGGAGTCCCACAGAGTCCTGCCCTGTATCAGTATCATTCAAGAGAAAGAGAATTTCAGAAGAGCTGTGAGAAATCCATGGTCTAATGCATCAGAGAGTCCAGTTAGAATAGGATTGAAAAGTCTTCATTGTTTTGGTGATACTGTGGTCACTGGCGACCTTTCGAGGAACAGTTCCAGGGGAGTGGTGAGGGAGCAGGAGATGGTAGTAGCCTGGCTAGTGAATGGGAGGTGAGAAGTAGGACCCACAGGTAAATAACACTCCTTCTAGAACTTTCTAGAAGAAAAATAGAGTAGGAACAGAGTAGCAGTTGAAAGTGTTATAAATTAGATGAATTGGATGAAACAGACAAATTCCTAGAAAGACATAAGCTACCAAAACTGACTCCAGAAGAAATAGACAAACTAAATAGACCTATAATAAATAACCATGAAATTAAAAGATGCTTACTCCTTGGAAGAAAAGTTATGACCAACTTAGACAGCATATTAAAAAGCAGAGACATTACTTTGCCTACAAAGGTCCATCTAGTCAAAGCTATGGTTTTTCCAAAAGTCATGTATGGATGTGAGAGCTGGACTATAAAGAAAGGAGAGTGCCGAAGAACTGATGCTTTTGAAGTGTGTTGGAGAAGACTCTTGAGAGTCCCTTGGACTGCAAGGAGATCCAACCAGTCCATCCTAAGGGAAATCAGTCCTGAATATTCATTGGAAGGACTGATCCTGAAGCCGAAACTCCAATACTTTGGCCACCTAATGTGAAGAACTGACTCATTGGAAAAGACCCTGATGTTGGGAAAGATTGAAGGTGGGAGAAAAAGTGGACGACAGAGGATGAGATGGTTGTATGTCATCACCGACTCAATGGATATGAGTTTGCGTAAATTCTGGGAGTTGGTGATGGACAGGGAAGCCTGGAGTGCTGCAGTCCTTGGGGTCGCAAAGAGTCGGATATGACTCAGCGACTAAACTGAACTGATAATAAATAGATTAAGTGTGTGATCAAAAAGCCCCCATGACTAAAATACCAAGATAAAGAACCCATTAAAAAGTAAGTGAGGTGTTCACGTGAAATTATTGCAATATTGTTAATTGACTATACCCTAATACAAAATAAAAAGCTTTTTTTTTAAAAAAAGGAATACATTCATATTAGAAAAGATAAGTGAAGGACTTGAATAAACATCAAAGAATCTATACAAATGTCCAAAAGCACATGAAAAGATGTTCAATGTTTCAGTCGTTAAGAAAATGGAAACCACAATGAAGGATCACTTCACATTCACTAGGATGCCTCTAACAGGAACACCAGCAGTGATGACAACGGGAACAGCAATAAGGAAAAGAAATGTTGGTGAGAGTGTGAAGAAATTTGAGTCTTCACTCACGGTTGTTGGGAATGTAAAAAGGTACTGTGAAAAATGGTACTTTTTCAGCTACTGTGAAAAGTTTGAAGATTCCTCAAGAAGTTAAATATAGAGGGACTTCCCTAGTGGTCCAGTGGCTAAGACACCATGCTTCCAATGCAGGGGGCCGGGCTTCAATCTTTGGTTAGGGAAATAGATCCTACATGCTGCAACTCAGACCTGGCGTAGCCAAATAACCTCTTCAGGCTGTGCAGAGGTTGGATCCGTGGTGAACAGAGGTGAGAAGGGGTGGTTTACACTCAGCTCTGGGGCTTTTGTAGGATGTCCTGAATGAGGTCAGCAGGTCAGCAGGTTAAAGGAGAACAAACACACAGAGTAGTGAAATAATTAAGATTTGGTAACTGAGAGAAAGTAAGTGAGGTTTGGTAGGTGACGATGACTTGGTCTGAACTTAGAAACGTAGGAGGATGGACAAGTGTAACGACCTTGAGAGGCCTGTGGTGTATCAGGCTGGAGGTGTCAAGTGGAGAGCTGACTATAGAACATCAGTGAGATGCTGGTGCTGGAAATGGAGACTAGGAAGATGTCAACATAGAGATGGTTCTTAAAATGACGAGAGGAGAGTCTGTAACCCAAGCAGAGTGCCCGTGGAGAGAGGATTTAAGCCTGATAGTCAACAAGTAGAAAGAGAAGGCCATAAATTATAATATGGAAATGAGGAGTGAAGCTGAGTCCAGCCTCTGTGCCCTGACACTGAAGTATCTTGGAGACAGAATTTCGGATGAGGTAGAATAGCTTTATTGCTTTGCCAGGCAAAGAGGGCTACTGAGGGCTAATGCCCTCAAAACTGTATCCCAACCTGGAGAGGGCAGTGAGGAGTTTTATAGCAAAGGTTCAAAGAGGGTGGCCATTCTTCTGACTGGTTGGTGGTGAGCTAAGCAGGAGTCAGCTTCATTAATCTTCTGGTTCCAACCTGTCTGGGGCCTACATGCTAGTGGGCAGCACATCATTGCTACCTTCTCCCCCCTGGTGGGGGTTTCAGTATGGACAAACAGCTCTAAAAACATTGTTATGTGTATCCCTGGTGGTTCAGATCGTAAAGAATCCACCTGAAAAGTGGGAGACATGGGTTCGATCCCTGGGTTGGGAAGATACCCTGGAGAAGGGAAAGACTACCCAATCCAGCATTCTTCCTGGAGAATCCCCATGGACAGAGGAGCCTGGTGGGCTACAGTCCATGGAGTTGTGAAGAGCTGACACAACTGAGCAATAAGCACAGCATGCACATCCCTTGATGGGGAGCTTGGACCCTGCCCCACGGCTGCACTATTGTTTTTTTTTTTTTTTGACTGTTCCTCCTTGGTCTCTGCATCCCCTGCCTTCCCTAATTAGTAACTGTTTGAACCTACTCATGGGAACTTAGAGAACCTTATGGAGGCGGAATGAAGCCTATTTCCTGTAATTAAGAAATGGGGGACACAGAAAGCCTTTTGTGCCCAGGAGTCCCACAGAGTCCTGCCCTGTATCAGTATCATTCAAGAGAAAGAGAATTTCAGAAGAGCTGTGAGAAATCCATGGTCTAATGCATCAGAGAGTCCAGTTAGAATAGGATTGAAAAGTCTTCATTGTTTTGGTGATACTGTGGTCACTGGCGACCTTTCGAGGAACAGTTCCAGGGGAGTGGTGAGGGAGCAGGAGATGGTAGTAGCCTGGCTAGTGAATGGGAGGTGAGAAGTAGGACCCACAGGTAAATAACACTCCTTCTAGAACTTTCTAGAAGAAAAATAGAGTAGGAACAGAGTAGCAGTTGAAAGTGTTAGATCCAGAGTGCTTACATTTTAATATGGAAGGCACTTGATTCTCTTTCTAGACTCATGGGGAGAGCCCATAGAGAATGGAGGACCTGCAAAAGCAAAGGTAGGAGCCAGAGAGAAGGGGAGAAACAGACAGCAGAGGGAGGGCAGGTGGAGGGGTGGCCATGCAGAGGCAGCATCACCTCCTATCTGTGCTAGGCTGAGTAATGGCCCCCAAGTGTCTAGTCCCCATGTCCAGACCCTGTGAGTGTTACCTTCTACGGCAAAAGGAAATTTGCAGATGTGATTAAGTGGATCTGAAAATGTGGGGGTTATCTTGGATATTTAGGGTGGACCTTAAATATATTCACAAGTATCCTTTCGAGGAGGAGGCTGAGGGAGATTTAACTAGAGAAGAAGTGAAGGCAATTGTATCCACATAGTGGAGCCTGGGACTTCCCAGGTGGCACAGTGGTAAAGAATCCATCTGCCACTGCAGGAGATGTGGGTTCAATACCTGGCTCAGTAAGATCCCCTGGAGAAGGAAATGGCAATCCCCTCCAGTATTCTTGCCAGGGAAATCCCGTGGACAGGGGAGCCTGGCGGGTTGCAAAAGAGTTGGACCTGACTTAGCGACTAAAACAATAGCAAGGCAGAGACTGGGTGATGTGGTCATAAACCAACAAAGGCTGGTGGCCACTGGAAGCCAGAAAAGTCAAGGGATGCTTTCTTGGATTCTCCAGAGGGAAATAGCTCTGCTGATACCTGGATTTTAGCCCTGTAAGACTCATTTTGGGCTTCTGACTCTGAAACTGCATGAGACTACATTTGTGTCATTTTAAACCACTATGTGGTAGTTTCCCCAGCAGCCGTAGGAATAAATATACTTGATAGTGAGGGCAGGCAAAGATGAAAGTGAAGTAAAAGTTGCTCAGTCGGGTCCGACTCTTTGAGTCCTCGGGGACTATACAGTCCATTGAATTCTCCAGGCCAGAGTACTGGAGTGGGTAGCCTTTTCCTCTTCCAGGGGATCTTCCCAACCCAGGAATCGAACTGAGGTCTCCTGCATTGCAGGTGGATTCTTTACCAGCTGAGCCACAAGGGAAGTGCAAGAATACTGGAGAGGGTACCCTATCCCTTCTCCAGGGAATCTTCCCCATCAAGGAATCGAACTGGGGACTCCTGCATTGCAGGCAGACTCTTAACCAACTGAGCTATCAGAGAAGCTAAGGAGAAGATAAAAGAATACAAATAATTACTTTTGGGAAAGGGCAGTCATGGGTTTCTGTCATGGATACCCAGTGGCTTAAATTCTTTGTTGGGTTAGGAAGCCAGGTTATATGCTAGCATGGTGAGGATTGGATGCATCTGTGGTCATGTCTGACTCTTTGTGACCCCATGGACTATAGCTCGCCAATTTCCTCTGACAGTGGGATTCTCCAGGCAAGAATACGGGAGTGGGTTGCCATTTCCTTCTCCAGGGGATCTTCCTGACCCAAGGATGGAGCCCGCATTTCCTGTGTCTCCTGCCTTGGCAGGTGATTATTTACCACTGCACTACCAGGGAATTTGAGAATCAGATAGAAATATTGAAAAGAAAGTCAGTGGCAGAGCATGCTGAACTGGGAAGAAAAGAAGTTGACTGGTGATCTCAATTCTCAGAAAGATTCAGGTGTTGATGAAACACGTTTGAAGTACAATGGTGGGGATGTGGTATTGCTACAGAGTGTAGTAATTTTCTCTGCTCTGTTCAATCACCCCAATAGAAGATCCACTTAAGTCAATCAAGAAAGCAACTGAATTTGGGTTTGGGGTTTACCAGGTTGTGGGAATATGTGGGAATGTGGTGGGTGACCCTCCTGATGCTTTGGGAGGAGGGCTGGCAGTTCCCCCAAATACTTCTGAATCAGGTTTAAATTAAGGAGGTGGAAGAGGAAGGATGAGCATTCAGTGGAAAGGGAAAAAAATTAGGCATGGGGAATGTGTGAAGGAGAACCAAGTGCTGGATGGGGCAACGAGACTCTGGCATTGCAAACTGGGGGGCAGAGAACACAGAAGATACCACTGATAAGGCTATGCCTGGGGAGGTGAGCAGACACCCCAGGGAAATGAGACACCTTGGTTTTGCAGCTTGTCCGAGACTCCAGGTAGTAATGTGGGATCAGGCTTTGGGATGGGCTCATGGTGGAAATCTCTCGCAGCAAGTTTCTCCTGGGGAATTGGGGACCAGTGGGTGAAGTGATGATGACCTCCTGTCGAGCTGGGGGGATTCTGACTGTGGGATTCCCAGCCCCACTGTGCCTGCTTTTATAGGTTCCCAGTTGGCTCAAAGCCCACTCTGCATTGGGTGGATTCAGAGAAGACCCTGACCTACTGTGTCCCAGGGCCAAATGCTCTGGGTGCCTTGGTCCTTGTGCCCAACGTCCTTTCCTCCTGCACAACTGCAGACCCTCACCCATCACTCCAGGCAGTTTTATGTCTCTGCGCCTTTGCATGTGCTATTTGTTCCTGTCAGAATTGGTTTTGCCTAATTTGTCTGCCCGGTGAATTCAAAACCTAGCTCAACTGCCGTCTCCTCCAGGAAGGCTTCCCAGACATTCCCCACCCTCACTCGCTCTTCTGGAAACCCATGCTTTGCAGTACGCATGCTATTACATGGAACTTCAGTCTTCTCTTTGTCTGTATATGTTTTTTTTTCTTTCATTAGACCATAAGTTCACCTTGTCTGAATTGCCTCTGCATTGCCACTACTCGAGAGACGCTTCGCAAACAAACTGAAATAAACATTGAGGGCTGCATAAGTGGAGGAGTCATTCTGGTCAGAGCGGTAATTGGAGGTAGGAGTCGATGGCATATGGAAGCCTCAAGCCTATGGTAGCCTTTCTTGCTTGTGTTCCATCCTTTCTCCAAAAACAGTCGCTGAAAAACTCATCATCCAAAGTAGAAAGCGGATTTGTTCTACCGAAGGCCAGCCCTAACAGATTGCTGGGAAATGTCAGTTTCTGAGTGGCGTTGGCGCTGGGTCCTCACTCTCCACCGATGCCCAAGCCGGTTGCTGGTTGGCTTGTTTCTTGCACCTCCATCAGGGGACCACCCCTCGGCTTTTTCCCTGTCTCCAAGATCCCGCCGCCTGTTCTCCTAGCCATGAAAGAACTGCAGTCTGGAGAGAGGCCTAAACTCTCTGTGAACCTCACATCACATCACATAGTTTCAGAAAACCCAGATGCAGTTTGAAATTACAGTTAAGAGCCCATGGAAAAGAAATGACAGGAACAGCTGAAAACCCCGCCCCCACCAGCTTCCACTCCCCTCCCCCTGTTTTTTTTATGTCCCGGTCCCCTGACCCTGTCTCTTATACACATCTAGATGTGTATAAGAGACAGACCTTGGGCAAGAGAGGAGAAGCCACTTACAAAAAGTTGAGCATCTGCTTCAGCACCTTTTCCCTCTGCCCCAGAGCACCCTATTCTCCATCCTGCATGTCATTCTTCCCATGGTCCTATAATTGTCTGTTGGTTCATTTATCTGTAATTGACTTTAAGTGGTTGCAGTTTTGTGAGGTTGTGAGGAATGGGAGTAAAGTGGCCCAGGTTCCCTCTAAGTGCTTGGTCTTTTTTTTGTTTAAAGGGGATTATAACAGATTTATCTTTTAATTTCATGTTGCTTGAATAAGAACAAAATAAAAATAAATGTAAAGAGGTCTGGGTGGATCAGTCATGGGGCTCCTCTAGGTCTGTGCTCTTTGTCTTCTGCTTGGATAGCTCTTTGATGGCATTCATCTCTGCAGGAGTGAACTTGGGGGTTAGCACCACCGCATCATAATCGAATTCTTCATCAAGCGAGAAG
>SJYX01000692.1:77511-157075 GCA_006410675.1 Oreotragus oreotragus | reverse complement strand
GGGGGCGGGCAGGGAACGCGAGGTGCTTGAAGAGTCTCTGGGCGTCCTGGGAGGGTTGCTGTTGGAGGGTCCTTGGGGGCTGCCCCCTCCCGTTTTGCGCAATCTGTCTTTAGAGAACTGCAAGTTCATTTCTCAGAAAGGCCCCTGAGCTGGAGAGGACTTCTAAACGGACAAACCACTTCCTGCAATCTTTAACTGAATTGGGGCTGGGGGGTGTGACCATCGGAGGTGGGGGGCTCCATTCAGACTTGTCCACCCTCGTGTCTTTCCACAGCCCACTCCTGGCTCTGGGCCGAGGCGGGTGGAGCGGAAGAGGGGGCCCGAGGGCCTGGACTGGATGTCACCCGTGAAAGAGCAGCCTTGCTCACCCCGACTGGTCACTTCGAAGACTAAGAAAGGGGGACTGTTCCGTGGGGGTGAAGCCCCCTGTGCTTTATCTCCACGACTGGACTTTTTTCTTTTCTTTTTAAAAAAAATTAATTAATTTATTTTAATTGGAGGCTAATTGCTTTACAATATTGTAGTTGTTCTTTCTGCTCCCATGCACCCTCCTTTGGTCAGGGGTCAGAAGGCTGTTCCGGGAAAGAATTGCTTGAAGCCTGGTGGGTGTCAGCTCTGAACAGGTGATCGGTATGCAGAGACCCCACCAAAGGATGCTTCAAGGCAGTTGGTCCAGTGGACAAAGAGTGACTTTAAGCACAGGCGGACCTGGCTTCAAGTCTTGTCTCCACTGATTACCATCTGTGGGCCTTGGGCAGGTGTCAGCTTTTCTGTACCTTAGTATATTATATGGCAGTTAATATCCGTAATTACCCTGGGCAATTGTTATGAGGTTCGCGTGTGATCATATATGTATAATTCTCATTTTGGTGCTGGATATAGGCAATACGTTTGATACATGCCTCTTCTCAATCCCTCAAAAATAACAATAACGGAAGCTACTCTGGGGAGTTGGCTACGTTCCCCTACTTTTAGTGCTACGGCCCAGGCCGTAACACTAAACGTACATTCGTTATTTCACTTGATCATTGTGTTGACTCTATGAGGTCGTCAAACTATTATTGCAGCTTTACGCATCTCCGGGTGAACAGGGGCAGAGTCTCAACGGGATTCTGGCTCTGACTACAAAGCCTCCTTTCCCTCTCTCTGTTCCTGCTCAGCACACCTTGCTCGACGCCCCTTCCCCAGGTGCCTGTGGCCAGAAGCTCCCCACTTAGTGTCACACTGGTTTTCCTCCCCTGACTTCACCACTTTCACAAAAGCTGTCACGTCAGCCAGGTGATTGTGGATTGATCCACGTTGGAGTCTGGGAGTGGGGCTGCCAAATTCATGAAAAAGTACAGGATGCCCAGTTAGGTTCAAATTTCAGATAAATGCTTTTTTAAAGTAGGTACATGTCCTAAATACTGCAAGGGATATACTCACTCTAAAACCTTGTTGTTTATTTGAAATTCAAATTTAACTGGGAAACCCTCTCTGGGAGAAGATACTTGGTGCAAAAAGCAACACTTAAAAAAGAAATCTCTCTATTTTTGGTTGTGCTGGGTCTTCGCTGCTGCGGGCTTTCGATAGTTGCGGCGAGCGGCGGTTCCTCTTCACTCTGGTGCATGGGCTTCTCATTGCGGTGGCTTTTGTAGCAGAGCACAGGCTCTAGGCACATGGCCTCCAGTAGCTGCAGCACGGGAGCTCAGTAGTTGGGCTCGTGGCCCCTAGAGTGTGCAAGCTTCAGTAGTTGTGACACATGGGCTCAGTAGTTGGATCTCTTGGGGCAATGCTGGTTTGAGGCCAAAAGATCCCTGTATGATCAGGCCATTCAAGATGGCTGTTTTCTTGCTCTCTGTATATCCCCTGCTTGGCCAGTCCCTGCTTCACTCATATGACTCTCCAATCATCTTAATTATAGGGATTAATCAATAACGGACTGTGTGTTTGCCCCCCAGCCTAGCTGCTGGTTTCCCTGGAAACTGAGGAGCCAACCTGATGTCAAGACCCGCTATAAGTGGTAGCTGGCTTCTCCCCTGTGTAGCGAGAGCTCTTCTGCCTGCTCTCTGCTGTGTGTGGTGGAGTATTGCTCCAGGGTCGTTTGCTTCAGACATGTAGGACTCCCCCTGTCCAAAGAATGCTGATGCCTCCGTCACTGTCTCTGGGTCTTTCTTTGATCTCGAGGCTGGACAGTTACAAGGCTTGCAGGCCTGTGGGGTGCAGCTGGATAACCCCAGATCAAGTCTGAGCTCTGTCACCAGCTCTCTAGTCTTGGGGGAGAGACCCCTTCTGTCTGAGCCTCAGTGCTCTCATTTTAAAAGAGGGCGTAAGAATCTTGCCTTGCACTACACTTTGTTTAGTGACTAAATGGTCATCTCATGTTGGTTATTAAAATTTCAAGTCAGTGATTTCAATAAGCATTTTTAATTGAATAGTGTGTGTAGAGTGGCAGAGGTAGAAGGGTTCATGAGACATCACAACCCTGGCTCTTAGACCAGGATCTGGTTGGAGGATTTTAGACAAATGGTTGCAGGTAAATTTCTTCTATGTGGTATTGGAGTGCTGGGAGGGGCTTGGGGGAGAGCTGCTCAGCTATGCCTGAAGGGGCTCAGAGAAAGTGTCCCAAGGAGATGATGCTGAGTCTTGGTCTTGAATGAGGAGTATAACTTCACAGCCACTTGTTTTCTATGAAATTGTTTTCATAGAAAACAGCCACTTGTTTTCTATGAAATTCACTCTTTTCCTATAAAGGTATAAAAACTGTATCTTTATTTTCTTAGCAATATCGCAGCTTAATGAAACCTCCCAGTTGATTTGCATTCTGTGCCTCACATGTGCTATTCATTTCAGCCTCAAAGTATCATCATTCCTATCCTGTAGATGAGAAAGTTGAGGCTCAGAGGGGGCAAGGAACTTGCCCAAATCACATAGCTGGGAAATGGTGGAGTAAGAACCCGACCCCTGCAGCTCCTAATTGCCTAGGAGTTCACTAAACTTTCCTGGTCAGCCTGAAAATTAGCCAAAAAGAAATAGAAAACATAAAATGCCTGTAGGAAAAGCAGCTGGGCGTTGTCTTGGAGGCCAAGCTCCATTTCTGAGCCAGCCTTAGAAATTTGGCATTCCCCAGATCCCCTTCCTCCAGCGTGGCAAGACAGAGGCAGGCACCGGTGGCCTTTCTTGTGTAATGAAAGGTTATCTGATAACACTGGTTATTTGATCACAAAGCTTTCCGAGGGTTCCCGTTGAGGCAGAACCTTGGCAGTGCAGAGGGTGGATCCAATTTCAAACCTGACCTTTTCTGAATACCAAACGCTGATGGAGAAAGGAGCTAGAATTGCTCCTCAAAGACAGTTCTCTCTGCAGTGCAAAGTAAGGGCTGTCAGCTGAGGAGTGGAGGGAGGTCATACCCAGGGGGCTTCCAGGGTTTCCAAAGACAGGTGCCTGGCATCCTAGCTCACATTGAGGGGGCCGCTAACAGAGGGTGGTTGCTTTTGTCTTCGTCTTATTCTCATGCTATTTTCTCTCCTTTGGACACACACATATACGTGATAGGTGCACCGCACACATACACGCTTTCATATTTGAACTACCCATAGCAAATTGGGGGAAACATATTTTTGACTTTATGGTCATGAAACAGCCATATCCCATGTGTTGCACATGTAACTGTTTAACAGTATTTGCAAGTGAATGGACAGTTTCTTAGCTCACTCATGCTTTGAACTTGGGTTGGTTGATTCAACAAACACGTTAGTAAGCACCCATATGTGCCATAATATGCTGAGTGCTGGAAGATGGGACTAGTCATGGATGGGGTATCAGATCCCAGGCAACAGAAGGTCAGGTGGCAAAGAAGAAACTGAAATGTTGTAGCCAGATTTACCTGAGTCTGAAACTTGACTTGGAGACTGCCTTGCTGGGTGTCTTTTGGTAATCCACTTAACCCTTTGCATCTCAGTTTTCTTATGTGTAATCTGAGGCTAATGAGAACTGTTTAATTAAAAAATTATTTTTAACTTTATTAAATATGGTTGATTTACAATGTTGTTAGCTTCCACTGTGCAGCAAGTGATTCAGTTATATATATATGTATACATTCTCTCTCATATTCTCCATTATGGTTTATCACAGGATATTGAATATAGTTTCCTGTGCTAAACAGTAGGACCTTATTTATCAATCCTGTACATAACAGTTAGTATCTGCTATTCCCAAACTCCCAATCCTTTCTTCCCCTTTCCCACCTCCCCTTTGCCAACCAAACTCTTCTCTATGTCTGTGAGTAGAAAGGTCCTTTTTTAAAAAAAATTTATTTTATATTGGTGTATAGCTGATTAGCAATGTTTATAGTTTCAAGTGGACAGCAGAGGGACTCAGCCATACATATACCTGTATCATTCCTCCCCAGTCGCCTCTCCCATGAGAACTATTTTATTAGTTTCATACTGACAATCTTTTGACTAATTGCATGTTAGTATTATACCTACTTTGCAGATGACAAATACGTCTCCGAGAGGCCTACTGTACTGTTTAAGCTCACACTGTGAGTGAGGCACAGACTAAGTGTTGAGCCCTGGTCTTCCTTTTCCGAGTGTAGTGCATTTTCCATTTCTCATTTTTTTTCAGCCTGAGTAATCAATCACTCCTTCTAGATTATTCAGCAAAACATTTCTTATTCTGGCACCACTGTCAGCTATGAACAGGCCCTCTTGGGTCTGTTTGTGTTAAACTTTCAAGAGGACAACCACCACCACAACAGACTTCATTATTTTTTCAAGGTGAACACAGCCCAGGTGGATTGTTAAGTTTAAGCAAACCTCCGCCTGTGGCTGATAAGAGCCCTCTGAACTTGAGGTAGGGGTGGTCTGCAGGCTCCCAGACTCTCCCTACCATAGAGTGCCGGCTCCTAGAGCACCCCATTTTATGCAGTCCAGCTCACTGAACCATAACCTCTTGGCTTTCTGCTAAAGGAACAACGATCCTAGCCATCTGACTGCTGGGTCGCTGCGTCTGAAGAGGGAGGAAGCAGCCAGCACTCACCGAGGACCCACTTGGCTTGTCTGATCAGCCATGAAAGCCCATCTTCTGTCCTGAGCAACTTGAATGTCTCTCTCAGGAAAGACCACACACACTTTTCTTTTTTCTAATTTTTTACTGGAAGGATAATTGCTTTACAGAATTTTGTTATTTTCTGCCAAACATCAAAATGAATCAGCCACAGGTACACAGAGGTCCCCTCCCTCGAGAGCCTCCCTCCCGCCTCCCACCCCTCTAGATTGTTGCAGAGTCCTGGTTTGAGTTCCCTGAGTCAAGCAGCAAATTCCCGTTGCCTGTCTATTTCACATGTGGTAATATGAGTTTCCCTGCTGCTCTCTCCTTATATCCCACCCTCTCATTCCTCTGCCCTCCCCCCACCCTTCGTGTCCCTAAGTCGATTCTCTATGTCTGCCACACACACATTTTTTAATGTGCTTTCACCTTAGACTTGGACCCCCTTTTCTCCCCCAAGGCTGGAAACCTTGACCCGAGAATGTGAAGCCATGCCTCCATTTGAAGCTGACTCATTGCACTGAACCTAGTTGGGAGCGGGAGAGTGTGTGTGTATGCGGGCATGGACACTTGAGTGTGCATTATGGGAGTGAACGTATGGGTTGGCAGCTGGGGTGTAGGTCTTTCCCACCCAGTTTGAACCAGGCCTGCACAGCCCGGTGGTACATGCTTAGCACACTTGGTGAAGTCTCTGGACTGGAAGGGACTTTTGAGTTATTTTCTGGTCCAGCACTGATATCTGGGGCTTCCCAGGTGGCTCAGTGGTAAAGAATCTGCCTGCCAAGCAGGAGACTTGGGTTGGATCACTAGGTCAGGAAGATCCCCTGAAGAAGGAAATGACAACCCATTCCAGTACTCTTGCCTGGGAAATCCCATGGACAGAGGAGCCTGGACGGCTACAGTCCATGGGGTCGCAAAAGACTCGGACACAACTTAGTGGCTAAACAGCAAACAGCATCCTATAACCCTGCCAACTGGCTGAGCTGTGAAGGGCTGCGCTGGCTAACAGTAGCTGTGGTACTACAGGTATCTGAGTTGACATTTGAGATGTTCAGTACACATGTCTTGAAGTTGAAGAAATGTCATGTTCACTGGCATATCTAGCATAAAATGCATTCTTATATGATAACATAGTAAAATATTACAAGGAAGATTAAAGTTCCCTTCAGGCTGTCTTCTCCCACGCCTGAACTTTTCTTGGAGGCAACCATTATTAACATTTTGGTGCGTGTCCTTCTACACTCTATCACTGTGTTTGTAGACAAGATGGAGTACCTTGGTATGTATATAATTGAGACCTGGACCTGTGCTCAGCATCGCTTCGGTCTACTGACTATTCTCTTCAGACCTGATGGATGTTCCCGTTCTGGCAGCTATTTACTCAGGAAGGGGAGAGAAACGGTGGGCTCTTCGGGAACTAAGAAGGTAATGCTATGCAGATCACATCCCCGCAGGGACGTTAACCAAGTTTGTGCTTTTGGTTTTTGATGACATAAGGCGTTGTGGATCGCCTGTAATGACAGTTGCCTGTTCTTTCTGAGTCTTTGTTGCATCGAGGATGACCCGGAATCACGGAATCTCATCCGTATTGTCGGGAGAGTGTAGAAGCCCTTCTTGGCAGCCACTGAATTTGAAAGATGGAGACATGGAGTAGGGAGAGTCTTTTTGGCCTTGGATGAATTAACCTCACTGTTGGTTTCAAGTCATTTGTTAGGGGATGTAATGGCCACTGGTCTCTTTGCCTCTGGAGGTCATGGAAGGGATAACATGAAGTAATAAAAGTGAGATCTTATTGTAGATGATAAGTGCTGATTTAAGCAACAGCTTAGCATAGTGTTTGAAAACATGAGCTCTGGAATCACATTTCTCTGTGAAAGGCATGATTTTAAGTTCTCTTGAGATAGAAATGTGTGAAGGGCTAAGAGAATGATTCCACCTTTGGGCAGAAGGGGGCACTCTTGCACTTTCTTTAGATTGTTTCAACCAAGTGAAAGGGAGGGGTCAAAGTCCCGTTTAATCCTTGGCACTATGGGGGTGGTGGGTTACATTTTGCCCATTCTCTGGGACTGACCATTTCATGACTCCCCAAAATGCAAAGGGTTCAGGCATGGGTTGATTTTTACCAGTGGTTTTTCCAGGACAGATAGGAGCTGACCGCCTGGCTCAAGTGGCATGTAAAGAATCCAGCCCAACAAACAGATGCTGGGAATAGCACCGCGATTAAGTTGCCACCTGATTTCTGAGTGATCTATGTCTGCTGGCCTGGTGCACTGCAGGAGAGATATCCTTCTGCCTTCCATCAGGAATGGAAGAGATGATGTTGGACTGTAGGTTCCAGGAGATAAATTTTTAAGACCCCAGCTGGCTCGGCAATGATAGCTAGTCCTAACGACTCTGCTCTGGTGTGTGGGTGTGTAGTTATGGGAAACCATCACTGAAGGAAGGGTCCCATTTAGCATCATTGCCCACCTTGTCATGAATATCAGAAGCCCTGACAACAGAGATGAAAATGAGTGAAACACATTTGGCGTCTGGGGATTCCAGAAATTGCAGCCCAAACCGTCTGTAGAGTAGTACAGGGAATTGCCCAGTGTTCATAATTCAGCCTGCTTTGGTTAATTTTTCTCTCTCTATGCATAAATACACATATACATAATTGTTCTATACACATATATTTATATATCTGCATATTATGTATGGGGCTTCCCAGGTGGCACAGTAGTAAAGAATCTACTTGCAATGCAGAGGTACAAGAGACTCGAGTTGGATCCCTTGGTTGGAAGATCCCCTGGAATGGGAAATGGCAACCTGTTCTAGTTTTCTTGACTGGAAAATGCCAGGGACAGAAGAGCCTGGCAGGCTACAGTTCATGGGGTCACAAAGAGTTGACACGATTGAGCATGCACACACATATATACAATTATAAATAATTCTTTTACTGAATTATTTGAAGGTAAGTTTTATACATGATGCCCTTATCCCCTGAATACCTCTGTGTATGTTTTCCAAAAGCAAACACATTCTTTCACATAACTATAGCATGGTCATCAAAACTAAGAAAACATGAAAACAGAGCTATTACCTTACCTATAAACTTATCCAGATTCACCAGTCATCTCAGTGACATTTTATACAGAAGAAGAAAACCCTGCACCAAGCTTTGTGTCCCCTAGGCCTCCTCAGTCTCTTTTATGATGATGGCAGTTGAGAAAAGTGCACATCAGGTATTTTGTAGAATGGTCCTCAATCTGGGTTTCTCCCAATGTCTCCTCATGAGATTCAAGTTGTGCATTTTCAGCTGAACTATCATAGAAGTGATGCTTTTTCCCATTTTTATATCAGGAGGCATGTGATGTCAATTTCTCCCATTACTGGTGATGTTGACTTTGATGCAGGTTGTGTCTGCAGGTTATTTTTTACTGTCTTTCTCATTAATTGTAAGTCTCCTGGCAGAAGATGCTTGATATATAAGCATTCTGTAACTCTTCACACCTTAAGCCACTAGTTTTATTTTTATTTTTTATTTATTTATTTATTTTTTTACACGAACTCCCAAACATGCATCCGTAATTCTTGCCTGCCTGGATTATTATTATGTGTGCTCAGTCGTGTCCAGCTCTTCTGGGAACCCATGAACTGTAAGCTGCCAGGCTCCTCTGTCCATGGGATTCTCCAGGCAAGAATACTGGAGTGGGCTGCCAGTTCCTATTCCAGGAATCTTCTTGACCCAGAGATCGAACGCTTGTGTCTTGCATCTCCTGCCTTGGCAGGATTATTATAATTGTTGCCAAATGTTTTTCTAGTTCCATCATTCTTTCTACATTTGTTAGCTTTTGATGGTAAGGACGAGACTTCCCTTCTGTATTTATTTAGTTAAAAGCCTGGCTCACAGTGTTCAAGTCCTTTATTGCACACAGGCTTGCGTGCTCAGTCATGTCTGACTCTTTGAAACCCCATGGACTGTAACCCTCCAGGCTCTCCCGTCCATGGCATTTTCCAGGCAAGAATTCGGGAGTGGGCTGCCATTTCCTTCTCCAGGGCACCTTCACAATCCAGGGATAGAACCTGTGTCTCCTGCACTGGCAAGTGGATTTGCCACTGAGCCAGCTGGGAAGCCCACAAAGGCAAATCCTCGAGCACAAGTAAAATATGAGTCAGTAATCAGCTGCTGAGGTTGTGCTTTGTGGTTTGTAAAGAATGTAACATCCACTCGTCTCATTTGTTCTCAAAAGTTCATCTGTGTGTGAGTCAATGGGGTCCTTTTATTTCAAATGAGGAAACTGAGGCTCCAGGGAGGTCCTCAGTCTTCGCCTGTGTTGCACTGTGAGCTCAGGATTGGGTTTTGTGAGCTCACTGAGGATAGAGCAGGTATGTCAGTGACAATTAGGTCTTCTAAGCACTCAGACCAGAAGGTACCCCATACTGATTGGTTATATGAGTGAGTGAATGAATGAGTAAGAAAGCATTCTGTTTGCCCAAACACCTCTGCCACCTTCTTGTGATGCATGGAGCTTTTATCCTCACCTGTTATAGAAAAGCCTCATGCTAGAACTGCCCCAGGAAAGGGGGCGAGGTGACAGGCACAATGCTAGGTCTTTCCTGAAGACCATGAGATGGGGCAAGAGATGGAACTGCCTGGGCCTTTCCAAGTCCAAAGTGGGGGGTAGGTGGCGGCATGGACCAAATGGAAGAGTAGAGAGAGTGAATGATGCTGTCGTGTCTCAAAGACGGGATTTTCTAACATAGTCACCACTGGCTATAGGTCAGGCCAGGCCACAATCCCAGTGAGGGAGGGGGCAGGCAGACTCATCAGTTTGACTCCAGTCCAAAGTCTAAGCACCACTAACCAAGCAGGACGAGAGGTTTCCACCAGCTTTCAGTGAAACCTGGTTTTATGGTTTCCACCTGAACTCTGGTGAAGCCTGGGGTCCTGAACCCTGTACGCTTGTTCAAGCCTTTGGCCACAAATGCAGCTCGCTGTGGGTACCAAGTGAAATAGAATCAAAGCCAAATTAAAAATAATTCTGAAACCTAACCAGGAACCTGACCCCAGAGTGTCATGGAGGCTGGGGCACCAGGTTGCTTGAGGAGGAAGGATGGGCCTTTGGAAAATGACTTCCTTGAGGTTTTTATTTTTAGCCCTTGCACATATGGGGAAGGCTGGAAAGCACAGATTCTGATTTTATGACTGACAACTCTACTGTCTCCCTCATTCTAGGCTTCTATTTTCTATATTTTATATAAAAAAGTATCAGATGAGGTGAGGGCTTGACAACTTTAGATCTTTAATAAGTGAAATGGGTCAGAAATCAGTAAAAATCAGATAGGACTTGGGGTGAACTGGGGACCATCTGCCTGATTCCTGCAGTCACTATTAAGCTCTAGCTGCCATGCAATGTAGACTTGGTATTGCCAGCATGTAACCAATTAGTCATACTTTTAAAGAGAAGTAAGAAATACAATTTTGTGTGTGATATATCCTGCAACAATGTAAAAAAATCTTTAAAGCTGTAAACTTCAAATAGCACATGTGTGTCACTGGGGTGTCAACCCGTGGGACCACAGGTTGATGTCAGGACTGGCCAATCTCTAACTTTTTATTTTCTAAATGTTATTTCTTTGTGGCCGTGCTGCGTCCTCGTCGTTGCGTGGGCTTTCCTCTGGCTGTGGTGAACTGGAGCTGCTCTCGAGTCGCAGTGTGCAGGCTTCTCTCTGGGGTGGCTTCTCCCGTTGGGCAGCACGGCTTTCGGGAGCCCGGGCTGCAGTAGCTGCGGCATGTGAGCCCTGTAGCTGTGGCTCCAGGCTCTAGAGCACAGGCTCAGCAGTGTGGCACCAGGGCTTTGCTGCTCCACGGCATGTGGGATCTTCCGGATCAGGGATTGAAGCTGTGTCTCCTGCGCTGGCAGGGGTATTGTTTACCCCTAGCCACCAGTGAAGCCCCTCTAACTTTCTTGATCCAAAATTCAACAGTCAGCCATTCTTACCTGGCTTATCTCCATGCGTTACTTTTAACCTCACCTTCTGGCTATTAATTGTTGGGATTTGGGGATGAGCATGGCATGGCCGCTAAAGAACTTCTTGATGAAAAAGAGGAGAGTGAAAAAGTTGGTTTAAATGTCAACATTCAACAAAACTAAGGTCATGGCATCCGGTCCCATCACTTCATGGCAAATAGATGGGAAAAAAATGGAAACAGTGACAGAGTTTATTTTTGGGGTTCCAAAATCACTGCAGATGGTGACTGCAGCCATGAAATTAAAAGATGCTTGCTCCTTGGAAGAAAAGTAATGACCAACCTAGGCAGCATATTAAAAAGCAGACATTATTTTGCCGACAAAGGTCCATCTAGTCAAAGGTATGGTTTCTCCAGTAGTCATGTATGGATGTGAGAGTTGGATCACAAAGAAAGCTGAGCACCAAAAGATTGATGCTTTTGAACTGTGATATTGGAGAAGACTCTTGAGATTCTCTCGGACTGCAGGGAGATCCAACCAGTCCATCCTAAAGGAGATTAGTCCTGGGTGTTCATTGGAAGGACTGATGCTGAAGCTGAAACTCCAATCCTTTGGCCACCTGATGGGAGAAACTGACTCATTGGAAAAGACCCTGATGCTTGGAAAGACTGAAGATAGGAGGAGAAGGGGATGACAGAGGATGAGATGGCTGGATGGCATCACCAACTCAATGGACATGAGTTTGAGTCGGCTCCGGGTGATGGTGATGGACAGGGAAGCCTGGCATGCTGCAGTCCATGGGGTTGGAAAGAGTCAGACATGACTGAGCGACTGAACTGAACAGATGGCATGGCCTCAGTGTGGCTTTCCCTTTCAGAATGTCTCTCTTCCTGGTTTCATGCCTCCAAAGAAACAAACATTATATCCTCCTGTTAAAGAAGCTGGTAGCTCTGCTCAAAATGAACTGACTGATAGCCTTGAAAGAGTCCCCCCAGTCTACCACATCACTGAAATAATGGTGTGCTCACTATGTCATGATTTAAAGAAAATATTGCATTCCATACAGCATTATGGGTGATCAGCTTGGAAGGTTAGAGCGAGTATGAACAGAACCTGGAAACAGAGAAGCAGTTTAGCTCTCTGTGTTCTGAGTGTATCGATTACATCTGGGTAGCAGTCCTTGGAATCTGTTTCTTTGGTCACTAGGAAATTGAAGAAAGGAAAGGGGAGGGTCTCAAAGTCCTTCTGCAGGGAAATAAGCAAAAAATTGTCTTGTAATTCTTGATGGGTCACTTGGATGATTTAAACTGTGTGGTTAAGCACGTAGGCTGTTGGGCTTCCTGACCTCACCCAGCCCTCCCAGGCCAAGATGGGCTGGGTCCATAGGGTCATCTGGTGTGACCCAGAAGCTTGTAGAGACTTCCAGTGGAGGAGGATATAATGATACCCAAAGAGCCTTCCTGTGTTTGTTCTCACTACAGAGTGAGCACGATGGTGAATGGTCTGATTCTGCCACTCCTTTGCCTAGAACAACAATGGTTACCATTTTATTTATTCTGGAAGGCCAAGTCCTTACGTTCACCTGCAGAATCCTACCTACTCTGGCCTGTGTCTCTCAGACATCACCTCCCACTCTTCTCCCTGGCTCACTCTATTCCTCCCACTCTGACCATTTTTGTGGTCCCTTGAACACACCGGGAACACTCAGACCTTAGCCCTTTGCTTTTCCTTCAGGAGGTCACATAACTGACCCCGTTTATCTTCTTCAAGGCTTTGCTCAGATGTCATCTTTTCAAGCTCTGAACCCTGTTTAAAATTGCATCTCTCATTTCCCCACCTCCACCGCTCTGTACTTTCTCTGTTTCCATTGATTTAACTTTTCACCTTCCAACATTCTTTTAATTTACTTCTTTACTATTGTTCATTCTATTTCCTTTCCCTAGAAGATGAGTTCACCAGGGTAGAGTTCTCTAATGTGTTATTGATGGATCCCAGGTCCCTGCAATGGTGGGCACTTAATTAATACTTGTTGAATGAATGAATGGACTTGGTTGTCCTTTCTGACTGGTCCAGTAGGGTGTTGAAATGAAGCTGGCAACAATACTGAAACACAACCAAGAGATTCCTGCCCTGCTTCTTGAGGCAGGGATGGGGGCATTGCAATTCTCAGGGGTGAGCAACCCATTTACCTTTTGATGAGAACCACCCCCCAATTCCCAACCAGCCGAGGAAGGAGTTTATGTAACCCTGAAGTTTTTCCTAATCAGTTGTACCCTAGAAGGGTAAGGAACCCGGCTGGTCGGAAGAGTGTTTCCCACCTAAGTTTCTCCAGCTTCCTGTTCTAGGAATGACTAGCCACAGAAGTCACAGAGAAACCAACGGAAAAACAAGTTTCCTCCAATCTCCCTCTGCACCTTGAGCATTGAGGTTTATGAAGATTACGGTAAAGCTTATCCAAGAGAACGGTGACCGCTGGCCCGGCTCCTTCCCCTGGTTGGTGGTGATGCAAGGGTCCGGGCTGAAAAGAGGGCACTGGCGTATCCGGAGTGGGGGAACCTCAAAGAAAATGCATCGTGAACTCATGTGAGCCACTCTGAAAGACCCAGCCTAGCAACTTCCTGAAAACGAACCACATTTGGTTGGTTTCCCAGCCCCATCTCCTTCTCCTTTCCAGCCTTTCCTCTTCCCTCACAGCCCCCGCTCGAGAAGATAATTGTCCTGTTTCCAGACGAGGTTCTGTTGCAAAGAGATAGTCTGGGGACTAGGGTCCAAAGGCAGACGCTCATTCGGAATCGCCGCCCCGGCCAGGCTCCTGTGTTCCGCATCTGCTTGGACATCAAACCACTGGGGTCAGGCCTGCCCTTTGGGGTGGAGGTTGTGGCAGAATTTCAAATGAAAGGAAAATTTAGTGCTCCTGGTGGCTTAGGTGCAGACGGTAGCAGATGCTTTCACAGCCTTGCTAGCTGGCTAATGTGCAGGACCTGTTTAGGAACTCAGCCATTTGCCACTGAGGACTCACCAGTTCATGAACAGAAGAGATGATTTTGTGACTTTACTGTTTTTTTTTTTTTTTTCTCCTCTTTTGAAATTTTTGGCTTGGTCTGGTACTGAATCCAGAGAGTTGAATCTGAAGGTCCCTGGCATATAATTCAGGGGAAAATTTCAAGAACTTTCTGTGAACTGTTTGTAATTTCCTAATATTTTTATTATTAATATAAATTACAATCCTTTTATTGTCTTAATTTTTAAGAAGCCCTACTTTCCATATTATATATTTGAGATATTCATTTTCATTTATTCTAAGCAGATACATTTCTATTGTTTTAAAAAAACTTTTTCTTGCCCAATAGCATACCATATCAGGCTTTGAGTTAGAGGGGATGTCTTAGATAAACAATAATTAAAAATAGGGTACAAGATAACTGAATCACTCTGCTATACACCCAAACTAATGCAACATTGTTAATCAATTACAATATAAAATTAAAAAAGAAAAATACATATATAATCAATCATTCATATGACCAAAATATATTTCTTATGTATATTTGATCATCACTCACAGTTCCTGTGTTCAGACATCCCTGGTGACTCAGACGGTAAAGCGTCTGCCTAAAATGCGTGAAACCTGGGTTCAATCCCTGGGTTGGGAAGATCTCCTGTAAAAGGAAATGGCAACCCACTACAGTATTCTTGCCTGGAAAATCCCATGGACAGAGGAACCTGGTAGGCTACTGTCCATGGGGTTGCAAAGAGTTGGACACAACTGAATGACTTCACGTTCACTTTCACAGTTCTTGGCCCTCAAAACCCTTGGAATTTCCTGCTAAGTGAAATGAAAATATCTTTTGTTGCTGGGTGCCTTGTCCTTGGTTGCTTGAAAACTTCAAAGCCATAAAGGTGAAGCCAGTGTCTTGATATTCATGACATTCTCTTTTCCACCATAGTTGAGTTTCTGTAACAGGTGACTTTTGGAAAGCACTTAAGGATGGGAGCTGGTTGCCAGAGGAACCAGCTGTGCATGGGGCGGGGGTATGGTCAGGCTGCTCATCATGGCTGTCCTCTTGCTCTCTGTACACCTCCTGCTCACCCAATCCCTGCTTTCCCTCACCCCACTCACAGGACTATCCAACCCTCCTAATCACAGGGCTTAATCAGTAACTTAATCAACAAAAGTCCATCTAGTCAAGGCTATGGTTTTTCCAGTGGTTATGTATGGATGTGAGAGTTGGACTGTGAAGAAAGCTGAGTGCTGAAGAACTGAAGCTTTTGAACTGTGGTGTTGGAAAAGACTCTTGTGAGTCCCTTGGACTGCAAGGAGATCCCACCAGTCCATTCTAAAGGAAATCAGTACTGGGTATTCATTGGAAGGACTGATGCTGAGGCTGAAACTCCAATACTTTGGCCACCTCATGTGAAGAGTTGACTCATTGGAAAAGACTCTGATGCTGGGAGGGATTGGGGGCAAGAGGAGAAGGGGACAACAGAGGATGAGATGGCTGGATGGCATCACTGACTCGATGCACGTGAGTTTGGGTGAGCTCCTAGAGTTGGTGATGGACAGGGAGGCCTGGCGTGCTGCGATTCATGGGGTCGCAAAGAGTCGGACACGACTGAGCGACTGAACTGAACTGAATCAGTAACTACCTACACGCTTGCCCTCACCCCAGCCACTGATTTCCCTGGTAACTGGTGAGCCAACCTTATGTTAATCCCCTTATCAACTTATAAACAGTAGTCTCCTTCCCCCTGGAAGAGGGAAGTTTGTGGGCGTATCCTGCCTGTTGTTTGCCATATACAGTGGGATGTCACTCCAGGACTTTGTGTCAGACTTGTAAGCGTACCCTGTTCCATATGTAATTGATGTCTCTGTTGCTGTGTCAGGCCTCTTTCTTTGGTCTTGAGGTTGAATTTGCAAGCCTGCGAGAGCCCCCCATAGAGGGGGCTGGAGCTTTCAGTCTTGTTCCCTCATCTGGGGGAGGGGAGAGGGGCTAGAGGTTGAATCAATCACCAATGACCAATGAGTTGTCAAACATGACTGTGTAATTAAAGGCTTCCCTGGTGGACGGTAAAGAATCTGTCTACAATGCAGGAGACCCAGGTTCCATCCCTCGGTTGGAAATATTCCCTGGAGAAGGGAATGCTGGCTACCTACTCCAGTAGTCTTGCCCGGAGAACTCTATGGACAGCGAGCTTGGCGGGCTACAGTCCAGGAGGTCACGAAGAGTCGGACATGACTGAGCGACTAACACTTATGTAATGAAGCCTCCATAAAGCCCCCAAATGATGGGGTTCATAAAGCCCCCAAATGATGGGGTTCAGAGAATTTCCTTTCGGTGAGTTTGAGGGGTGACATGCATAGAGAGGCATACGTGCTTCATGTCCTTTCCCCATGACCTTGCCTTAGGCATTTCTTCTATCTGGTTGTTCCTGAATTATATTCTTTAATAATAAACCAGAAATCCAGGGAGTAAAATGTTTTCTGAGTTTTGTGAGCTGCTCTAGCACATTAATTGAGCCTGAGGAGGAGGTGTGGAAACCTTTGATTACAGCTAGTTGGTTATCACCTGGGCTTGTACTGGTGTCTGAAGTGGGTGGGGGGCAAGTTTGTAGGATTGAACCCTTAACATATGAAATCGGATGCTAGCTCTGGGTAGAGTGTGTGAGAATTGAGTTGAATTGTAGGACCCCCAGTCGGTATCCTGAGAATTGCTGGTGTCAGGAACCCACTCCTACCAATGCACATTTTGTTACTGGGCCCAGAAACCTGAAAGATGGGGTGAAGGGACTCTTCAGGGACTGAAGGGTAGATTTGATGACTTTGAAACACCACACACATTTCTTGTAAGTAAATTTCTTGCTAACAAACCTTTCATAAATAACATCGGTTTTGTTGCTTTTTTTTAGTCGCTAAGTCGTGTCCGACTCTGCGTGACCCCATGGACTGCAGCACACCTGTCTTCTCTGTCCTTCCCTATCTCCCGGAGTTTGCTCAAACTTATGTCCATGACTCAGTGATGACATCCAACCATCTCATTTTCTGCCATCCCCTTCTCCTCTTCCCTCAATCTTTCCCACCATCAGGGTCTTTTCCAATGAGTTGGCTCTTTGCATCAGGTGGCCAGAGTATTAGAGCTTCAGCATCAGTCCTTCCAATGAATAGTCAGGATTGATTTCCTTTAGGATGGACTGGTTTGATGTCCACGCTGTCCAAGGGACTCTCGAGTCTTTTCCAACTCCACAATTCAGAAGCATCAATTCTTTGGTGCTCGGCCTCCTTGATGGTCCAACTCATATCTGTACACTACTACTGAAAAACAACATAGCTTTATGAAAAGGCAAAAAGAATAACACCAGGAAAGGGAACAAATCTTAAAAGTATACAGCTTGATGAATTTTCAAAAATAAACACTCCCTAGGACCTAGTACCCAAATCAAGAAACAGCTGATGACCAAACCTCCAGATGACCCCCTCATGTTCTTTTTCCATCACTACCTCCCTGCGAGGGGAACCACTACCCTGATTTCTAATTGTGTTTGTTTTGAACTTTATATAAATGGGATCAAAGAACACATACTCTTTTGTCTAGTCTCTTTTGCTCAACATTCTGTTCATGAGAATTAGTCATGTGGTGGTGTGTAGCCATGGTCTGTCCTTCCTTGTCACTGTATGTATATTATTTCATTATATGAATATGAAAATTCTTCTGAGGATATTTGTTTCCATTGTTTGCAATTATGAATATGTCATGCTACAGACATTCTTGTTCACCTTCTTTAGGATATTTATATACTCCTTTTTTTTTTTTTTCATTTTAACTTTTTGTGTTGGGATATAGCCAATTAGCAATGCTGTGATAATTTCAGGTGAACAGTGAAGGGACTCAGTCATACATATATCCATTTTCTCCCAAACTCCTCTGCCATCCAGGCTGCCACATAATACTGAGCGGAGTTCCCTGTGTTATAAGTAGATCCTTATGGATTATCCATTTTAAATATGGCAGTGTGTACCTTAGTGAAAGTGTTAGTTGCTCAGTTGTGCCCGACTCTTTGTAACCCAGGGACTGTAGCACACCTGGCTTTTCTGTCCATGAATTCTCCAGGCAAGGATACTGGAGTGGGTTGCCATTCCTTTCTCCAGGGTATCTTCCCGACCCACGGATCTAACCCACGTTTCTGGCATGGCAGGTAGACTCTCTACCATCCGAGCCACCAGGGAAGTCACAATGTGTCCCTTATGCACTCATTTTTATTTGGTTTATAGCTTGGAGTGGAAAATGCTGCCTCAGAGGGTGCGCATGGGTTTGACTTCGAGAGATACCAAGTAGCTTTTAAAAGTGGTACCAAGCTGTGGTCCTTCCAGCAGAGCAGGAACGTCCTGACCGCAGCCTCGCTAATGCTGCATCGTTTTGGTGGTGTTTTTATTTAAGGCATTCTGGTGGCCAAGTGATGTTATCACGTTGTCGTCTTCATTTACATTGTCCTGATGACTCGTGTTTCTAGCGTCAGTTTCTCTTTTCCTCAGTCCTGTTTCTTCTTCTTCTTAGTAATTATTGAATGAATGCTGGACATCTTGTATATAAAACAGCAGCGACTCTGATTGTATCACTGTGTTGGCTGTGGCTTTCCCTTCTTGAGCTCTTGGCAAAGTTAATAATGGGACTAGGAAAGTCACCTGGGGCAAGAAGATGACACTTCAGTCAATAGCAGCGATACATGGAAATGTTGTAAACTCATGTTACCTCCACACGTTTGACTTTCTTTCTGTCTCCACTGCTGCAACCCTGGGTTGGACCTTAATTGTATTTTATTTAGAGCTCTGACCCATTTTCATTCTTTCAAGTCTTTGCAATTTGGCCATAGCCATTAGATTAAGATTTGCAAAATTCCTCTCACTACATCCTTACTTTTACACAAAGTTTTCAATACCTGATTTCAGAGAACTGACATCCAGTAAGAAAAGACCACATTTCCCCCTATAGTGGATTCCCAAGTATAAGAGAGCCAATAAGACGCAAAGTTGGAAGCTGGTTAAATGTCCTAACATCCCAGTCTTATGTTTCCAGTATGACTGTAAGTAAAAGTGAAAGTGTCACTTGCTTAGTTGTGTCTGACCCTTTGTGAGCCCATGGACGGTAGCCCACTAGGCTCCTCTGTCCATGGGATTCTCCAGGCAAGAATACTGGAGTGGGTAGCCATTCCCTTCTCCAGGGGATCTTCCCGACCCAGGGATCGAATCTGGGTCTCCGACATTGCAGGTAGATTCTTTACCATCTGAGCCATCAGGGAAGCCAATTGTAAGTGGAATGCCACTCTTATTTATTGATGACTGATTGTTCTTCCAATAAGAGAATATTCTTATCAGAAATTCTCTTTGAGGTAAAACTTCTTAAATTTGTTGCTGTGAGCATTACTTTTTCATTATAAACAAAGTAAAGGATGCCTATTAACATGTAGAAATCAGTCTTTCCTAATTGTACAGATTGTCTAGGATTTAGCATTATTCATTGTTTGTGTTGAATATCTCAACTTAAGTACCCTTCCTCCCAAGTAAAAGGAGGAGTCACACTGAAGGAAGAAAATGCATTTCAAGGTAGCTTTTTTCTTTCAATAAAAGCATGTTCCTCTCTTCACCTCTGTGGGTATAGATTTGATACTATATGTAAATGTGCCATGTAAACTCTAAAGTGCTATAAAAGTGAAAGCTATTTTAGTTAATAATTAACATTAATGCTAATAAAATATTGTCCTCTATTAAAATGCAAATGCTCTAGGGAGACTAAGGCATTAAACCAATTATGCATGACTTGGTGAGAAATATTTCATCAGCAACTTTCTCAGCAGTAAATGAAGTGGTGTGGAATAGAGGCGAGAGAGAGACAAAGGGAGAGGAGGAAATGTGAAAGGGACAGGCGAGAAAACATAGTTATGTGCGTCGGGAATGAGCAAGATTAAAGGCGGGACTAGCAAGAAGTAAGAGACAAGACGAGGAAGCAAGAGTGAGATGATCATATTGGGCTTTTTGGCTGTTGTGAGGAGTTTTGTTTATAGTGTAAAAGCAATGGTGAATGATAAGTTTATTATTTTAAAATTGGAGTATAATTGCTTTGCAATGTTGTTAGTTTCTGCTGTACAACAGTGTGGATCAACGATACGTATACATATATCCCCTCCCTTGTGAGCCTCCCTCCCCACCCTGCCCCCGTCTACGGCCTCACAGAGCCCCGAGCTACCGAGCTGACCTCCCTGTGCAGTACAGCAGCTTCCCACTCACTGTCTATTTTATGCAAGGTAGTGTATACATGTCAATGCTACTGTCACAGTTTTAAGGAGAGGCATTTTAGGAGAAATGAAAGGGAATCAGAGTGACCCCAATGGGGAATCTTTCATATCTGATCACTGGGATAAAGTGGTCACTGTTCTTTCAAAGTTAAAGTTCCTTTCTTTTAAAATGAAGAAGTCTCAGGTGGGGAATCGAAGATTCAAATGTAATAATGTGTATAAAGCTTTCAGCTTGGAGCCCATTTTATAAAGGGCTTTCAATAAAAGGCATCTAAGAGGCTGGTTTTGATGAAGCAACTTGGCCTGTTTTGACCTCCAGGGTCATTCTCGCCAACACAGAACATTCACCAATCACCCCTCAGGAACAGAGGGCAAACTAGATTCCAGAGACCTAAGTTTCATTTCTAAATTTTCTGTGGAAGATCCTTCCATTGGTACACGATTTAGCTCTCCAGGAATTCTTGAACAGGGGAACTGGAGAAGGTAGCAGGTGGGTCTTTAGCATCATTTCCTCTGAGAGACTGTGTGTGGAGCTTCTTGGAAAGTCATCGGTTCACGTATCTCTCTTAAACTCATAGGAAACTGCAGTAGAATGGTGGAGAAAAGACTGTGTAAAGAGCCTAAAGGCGGTTGATTTGAGAAATGTCAAAGGGAAGTGATATTTCTGATGCAAATTTATATGGGTTGTCACTATTTTCAGCTCTGTTGGCTGCTCTCAGAAGTATTTATTTACTTTGCGGGTTTTAATTGACTGATCAATGTGAACTTTATTTGGACTTGTGGTCACAGATTATTCTGAGTGTTGGTGACTCTCTTAGGGAGAATTGCTTTTAAAAGATAGAAAGCATTCAAATCCTTAGGTCCTCTGTAAAGCAGAGAAGAAGGGAGTAAGCAAGGAGAAGGGAAAGGAAAAAAAATACACATTTACACATATAGAAAGAAATAGAACTAGAATATTACCTGATGGAGTAGAAATTCATGTTCTTTCCATTGTCAGTTTGGGGAGATCCATTTGGATACTAGGAAAGATTTCTATACCAAATACGGAGATTTGACTATAGTTATTAATATTCACATNTCTTTTGCTCAACATTCTGTTCATGAGAATTAGTCATGTGGTGGTGTGTAGCCATGGTCTGTCCTTCCTTGTCACTGTATGTATATTATTTCATTATATGAATATGAAAATTCTTCTGAGGATATTTGTTTCCATTGTTTGCAATTATGAATATGTCATGCTACAGACATTCTTGTTCACCTTCTTTAGGATATTTATATACTCCTTTTTTTTTTTTTTCATTTTAACTTTTTGTGTTGGGATATAGCCAATTAGCAATGCTGTGATAATTTCAGGTGAACAGTGAAGGGACTCAGTCATACATATATCCATTTTCTCCCAAACTCCTCTGCCATCCAGGCTGCCACATAATACTGAGCGGAGTTCCCTGTGTTATAAGTAGATCCTTATGGATTATCCATTTTAAATATGGCAGTGTGTACCTTAGTGAAAGTGTTAGTTGCTCAGTTGTGCCCGACTCTTTGTAACCCAGGGACTGTAGCACACCTGGCTTTTCTGTCCATGAATTCTCCAGGCAAGGATACTGGAGTGGGTTGCCATTCCTTTCTCCAGGGTATCTTCCCGACCCACGGATCTAACCCACGTTTCTGGCATGGCAGGTAGACTCTCTACCATCCGAGCCACCAGGGAAGTCACAATGTGTCCCTTATGCACTCATTTTTATTTGGTTTATAGCTTGGAGTGGAAAATGCTGCCTCAGAGGGTGCGCATGGGTTTGACTTCGAGAGATACCAAGTAGCTTTTAAAAGTGGTACCAAGCTGTGGTCCTTCCAGCAGAGCAGGAACGTCCTGACCGCAGCCTCGCTAATGCTGCATCGTTTTGGTGGTGTTTTTATTTAAGGCATTCTGGTGGCCAAGTGATGTTATCACGTTGTCGTCTTCATTTACATTGTCCTGATGACTCGTGTTTCTAGCGTCAGTTTCTCTTTTCCTCAGTCCTGTTTCTTCTTCTTCTTAGTAATTATTGAATGAATGCTGGACATCTTGTATATAAAACAGCAGCGACTCTGATTGTATCACTGTGTTGGCTGTGGCTTTCCCTTCTTGAGCTCTTGGCAAAGTTAATAATGGGACTAGGAAAGTCACCTGGGGCAAGAAGATGACACTTCAGTCAATAGCAGCGATACATGGAAATGTTGTAAACTCATGTTACCTCCACACGTTTGACTTTCTTTCTGTCTCCACTGCTGCAACCCTGGGTTGGACCTTAATTGTATTTTATTTAGAGCTCTGACCCATTTTCATTCTTTCAAGTCTTTGCAATTTGGCCATAGCCATTAGATTAAGATTTGCAAAATTCCTCTCACTACATCCTTACTTTTACACAAAGTTTTCAATACCTGATTTCAGAGAACTGACATCCAGTAAGAAAAGACCACATTTCCCCCTATAGTGGATTCCCAAGTATAAGAGAGCCAATAAGACGCAAAGTTGGAAGCTGGTTAAATGTCCTAACATCCCAGTCTTATGTTTCCAGTATGACTGTAAGTAAAAGTGAAAGTGTCACTTGCTTAGTTGTGTCTGACCCTTTGTGAGCCCATGGACGGTAGCCCACTAGGCTCCTCTGTCCATGGGATTCTCCAGGCAAGAATACTGGAGTGGGTAGCCATTCCCTTCACGTTTGACTTTCTTTCTGTCTCCACTGCTGCAACCCTGGGTTGGACCTTAATTGTATTTTATTTAGAGCTCTGACCCATTTTCATTCTTTCAAGTCTTTGCAATTTGGCCATAGCCATTAGATTAAGATTTGCAAAATTCCTCTCACTACATCCTTACTTTTACACAAAGTTTTCAATACCTGATTTCAGAGAACTGACATCCAGTAAGAAAAGACCACATTTCCCCCTATAGTGGATTCCCAAGTATAAGAGAGCCAATAAGACGCAAAGTTGGAAGCTGGTTAAATGTCCTAACATCCCAGTCTTATGTTTCCAGTATGACTGTAAGTAAAAGTGAAAGTGTCACTTGCTTAGTTGTGTCTGACCCTTTGTGAGCCCATGGACGGTAGCCCACTAGGCTCCTCTGTCCATGGGATTCTCCAGGCAAGAATACTGGAGTGGGTAGCCATTCCCTTCTCCAGGGGATCTTCCCGACCCAGGGATCGAATCTGGGTCTCCGACATTGCAGGTAGATTCTTTACCATCTGAGCCATCAGGGAAGCCAATTGTAAGTGGAATGCCACTCTTATTTATTGATGACTGATTGTTCTTCCAATAAGAGAATATTCTTATCAGAAATTCTCTTTGAGGTAAAACTTCTTAAATTTGTTGCTGTGAGCATTACTTTTTCATTATAAACAAAGTAAAGGATGCCTATTAACATGTAGAAATCAGTCTTTCCTAATTGTACAGATTGTCTAGGATTTAGCATTATTCATTGTTTGTGTTGAATATCTCAACTTAAGTACCCTTCCTCCCAAGTAAAAGGAGGAGTCACACTGAAGGAAGAAAATGCATTTCAAGGTAGCTTTTTTCTTTCAATAAAAGCATGTTCCTCTCTTCACCTCTGTGGGTATAGATTTGATACTATATGTAAATGTGCCATGTAAACTCTAAAGTGCTATAAAAGTGAAAGCTATTTTAGTTAATAATTAACATTAATGCTAATAAAATATTGTCCTCTATTAAAATGCAAATGCTCTAGGGAGACTAAGGCATTAAACCAATTATGCATGACTTGGTGAGAAATATTTCATCAGCAACTTTCTCAGCAGTAAATGAAGTGGTGTGGAATAGAGGCGAGAGAGAGACAAAGGGAGAGGAGGAAATGTGAAAGGGACAGGCGAGAAAACATAGTTATGTGCGTCGGGAATGAGCAAGATTAAAGGCGGGACTAGCAAGAAGTAAGAGACAAGACGAGGAAGCAAGAGTGAGATGATCATATTGGGCTTTTTGGCTGTTGTGAGGAGTTTTGTTTATAGTGTAAAAGCAATGGTGAATGATAAGTTTATTATTTTAAAATTGGAGTATAATTGCTTTGCAATGTTGTTAGTTTCTGCTGTACAACAGTGTGGATCAACGATACGTATACATATATCCCCTCCCTTGTGAGCCTCCCTCCCCACCCTGCCCCCGTCTACGGCCTCACAGAGCCCCGAGCTACCGAGCTGACCTCCCTGTGCAGTACAGCAGCTTCCCACTCACTGTCTATTTTATGCAAGGTAGTGTATACATGTCAATGCTACTGTCACAGTTTTAAGGAGAGGCATTTTAGGAGAAATGAAAGGGAATCAGAGTGACCCCAATGGGGAATCTTTCATATCTGATCACTGGGATAAAGTGGTCACTGTTCTTTCAAAGTTAAAGTTCCTTTCTTTTAAAATGAAGAAGTCTCAGGTGGGGAATCGAAGATTCAAATGTAATAATGTGTATAAAGCTTTCAGCTTGGAGCCCATTTTATAAAGGGCTTTCAATAAAAGGCATCTAAGAGGCTGGTTTTGATGAAGCAACTTGGCCTGTTTTGACCTCCAGGGTCATTCTCGCCAACACAGAACATTCACCAATCACCCCTCAGGAACAGAGGGCAAACTAGATTCCAGAGACCTAAGTTTCATTTCTAAATTTTCTGTGGAAGATCCTTCCATTGGTACACGATTTAGCTCTCCAGGAATTCTTGAACAGGGGAACTGGAGAAGGTAGCAGGTGGGTCTTTAGCATCATTTCCTCTGAGAGACTGTGTGTGGAGCTTCTTGGAAAGTCATCGGTTCACGTATCTCTCTTAAACTCATAGGAAACTGCAGTAGAATGGTGGAGAAAAGACTGTGTAAAGAGCCTAAAGGCGGTTGATTTGAGAAATGTCAAAGGGAAGTGATATTTCTGATGCAAATTTATATGGGTTGTCACTATTTTCAGCTCTGTTGGCTGCTCTCAGAAGTATTTATTTACTTTGCGGGTTTTAATTGACTGATCAATGTGAACTTTATTTGGACTTGTGGTCACAGATTATTCTGAGTGTTGGTGACTCTCTTAGGGAGAATTGCTTTTAAAAGATAGAAAGCATTCAAATCCTTAGGTCCTCTGTAAAGCAGAGAAGAAGGGAGTAAGCAAGGAGAAGGGAAAGGAAAAAAAATACACATTTACACATATAGAAAGAAATAGAACTAGAATATTACCTGATGGAGTAGAAATTCATGTTCTTTCCATTGTCAGTTTGGGGAGATCCATTTGGATACTAGGAAAGATTTCTATACCAAATACGGAGATTTGACTATAGTTATTAATATTCACATTCTGGGGCAGGGTGGGAGGGTTAATATCCTGTCATTATTTTTCATTCTTCCTCTTGAATTTGATTAAGTCACTGGGACTCTCTGCCTCAGTTTTCTGCCTGAAAAGATACGGTGGGGTGAGGCTAGCAATTCTTTAGCTGTGTGATGTAGGTCACCAGGTCACCTTCCTAGGAACTCAGAGGCTGATAAAGAAATAGGTCTGCATGTAGGGGAGGTCATGGGAGGAAGCTTAACAGATTCTACATTGGCAAGAGCCTCCTTTATATGTTAGACTTCTGGATCCTTTAGAAGAAAGGGTTTCACGGCTGTTGGGGGAAAAAGGGGAGGGACTCCTAGTTTACACTGCCTGGTTTGCACTCTTCAGCTTTGTTACGCTGTACAGTCAGGTCATCAAATCTGAATTGCCAAGCTTTAGGTCTTGAAGACTGGAAGTTCCTAAGAGGCTCAAACAATGAAAACATGTGACTGTCGATAGACTCATTTATGTGAACAAAGAGTGAAGCTGTGAGGAGGCAGAGAATAGAGAGGAATGGAGTTGTTCCTTGGCTCTCAGTCAATTTGCTGAAAATCCCCTTTGCCAAAAAGCAATTCACCGAAACACTGATTCCCTGTAAACCTATTCAGTGAAAGTAATTTTGCCGAAAAGAGCAACCAGCCTAATTCCCTAGAAACTGTCAAACAAATATTTTAGACCAGATCTAAAACAATTTGCTGCAACTATTTCCTAGCAAGAGGAGATGATTTTGCTTAAAGACTGTAGCCGAGGCAGAGTTTGTGGAAGGGAGGGAGTGGGGAAGGACGCAAGACTGCAAGAATAGCAAAGTTGGTAGAATTAAAGTCTCATCTTGAGAATACAAAATGTTGATTATTTGAAGTGTTCAGAGACAAATGTGAAATGCTAGAGAAGCTGACATTCAAATTAAGCTGGATTAGCAAATCCGTATAAAAAGTGTGCAGTGACATTTGGATGTTTTCACTTGCCTGTTATGAATAATGCTGCTATAAACATTCATGTACAAGATTTGTTTTTTGTTTTTCTTTTAGACACGTGCTTTCATTACTCTCAGACGTTTCCCAGGAGTGGAATTGCTGGTCACATATGGTAAGTATATTTTAACTTCTTAAGAAGCCATCAAACTGCTTTCCCATGTGGCTGTACCATTTTATATTTTACCAGCAATAGATGAAGATTCCAATTTTTCCACATCCATGTCAGCACTTGCTATTACCTGAATTTTAGATTCTAACCGCTCAACTGGGTGTGACATGTTGTTGTCTTGATTTGTGTTTCCTGAGGAGTAACGATGTGGAGCATTTTTTCATGTGCTCGCTGGCCCTGTGTTTATCTTCTTTGGAAGAATGTCTATTCAAATACTCGGCCCATTTTCAAACTGGTTGTCTGTTGCTGAGTTGTAAGCATTTTGTGCTTTCTAGATAGAAGTGCCTTGTCAGGTACATGACTTGCTAACATTTTCTCCCATTGTGTGCATGTCTTCTCTCTTTCTTGATGGTGTCTTTTGAATCACAAAAGTTGTAAATTTATGTCCATTTTACAAGTTTTTTTTCTTGCATTACTTGTGGTTTTGAGATGTATCTAGAAATCATTGCCTTAACCCAAATCATGATTTTCTTTTTCTTTTTTTTCCTAAAACGTTTTACAGGTTTAGATTTTACCCTTTGGTCTTTGATCAGTTTCAAGTTAGTATTTGTGAGTCAGTGTGGTGTGAGGCAGGTGTCCAAAGTAATATTTCTGAAAGCGAATATTGTATTAATAACATTTATTGAGAGAATTTTCTTCCCTATTGAATTTTCTTGGCATTTTTGTTGAGAATCAGTTGACTGAAAATGTATGAGTTTATCTTGGGGCCCTCAATTACAGCAGTGCTCTTGCCTGGAAAGTCCCATGGATGGGGAGCCTGGTGGGCTGCAGTCCATGGGGTCGCTAAGGGTTGGACACAACTGAGCGACTTCACTTTCACTTTTCACTTTCATACATTGGAGAAGGAAATGGCAACCCACTCCAGTGTTCTTGCCTGGAGAATCCCGGGGATGGGGGAGCCTGGTGGGCTGCCGTCTATAGGGTCACACAGAGTCGGACACGACTGAAGTGACTTAGCAGCAGCATCAGCAGCCTTCTTAAAGATGAAATATGTAGTCATTCTAGACCTTCCATGTAAATGATATATAGTTTTTTGTGTTTGACTTGTTAAACTTAGCTTAGTATTTCTGAGGCTTATCCATACTATAGAATTATCATAGTTTGTTACTTTTAATTGCCAAGTGGTATTTCATTATATGGATATATGACATTTTGAAAATGCATTCACCAGTTGATGGGCATTTGGATATAAAGTGTTTTTTGTACAACATTGTATGATGCCCAATCAAAATTCATCAGAATTTTCAGATTAACTAAGAGTTATTTTCCTTTGAGTAAGTATTTTGAAGAAAGCAAATAACTGTGACACAAAGATGTAAAAAGGATGACACATATCAGATATGTAAAAGGGGAGTTTGTTATATATAATATTTAGCAATTGCTTTATCAATCATTGATGTATCTGTTGTTTAGCACTGTTTATTCTAGCACTGAAGAGCAAAGGAGTAAAGCATTCCCACCTTTGTCTTAAATTCCTGAAACAAAATTCTTTAGGTTATATAACTGTCACTGAATAATTCAATTTCATTTATTTTGCTATAACTACTAACCAGCACAGTGGTCTTGTTCACCTTAACAGTGAGACTGGAAACCAAAAACATGGTGGATGCTGAAGAAGGTTGGAAATGAAATCCAGCAGAGTTCTTTCATTTTTCATACTCCACTCTGATGACATTTTGTCTGTAGTAAGCAGCCCATTCTCATCCAGTTACCTTCAGCAGTAGCTTCCCAGGGTCACTGAAGCCGGTAGCTTCAGTGGTTTTGTGAAAGATCTGCTCACCCACATCAGAATACTCATTACCTATTCTGAATTTCCTGTTCAGTTGTCTGTTTCATTTATCAAGGGGTCTAATTTCAAATTTCTGTAAATCTAAAGTACAGTCCCTGAGGTAGTAGATGATCAATAAAGTTTGCTGGATAAATGAATATGTCCTAAGTAAACTGTTTAGAATTTTGGTATTTGTTTTTCCAGGTGGCAGCTATTTTTAGTATATTCTAGGTGGGCTGAAGTGAAAAGGACCCCTTCTTGACCCCACTTATAATTTCCACTATGGGGGAGAAGAAATTCCACGTGGTTCCTCTCGTTTGCCTAGAATTCAGTGGGAACCTGCCACTTCTCACTCATTGGCTTTCTGTAGCTGAGGAATCTATTATAGATCCCTAAAAACGCTCTCTTTTGTGCACTGGGGTTTCAAAGCTGGCATCCACTTCTCCCTTCAGATCTAAAACTGCATTCATATCCAGTTTATGTAATGCCGGGTCCCTCGAGGAAGAACTGAGAGGAAAGTCAGATTTAAACACAGTGACGGCAGCTCTGTTTCCAATTTCTTAAGGAATCTCCACACTGTTCTCCATAGTAGCTGTACTAGATTGCATTCCCACCAGCAGTGTAAGAGGGCTGGCTCCCTTTTCTCCACACCCTCTCCAGCATTTATTGCTTGTAGACTTTTGGATCGCAGCCATTCTGACTGGTGTGAAATGGTACCTCATTTTGGTCTTGATTTGCATTTCTTTTCTCTGATAATGAGTGACGTTGAGCATCTTTTCATGTGTTTGTTAGCCATCTGTATGTCTTCTTTGGAGAAATGTCTGTCTAGTTCTTTGGCCCACTTTTTGATTGGGTCATTTATTTTTCTGGAATTGAGCTGCAGGAGTTGCTTGTATATTTTTGAGATTAATTCTTTGTCCGTTGCTTCGTTTGCTATTATTTTCTCCCATTCTGAAGGCTGTTTTTCACCTTGCTTATAGTTTCCTTTGTTGTACAGAAGCTTTTAATTTTAATTAGGTCCCATTTGTTTATTTTTGCTTTTATTTCTGATATTCTGGAAGGTGGGTCATAGAGGATCCTGCTGTGNATTTTTTTTTTTTTCTGTTTTATATGCAAATAGCTTAGTTGGTAAAGAATTGCCTGCAATGCAGGAGACTCTGCTTCAGTTCCAGGTTAGGGAAGATTGGCTGGAGAAGGAAAAGGCTATCCACTCCAGTATTCTGGTCTGGAGTATTCCATAAACTGTATAGTCCATGGGGTTGCAAAGAGTCAGACACAACTGAGTAACTTTCATTTTCATGCAAATAGAAAAGCCTCCATTTGAAGAGTGTTGGAGCTGAAAGAACTTCAGATCACCTTCTGTGATATTCTGTGATACTTGTTTAGTTTGTGAAGCATCAGGAAGTTATGGTGGATCCCCAGTCACCACTGTGATCTTTCCAGGAATTGTCCCATTTCATCCTCTCAACAGTTCTAAGAGGTAGATAATAAGCAGATGAACTTTGTCTTACTGTATCCTTAGCAAGGTGGACTCTCTCTGTTATTGGGGGTAGTAAACAGAATTATCACCTTCTTCTCCTTCCTCCAGGAGTAAACAAGTACATTTCTTAGGAAAGAAATCAAATAAAACAAAAATAGTATTCTGGCAACCCCACGTCCAAGGAACAGTGGCTGTGTGGGTGCAGGAGGGCCGAGAGGAGTTACTCCACGTTCAAGGTCAGGAGGGGCGATGTTGAGGAGATACCCCTTGTCCAAGATAAGGAGCAGTGGCTGCATTTTGCTGGAGCAGCCATGAAGAGATACCCCATGTTCAAGGTAAGAGAAACCCAAGTAAGATGGTAGGTGTTGCGAGAGGGCATCAGAGGGCAGACACACTGAAACCATAATCACAGAAAACTAGCCAGTCTGATCACATGGNATGTTGCCCCCTTCTCCTCCTGCCCCCAATCCCTCCCAGCATCAGAGTCTTTTCCAATGAGTCAACTCTTCACATGAGGTGGCCAAAGTACTGGAGTTTCAGCTTTAGCATCATTCCTTCCAAAGAAATCTATGGCCATACCACCCTGAACGCACCCGATCTTGTCTGATCTCGGAAGCTAAGCATTATTTATAGTAGCCAAGATATGGAAGCACTCTAAGTGTTCATCAATAGAAGAAGGGATAAATAAGATACAGGGTGTGTGTATGTGTACGTGCACGTGTGTGTGTATAATGGAATATTATTCAGCCATAAAAAAGAATGAAAAATTTGCCATTTGCAGCAATATGGGTGGACCTGGAAGGCTTTATGCTTAGTGAAACTGTGACTTTGATCATCTATTTGTTTAAGAAATATTCCTGAGCACCTAGTATAAATCAGTCATGATTCAGAGCTTTGGGGAAACTCTGGTGAATAAGGCAGGCAAAGGTTCTGCTTTCATGAAACTTATATTTCAGGGCATGGAGTTTAGAAAAAAGGAACAAAGGACAGTTTCAGATAGTACTAGTAACACAACTGTCTTTACAACTCTGTAGAGGTGCAAATTAAGTTGTAGAAAACTGTTAGTCATTCAATTAATTCCTGCCCGTAGAATTGCAAAATATGTCAGGCACAATGCAATTGATTTATCACCTTGTCGCTGTTGAGCAGTTTTACCTGTTTTACATCAGTCTGTAAATCCATTTCTACATTCCTTCGCTGAATGTCAGTGTGTGGCAACTGGACTTCTCTGCTGCACTAGTGGCCACATTTCACTGAGGTCACCTTATTAATTATTGAGCTAATAAAATCTTGGCAGGACATCTCTGGTGGTCCAGTGGTTAAGACTCTGAGCCTCCACTGCAGTGCGTACAGGTTCAGTGGTGGGGGAACTAAGATCCCACATGCTGTGGAGCTTATCCAAAATATAACTAAAAATAAATTTAAGTAAACGTCTTAAAAAATACTTTGATATATGTGTGTTTTATATTTGTATGGGCGTCATGATTATATCTTCTATTAAAATGTATAATAGCTTGGAACATGTACATTAACAAGATAATTTCAGACAGTAGTAAGTATCATCAAGAAAACAAGATAGGTATTGTTCTGGAGGGTGATTGTGAGGAGGCTGGGAAGATGCAGATTTGGATGGTGTGTTGGGAAAGGCCTTGCTGAGGGGGAGAAACTGGAACTGAGACTCCAGTGGATAAAGGAGGGTAGAGTGTTCCAAGCAGAGGGACTAGCTTGTGCAAATATCCTGAGACAGAGATTCACTCTTATATTCAAGAAACCAATTGCAGTGAATAAGGAGGTGAATGGTAGGTTGTTCAGTTGCTGAATCGTGTCTGACTCTTTGTGACCTTTTGGACTACACCCTGCCAGGCTCCTCTGTCCATGGGATTTTCCAGGCTAGAGTACTGAAGTAGGTTGCCATTTCCTCCTCCAGGGGATCTTCCTGACCCAGGGATCGAACCCACATCTCTATGTCTCCTGCGTTGGCAGGCGAGTTCTTTACCACTATTTGAGTCTTTTAGGCTCCATTGAGGATTTAGAACTTTAAGTGCCATGAGAAGCTGTGTGGTTTTGCACAGTGAATTGTAATCTTCTGATTTGTATTAGAGTATGGATGTGTATATCTTATTTTCTTCCTCAAATTATTATTAAACCTGACATTTTAATTAGCTCATCAAGTCTAATGAATAAAAAATTTGTTTTGATTAATAATTATAAACAAATGCAATCATGAAAGTAACACAATCTTTGTGCAAAACAAGAACTCTAACAAGAGGAAATAAAAAGGTGTTTAGCTTTTAGAAATTTAGAACATAGCTCATGTAGCATTTTTGGTTTCTGTTTTATCTCAGAGTCGTGGATCCCTCAAGCTAACAAGATTAACTTATAAGATATCTTCCAAACTGACCGATCTATGAACACTTAGTCATTTACTATTTTTCTCTGTGGCATCTGGTCATTGGGCAATAGCAGTTAATTGGTACTGCTGGCAAGCAGCAAGTGCCAGAGACACCTGAGGCTTTTGCACCAACCCCAGTTCACTTCAGGTTGCCCATCTGCTCTCTCTTCCTCTGATAGACCCCCACTGGGAAGGCTATTCTGGTCTGGTGGTCCCAAGGGGTAGCAGATAATCTTCTCCCCCTACCTCCCAACAGGGAGCCCAGTTGGGAAGAAATTAACCAGTGGAAAGAAAGCTTGTACAAAGAAAGAAAGAGGAAATTCAGTGGAGGTGCCCAGAGGCCTGTATGTTAGGAAGCAGGAAATGGGCATTTCCTCCTCTTAGGCTTGCTGTGAAATGAAGGTCTATTCTTTCTGTTTAAGTCAATGGAGTTATGTGCCATTCAGATTCCTAGGTGGCTCAGTGATAAAAGAATTCACCTGCCAATGCAGGAGACACAGGTTCGATTCCTGGGTCGAGAATATCCCCTGGAGGTGGGAATGGTAACCCACTCAAGTACTTTTGCCTGGGAAATCCCATGGACAGAGGAGCCTGGCAGGATACAGTCCATAGGGTCACAAAGAGTTGGATACAAGTTAGCCACTGAACAACAGATTGGTACATGAGGTCAGAGAAAGGCCTCCTTTTTGGGTGAACACTGCTTTTGTCTTATCAGGGACAAAAACGGCCGATAGAAAAGGAACTGACCCTCTCTCAGTAGAATCACTGGGATCCAACTTCCTACTGATGAATACAATGTGGGAAACAGTTCCAGGGAACACTTCTCTGGATGATCTTTCTCTGTCTGTAGAGACAAGCCTTTCCATGTAAAAAGAGGACTTTAGCATTGAATATACTTGGGCATCACTGAAATGGAACTGATAATGACAAGACCTTATGATCAAGGACTGGACCATAATTATAAGAATTATTCTAACTAGAGGTTGAGGACCTGGAATTTGGAGTCAGGCAGATCTGAACTTTGCCAGGGTAGTTGTATGGCAAAGTTAGCTAACTTGTCTAAACCTGCATTTTCCCCACCTGTAAAATGGTAATGATGATAGTATATACCTTATAGAATCGATGTAATTTTAGAAAGAGAAAAAAACACATCTTCCGTCGGTTCAGTCACTATGTTGTGTCCAACTGTTTGCAACCCCATGGACTTCAGCATGCCAGACTTCCCTGTCCTTCACCATCTCCTGGAGTTTGCTCAAACTCATGACCATTGAGTCAGTGATGCCATCCAACTGTCTCATCCTCTGTTATTCCCTTTTCCTCCTGCCTTCAATCTTTCCCAGCATCAAGGTCTTATCTAGCGCGTTCGCTCTTCGCATCAGGTGGCCAAAGTATTGGAGTCTCAGCTTCAGCATCAGTCCTTCCAACGAATATTTAGGATTGATTTCCTTTAGGTTTGATTGGTTTGATCTCGTTGCTGTCCAAGGGACTTTCAAGAGTCTTCTTTAGCACCACAGTTTGAAAGCATCAGTTCTTCAGTGCTCAGCCTTCTTTATGGTCCAACTCTCACANGATTGATTTCCTTTAGGTTTGATTGGTTTGATCTCGTTGCTGTCCAAGGGACTTTCAAGAGTCTTCTTTAGCACCACAGTTTGAAAGCATCAGTTCTTCAGTGCTCAGCCTTCTTTATGGTCCAACTCTCACACCTGCACATAACTATTGGAAAAAAAACATAGCTTTGACTATATGGACCTTTGTCGGCAAAGTGACATGCTTAGTGCAATAATGGAAGAACACAGTCTGCATGCACAACAGGGAAAAGGAATGAAGTCCTCAGGAATTAGCAAGGTTTATGTAACCCCATCTCGGAGAGAGCAAACTAGCTAGAAGAGAGTAACAAGGATACTCCCTAGGCTGTAGGGAGATAGGTTTTATTGTGCTGGAGGCAGAATGAATTCTTCATTTTGGGACAAAATAGAGCAACACATACTTTTCATGGTTTTGATTAGCTCTGCATTAAGCTACTTTCTTGTTACTAATTCAGTATCCCAAGAATTGTCACACAGGTAAAAGTGAGCACCTGGAGAGCTGACTGTGGTCACTGGAAACACATATTCCCCATGCTAAAGGGATTTATTAGCTAGAAGTGAACACGGGGACAATATTCCCTTGAGCACATGGATCGTGGCCTCTCTTCAAGGTGTTCAAGGCCTAGAATTAAAGTGGAGCCCATTGAAGATCTATGCCTTTCTCATCAACCATGATTGTTACTTGAAAAATAATTAATTGGTGACTTGGGACTTTACTTTTGCTAAACTAGGGTGACCATATGTCCTGGTTTGTGTGGGACGGTCCTGCGTGTATGCATGTTATCCCAGAGTAATTACTCACAGCACTACTTTCCATTCTGATATCTGTCTTGGTTTAGGTGATTAATTATGTGACCCTACCCTTATTACCTGGTAATTGGCCCAAGCTAGGGAGAACTCACTGACGGTATTTCTGATTGCTTGTGTGAGTAGACAGATGCTCCTTTTTGTGACATTTTCCTTTTGTGGGGGTCAATTGGGATAAAAACGTATTTAAAACTTTGAAAATAATAAGTGGTTGGGTAATGGCCACTTGATAAAGAGGCGTAAGTAGTGGTTCTGTCATTGTGGCGGTTGTCATCATCTGTGGAGATAAAGGTTTCTGCTGATGAAAGGGCCTGCAGTGTGGTAGACCCATCAATTAACCAGAACGTTTTCCTTTTTTCCCAAGATGAAGAAAAAAATTCTGGATGCCTCCTGAAAGCCAGGCCCTGTGCTTGATATTCTGTGTGCATTTCATTTCAACAAAGTTTTTAGATATAAGTTTCTGGACAAGGCTTTCCTCCTCTGAATTGCAATTTTGTCCTGGTGTTTATTGACTGGGTGATTTCATGCAGATCACTGACCCCTGAGACCTCAGTTGTTCTCTCTTTTGGAGGAGGTTTAAAATGGGGGGTCACCTCTGAGATGTTCAAAGAGTGGGATCAGTAATAGAATGGTCATTAAGAAAAGCCGTAATTGTCTTGTTTCTCTTGTCTGAAGTGAGTGTTCACAGAATAGTCTGTGAGATCATGCTCCTTAGCTCTCACCACCACCTCCAACACACGACTTGATGTCTGTGTGTAAGAGGACTTCCCATACCATTTCTGCCTGTGAATCATAACCGGGGAAGGGGCTTGACCACAGAGCCTGATAACAGCCCTGGACTCGAGCATTTCGGATTCAGACACTGGGTGAGAGTGAGAAGTGGTTTTTCTGCTGGCTGGTCTGCTTTTTTTTTTTTTTTGCTTTGTCTTCTCTAGCACATGACAGGATCTGGCAGAGGTAGTGGTCAGGGGAGGATGATGGAGGAAGTAACCTTTTCTCTCACTGGGGGAGATGTGCTCCACTGAAACTATGAAGTGCTTCACATGGCTGGGCCCTTGCTGGCTGGAAAGGGCAGCGTGTGAGCCAACAAAAGTGTTCTTAGTGTTTTGTCAATGAAAACCCAGTAGACTGCAGGAAGAGATGACCGCACTTTCCCCACTCGATTCACATGAGAGATAAAGACCTCCATTGTGGAGCCAGCCTTCAGGCACTGTCCGATGCTGCTGTGTCTGCTGCGCAGAATTTGCACGTCCCACATGACTCAGGCCCATGCAGCCCCGTTCCCTCTGGGTGACTCTGATTGCTTAGCATTCTGCAGATTCTTGGCTCTAGTCTGGAGAGCCTGCCACTCAAAATAAGCATGGGTGTGTGGGCCGCAGACCTTTTGACGTGGGAAATAGTTCCAAGGGGCATGTAGATTACAATGGGCTTTTCTTATGGTGTTTAAATATATACTGGCTTTTTGGCAAGTGAAATTCACACACACGCACACACACAAATGTAATCCTCAGTGATTAGAATTTGCAATCAATCATAATCTGTAAAAATAATTCTGTGGGGTGAAGGGAAAGTCATGTTTAAGTACATTTGTTGTTGTTCCGTCTCTTAAGTCGGGTCCGGCTCTTTGAGACCCCGTGGACTGAAGCATGCCAGACTCCTGTGTTCCTCATTTATCTCCTGGAGTTTGCTGAAATTCATGTCCGTTGTGTTGGTGATGCTGTTTATCTACCCATCTCTTCCTCTGTCGCCCCCTTCTCCTTTTGCCTTCAATCTTTCCCTGCATCAGGGTCTTTTCCAATGAGTTGGCTGTTCACATCAGGTGGCAAAAGTATTGGAGCTTCAGCTTCAGCAACAGTCCTTTCAATGAATATCCAGGGTTGATTTCTCTTAGGATGAACTGGTTTGATCTCCTTGCTGTCCAAGGGACTCTCAAGAGTCTTCTCCAAAAGCATCAGTTCTTGATACCATGCTACAGACCCCCTGTAGACAGTTTCCTAAAACTGTCTTGTTAACTTTTCGCCGGAACTTTCAAGGTATTAGTGTCCCCACTGTATTAGTGGGGAGACCAAGATTCAGGGAGTTAAATTATTGGCCTAAGATGGTCACACACACAAAAAGGGTGGTCCTAGAAAATAATACCAGTTGGAAATCAATTACATGTCAAATGCAGTGGTAGGCATACGGTAGACAGTTCCTTTCTGAATTCTGGTAACAACTTTATGGGGTAAGCATTATTCCCACTTATAGATGAAAAAATCAGACTTCCAGTGGGTAGATAGTATTGTCTAGTGTGGCAGCCAGGATTGGAAATGTGTTTTTGCCCACATCTTGCTGCCATGTGATTCCACTGTTAAGAACCGGAGGCTTTTGACAGCAAATGGACTTATCTCAAGGATGTGATCGAAAGGGAAGCTGCCTGGAGCTGACTTAATACAAGCCCCCATACCTACGTCAGAAACTGTGTTCAATCATTTCTTTACTTCCTTAGCAAACTTTGAAGACATCCTGTCTACAAAGTGTCACAGAGGATACTGGAATTCAAAACAATGACCTCATGCATGTGTAACAAAAAACATTTATCTATGTTCCTTATACCGAGACAGTAAGCAAAGTGATGCTGTTTTTACAAAACTGAAGTATAGCTGATTTACAATGTTTTAGTAGTTTCAGGTGTACAGCACAGTGATTCAGCATTTTTGCAGATTATATATATTCCATTAAAAATTATTGCAAGAATGGCTATGATTTCCTGTGCTGTACAATATGTCTTTGTTGCTTGTCTATTTTATATATAGTAGTTTGTATGCCCTAATTCCATACCCCTATCTCACCTTCTCTCTCCCCACTGGTAACCAGTAGTGTGTTTTGTTTATCTGTGAGTCTGCTTCTGTTTTGCTATGTACATTCTTCGTTTTGTTTTTTAGATTCCACGTGTAAGTGGAATCATATAGCATTTGTCTTTCTCTGCCTTATTTCACTAAGCATAATATTCTCTAGGTCCATGTGCATTGCGGCACATGCAGAATTTTATTCTATTTGATGGCTTAGTAATGAGTAAAGTTCTTCTGTGTATATGTATATATGTGAACATACACATACATACACCCCACATCTTCTTTATGCATTTGTCTGTTGGTGAACATGGATTGCTTCCATATCTTGGCTATTGTAAATGGTGTTGCTATGAACATTGGGGTATATCTTTGTGAATTGGTGTCTTTTTTTCTTTTTTCTGAGTATATACCCAAGGAGTGGAATTGCTGGATAGTAGAAATATACTTGACAAGAGCCTCCATACTCACTGAGCATTTAAGTAATTGACATTTGAATCTTTATACTTAAAAAATATTCTTATCAGCAATATGTAAATTTCCAAAATAGCATGTAACATTTAAAAAAGCTACAATATACAGTAGCCTGCTGCTGCTGCTGCTGCTAAGTCACTTCAGTCGTGTCCGACTCTGTGCGATCCCATAGACGGCAGCCCACCAGGCTCCCCCGCCCCTGGGATTCTCCAGGCAAGAACACTGGAGTGGGTACAGTAGTCTGAAGGTAGGTTATTATTTTTCACATGCTCTTGAACAGGAACCTGAGACAGAGAGATTAAGCAGCTTGAAATATCAAGTCTTCAACTACAACAGATTGAGCCAAGATTGTGAACTCACTTCAGTTTCAATTTGTGAGCTTTCTGCTTTTTCATTTTGTTGATGTGTGTACACATGCAGTTTATTTCTCAGCTCAAATTTTGGAAACTTCTCATTGGGCTTTGCTTTAAAAAAAACATCAATCATTTTGCAGTAGGCTGAAACATATGCCCTAGGATCTGGGGACCTAATTATTAGCTATGCCTAGTGATCCTTATTTTGTTTACAATTTTCAGTTGTGACCCCTTTAAGGACTGTAGTTACGTACCATCTTCATTTATACTTTCTCTCCCTCTGTAAGACCCTGGAGTGCTTCACACATGGTAGGTGCATAGGAAGTGTTTATTGAGTAATAAGGTGATTTTTGCATATTTGAGTTTTTTTTTCTTGTTTGTTGTTGTTGTTTTTTGGCTAAAAGAAGACTAGAATTGGTCACCGAGAAGGGAGTAACAGTCACAACAGTGGGATGCGGCAATTAACCGGAAGGAAACAAAACAATAAAACTTTTAAAAAAGATCTACAGCTTTAAAAGCATATGATTAGGTTATTCACGGTGGGGCAAATAACCCCAGTCATTTTAATATTCTTAGTCAAGTTCCTCCTAGTCTTTTCCACAGTCCAGCATTCACAGGAAAGATGATGCTTGATCAGTTCACTGAATAAATAGAGGAGCTTGCTCACTGAGNGTACTTTGGCCACCTCATGCGAAGAATTGACTCATTGGAAAAGACTCTGATGCTAGGAGGGATTGGTGGTAGGAGGAGAAGGGGACAACAGAGGATGAGATGGCTGGATGGCATCACTGACTCGTTGAATGTGGGTTTGAGTGAACTCCGGGATTTGGTGATGGACAGGGAGGCCTGGCGTCCTGCAATTCATGGGGTCGCAAAGAATCAGACACGACTGAGAGACTGAACTGACTGACTAAGGTGTGAAGGTTTGGTAACAGTAAAGGGAGGATTATCTCTACCACTACTATTTCTGCTACTATGAGATGAAGACAATGAACATTTACTGAATGCTTCCAGTATATATGGGACATCATGCTAAGCATTTCTGATGGATTAAATAATTTATTGTCTACAACTATCACAGAAAATAAGAGCAGCTATTATTCCCACATAGGGATAGTGGAACTTGGTGATGGCAAGGCAAAATAATGCCAAGCACTCTGTTAAGCACTTTCCCAACAAAAAGTTATTTAACATAACAGCAACATGAGTTTAGGGTCTAAGACTATCTCTGTCTTACAGATAAGAGAACTGAGTCTCACAGTTAAGAAGGTGCAGGGCTGGCATTCAGACTCTGACCGTCTTAACCTTGGCCTTCACAACACTTAATGCCATAGACATTTTGGGGTGGAGAGAGTTAAGCTTGCCTCTTTGTTTCAACATCTGAATGTCTGAGGTTTGGTCATCTTATTGCTCTGAGCTCAATCTCCTCACTTAGGGCATCTGTGCTTCCTACCTGGCTAGTTTGTTCTGAGGATCAGTGGAGATAAAGTGAAAGTCTGCAGCATTTAGGTGAATTTTAAAAAGGTCCTGAGGTGTCTTCAGTCCTAGCTTGGGTACTTACTCTCTGTGTGATCTCATCCAAACATGTGGAACCCTCTGGACTCTACTTGTTACCGAGTCCAAGCTCATACTGCTTGCTGCACGACAGGCCAGTACATTGAGAGACAAGTTGTTGTTGTTTTTAATATTTAGTTTTATTTGGCTGCCCTGGGCCTTCATTGCGGCACCCGGGGCTTCTCTTGTTGCATTGCAAGGGCTTAGTTGCCCTGCTGCATGTAGGATTTTAGTTCTCCAACCAGGGATTGAACCCACAACCCTGCATTGGAACATGGATTCTTAACCACTGGACAACAAGGGAAGTCCCTGAGAGATGCATTTTTGGGTAAGGAATAGCAACTTTATTTAGAAAGTCAGTAGACAGAGAAGATGGTAAACTACTGTCCCAAGAACCATCTTACTTGAGTTAGAATTAAGGCTTCTTTTATACTAAAAGGGGAGGGGATATGACTGGTTGTTGCAGATTTCTTGGTCCCAGAATCCTTTGTTCTTACAGCTGTCCACATAGATCTAGTCACAATGTTCTTAAAAATCTCCAAAAAATGTTCTTCTCTGTTCTACAACTTTTTTTAAAAATTTATTTTTAGTTGGAAGGTAATTGCTCTGTAGTATTGTGTTGGTTTCCACCAAACATCAACATGAATCAGCTATAGGTCCACCCATGTTCTGTGTACCTCTATAAGAAAGGAAAAATTTTTACTACACTTTAAAGATCAGAGCCTTAAGAATGGGTTCTCCTGTATGTTTCAGGCTGCAGGCAACATTCTATAACAAAAGGTGCAGAGCCAGCATTACTAAGCACAGACAACAGAGCACAGGGTTAGCGCTAAGGAATAGATTCAATATGGAGTCAGACTTGCTCTTCTCTGTTACGTACTGGGTCTTTTCTTCCTAACACCACAGAGATGTCAGAAGCACTCAAGGAGATAGTAGTTAGTGGCTAACAACTGTGCTTTGCTCTTTACGTGGTTTCATGCACATTTCATCCCTGTTTTATGAGATGGGAACTACTGTGATATCCATTTGACAGATCAGACCGCTGAGGATGGAGAAATTTCAGAAACTTATCAAGACTCTATCCTAATACATACCAGAGACAGGGTATGAATCTAGGCAGGACTACCTCTTACCTGCCCCACAAACACCAACATCTTTGATGCCAGGCAATTCCAGGTTTGAATCCAAGTTTTACCACTTACCAGATGTGTCAGAATATATTATTTACCCTCACTGAGACTCAGTTTGCACATCTGCAACACAGTGGTCACCGGGGAGGATTGACAGAGATCCTCTATGCAAATACCTGAGCTGATAGCGTAGGGCGTAATCAGCTGATAACAAATGTTAGTCCCCTTCCAGTTGGGATACTGGTGAGATAAATTGCTCCCTGAAGGCTGACACAGGGAGAACTGCCTACCCCGGTCCACCAAATGAGACTTGGAGGAATTAAACTGGGCAACTTTAATCGATCATCTTGTAATTTCCCCAACTGGATGCAGAATTACCACACTCTATCATAGAGTCATTACATTGGTCACTCCACGGGGCCTGAGGAATGCATTGTTGTATCTTTGCTATTAAGATGGGGTTTATCTAATTAAAATCAAGGAGTTCTGCAAACAGCCTATGGTGTTTTAATTCCAGCAGGCAGTGTTTAATCAGAACAATTGCCTATGTGCCTACTGATTGTGTTTCTTTTGTATCAAATTCTCTACTTAATGTGCCATAGGATTGCACATTGATTGAAGCTAATGCCAGACTAGAACGGGGATGGTATGACAGTTTGCTGAGTGGTTACTGTTTTCACAGCTTTTATTCTTGCTAGTTAAATAAACTCTGAATAGATGGCAGACAATTGTTCTGTCTTTTCCCCATTGACTTGGACATGTGTGGATTTCTTCACTTGTTTGACAAGGATATATTAGGGGTTACTGCAAGCCAGGTGTTATACTAAGTAAGTAAGTAAAGTAAGGTCACTCAGTTGTGTCCGACTGTTTGTGACCCCATGGACTGCAGCCTACCAGGCTCCTCAGTCCATGGGATTCTCCAGGCAAGAATACTAGAGTGGGTTGCCATTTCCTTCTCCAAGGGATCTTCCTGACCCAGGGATGGAACCCGGGTCTCCCACATTGGAGACAGACGCTTTAACCTCTGAGCCACCAGGGAAGCCAGGTGTTATACTAGGTTCTGGGTAATTCAGTGACAGTGTTTAAGAGCTTGTTCTTGATGTCTCAGGGAACAAGATCCCAGGATGTGGAAGTTGCAGATAATGCAATGAATCACAATGTTACTGGAAATCTGAAATTAAAGGTTATGACTAATGGCTCAAAGGAAAGAATCCTGGGAGGGTAAAGTTAGCCTGACTTAGGGTGAAGCTCATACCCTTCTATTTTTCTAGCTGTGTGTCCTTGGGCAAGTTACACCTTTATTGAACTTCAAATGCTAGGTGACTTTGTTAATGTAACACACGGCAAAGCCAAGGTTTGAACCCTGGCAACTGATCCAGAGATTCTTAATAACCCCTATGCTGTATAATGAGAATGGAGTAAATAAAGCCCCTTACATTGGTATGGTGCTTCAGATGAAAAATTATATCATTTGACCCTTTCGGAAACCCATGGCTGTGAGGAGGATGGGAATATGCTAATTTGGAAAAGCATATGCTCTCCAGTGCTCATAGCAGCATTATTTATCAGTTCAGTTCAGTTACTCAGTCGTGTCCGACTCTTTGCGACCCCATGAATCGCAGCACGCCAGGCCTCCCAGTCCATCACCAACTCCCACGTACATCGAGTCAGTGATGCCATCCAGCCATCTCATCCTCTGTTGCCCCCTTCTCCTCCTGCCCCCAATCCCTCCCAGCATCAGAGTCTTTTCCAATGAGTCAACTCTTCACATGAGGTGGCCAAAGTACTGGAGTTTCAGCTTTAGCATCATTCCTTCCAAAGAAATCTATGGCCATACCACCCTGAACGCACCCGATCTTGTCTGATCTCGGAAGCTAAGCATTATTTATAGTAGCCAAGATATGGAAGCACTCTAAGTGTTCATCAATAGAAGAAGGGATAAATAAGATACAGGGTGTGTGTATGTGTACGTGCACGTGTGTGTGTATAATGGAATATTATTCAGCCATAAAAAAGAATGAAAAATTTGCCATTTGCAGCAATATGGGTGGACCTGGAAGGCTTTATGCTTAGTGAAACTGTGACTTTGATCATCTATTTGTTTAAGAAATATTCCTGAGCACCTAGTATAAATCAGTCATGATTCAGAGCTTTGGGGAAACTCTGGTGAATAAGGCAGGCAAAGGTTCTGCTTTCATGAAACTTATATTTCAGGGCATGGAGTTTAGAAAAAAGGAACAAAGGACAGTTTCAGATAGTACTAGTAACACAACTGTCTTTACAACTCTGTAGAGGTGCAAATTAAGTTGTAGAAAACTGTTAGTCATTCAATTAATTCCTGCCCGTAGAATTGCAAAATATGTCAGGCACAATGCAATTGATTTATCACCTTGTCGCTGTTGAGCAATTTTACCTGTTTTACATCAGTCTGTAAATCCATTTCTACATTCCTTCGCTGAATGTCAGTGTGTGGCAACTGGACTTCTCTGCTGCACTAGTGGCCACATTTCACTGAGGTCACCTTATTAATTATTGAGCTAATAAAATCTTGGCAGGACATCTCTGGTGGTCCAGTGGTTAAGACTCTGAGCCTCCACTGCAGTGCGTACAGGTTCAGTGGTAGGGGAACTAAGATCCCACATGCTGTGGAGCTTATCCAAAATATAACTAAAAATAAATTTAAGTAAACGTCTTAAAAAATACTTTGATATATGTGTGTTTTATATTTGTATGGGCGTCATGATTATATCTTCTATTAAAATGTATAATAGCTTGGAACATGTACATTAACAAGATAATTTCAGACAGTAGTAAGTATCATCAAGAAAACAAGATAGGTATTGTTCTGGAGGGTGATTGTGAGGAGGCTGGGAAGATGCAGATTTGGATGGTGTGTTGGGAAAGGCCTTGCTGAGGGGGAGAAACTGGAACTGAGACTCCAGTGGATAAAGGAGGGTAGAGTGTTCCAAGCAGAGGGACTAGCTTGTGCAAGTATCCTGAGACAGAGATTCACTCTTATATTCAAGAAACCAATTGCAGTGAATAAGGAGGTGAATGGTAGGTTGTTCAGTTGCTGAATCGTGTCTGACTCTTTGTGACCTTTTGGACTACACCCTGCCAGGCTCCTCTGTCCATGGGATTTTCCAGGCTAGAGTACTGAAGTAGGTTGCCATTTCCTCCTCCAGGGGATCTTCCTGACCCAGGGATCGAACCCACATCTCTATGTCTCCTGCGTTGGCAGGCGAGTTCTTTACCACTATTTGAGTCTTTTAGGCTCCATTGAGGATTTAGAACTTTAAGTGCCATGAGAAGCTGTGTGGTTTTGCACAGTGAATTGTAATCTTCTGATTTGTATTAGAGTATGGATGTGTATATCTTATTTTCTTCCTCAAATTATTATTAAACCTGACATTTTAATTAGCTCATCAAGTCTAATGAATAAAAAATTTGTTTTGATTAATAATTATAAACAAATGCAATCATGAAAGTAACACAATCTTTGTGCAAAACAAGAACTCTAACAAGAGGAAATAAAAAGGTGTTTAGCTTTTAGAAATTTAGAACATAGCTCATGTAGCATTTTTGGTTTCTGTTTTATCTCAGAGTCGTGGATCCCTCAAGCTAACAAGATTAACTTATAAGATATCTTCCAAACTGACCGATCTATGAACACTTAGTCATTTACTATTTTTCTCTGTGGCATCTGGTCATTGGGCAATAGCAGTTAATTGGTACTGCTGGCAAGCAGCAAGTGCCAGAGACACCTGAGGCTTTTGCACCAACCCCAGTTCACTTCAGGTTGCCCATCTGCTCTCTCTTCCTCTGATAGACCCCCACTGGGAAGGCTATTCTGGTCTGGTGGTCCCAAGGGGTAGCAGATAATCTTCTCCCCCTACCTCCCAACAGGGAGCCCAGTTGGGAAGAAATTAACCAGTGGAAAGAAAGCTTGTACAAAGAAAGAAAGAGGAAATTCAGTGGAGGTGCCCAGAGGCCTGTATGTTAGGAAGCAGGAAATGGGCATTTCCTCCTCTTAGGCTTGCTGTGAAATGAAGGTCTATTCTTTCTGTTTAAGTCAATGGAGTTATGTGCCATTCAGATTCCTAGGTGGCTCAGTGATAAAAGAATTCACCTGCCAATGCAGGAGACACAGGTTCGATTCCTGGGTCGAGAATATCCCCTGGAGGTGGGAATGGTAACCCACTCAAGTACTTTTGCCTGGGAAATCCCATGGACAGAGGAGCCTGGCAGGATACAGTCCATAGGGTCACAAAGAGTTGGATACAAGTTAGCCACTGAACAACAGATTGGTACATGAGGTCAGAGAAAGGCCTCCTTTTTGGGTGAACACTGCTTTTGTCTTATCAGGGACAAAAACGGCCGATAGAAAAGGAACTGACCCTCTCTCAGTAGAATCACTGGGATCCAACTTCCTACTGATGAATACAATGTGGGAAACAGTTCCAGGGAACACTTCTCTGGATGATCTTTCTCTGTCTGTAGAGACAAGCCTTTCCATGTAAAAAGAGGACTTTAGCATTGAATATACTTGGGCATCACTGAAATGGAACTGATAATGACAAGACCTTATGATCAAGGACTGGACCATAATTATAAGAATTATTCTAACTAGAGGTTGAGGACCTGGAATTTGGAGTCAGGCAGATCTGAACTTTGCCAGGGTAGTTGTATGGCATAGTTAGCTAACTTGTCTAAACCTGCATTTTCCCCACCTGTAAAATGGTAATGATGATAGTATATACCTTATAGAATCGATGTAATTTTAGAAAGAGAAAAAAACACATCTTCCGTCGGTTCAGTCACTATGTTGTGTCCAACTGTTTGCAACCCCATGGACTTCAGCATGCCAGACTTCCCTGTCCTTCACCATCTCCTGGAGTTTGCTCAAACTCATGACCATTGAGTCAGTGATGCCATCCAACTGTCTCATCCTCTGTTATTCCCTTTTCCTCCTGCCTTCAATCTTTCCCAGCATCAAGGTCTTATCTAGCGCGTTCGCTCTTCGCATCAGGTGGCCAAAGTATTGGAGTCTCAGCTTCAGCATCAGTCCTTCCAACGAATATTTAGGATTGATTTCCTTTAGGTTTGATTGGTTTGATCTCGTTGCTGTCCAAGGGACTTTCAAGAGTCTTCTTTAGCACCACAGTTTGAAAGCATCAGTTCTTCAGTGCTCAGCCTTCTTTATGGTCCAACTCTCACACCTGCACATAACTATTGGAAAAAAAACATAGCTTTGACTATATGGACCTTTGTCGGCAAAGTGACATGCTTAGTGCAATAATGGAAGAACACAGTCTGCATGCACAACAGGGAAAAGGAATGAAGTCCTCAGGAATTAGCAAGGTTTATGTAACCCCATCTCGGAGAGAGCAAACTAGCTAGAAGAGAGTAACAAGGATACTCCCTAGGCTGTAGGGAGATAGGTTTTATTGTGCTGGAGGCAGAATGAATTCTTCATTTTGGGACAAAATAGAGCAACACATACTTTTCATGGTTTTGATTAGCTCTGCATTAAGCTACTTTCTTGTTACTAATTCAGTATCCCAAGAATTGTCACACAGGTAAAAGTGAGCACCTGGAGAGCTGACTGTGGTCACTGGAAACACATATTCCCCATGCTAAAGGGATTTATTAGCTAGAAGTGAACACGGGGACAATATTCCCTTGAGCACATGGATCGTGGCCTCTCTTCAAGGTGTTCAAGGCCTAGAATTAAAGTGGAGCCCATTGAAGATCTATGCCTTTCTCATCAACCATGATTGTTACTTGAAAAATAATTAATTGGTGACTTGGGACTTTACTTTTGCTAAACTAGGGTGACCATATGTCCTGGTTTGTGTGGGACGGTCCTGCGTGTATGCATGTTATCCCAGAGTAATTACTCACAGCACTACTTTCCATTCTGATATCTGTCTTGGTTTAGGTGATTAATTATGTGACCCTACCCTTATTACCTGGTAATTGGCCCAAGCTAGGGAGAACTCACTGACGGTATTTCTGATTGCTTGTGTGAGTAGACAGATGCTCCTTTTTGTGACATTTTCCTTTTGTGGGGGTCAATTGGGATAAAAACGTATTTAAAACTTTGAAAATAATAAGTGGTTGGGTAATGGCCACTTGATAAAGAGGCGTAAGTAGTGGTTCTGTCATTGTGGCGGTTGTCATCATCTGTGGAGATAAAGGTTTCTGCTGATGAAAGGGCCTGCAGTGTGGTAGACCCATCAATTAACCAGAACGTTTTCCTTTTTTCCCAAGATGAAGAAAAAAATTCTGGATGCCTCCTGAAAGCCAGGCCCTGTGCTTGATATTCTGTGTGCATTTCATTTCAACAAAGTTTTTAGATATAAGTTTCTGGACAAGGCTTTCCTCCTCTGAATTGCAATTTTGTCCTGGTGTTTATTGACTGGGTGATTTCATGCAGATCACTGACCCCTGAGACCTCAGTTGTTCTCTCTTTTGGAGGAGGTTTAAAATGGGGGGTCACCTCTGAGATGTTCAAAGAGTGGGATCAGTAACAGAATGGTCATTAAGAAAAGCCGTAATTGTCTTGTTTCTCTTGTCTGAAGTGAGTGTTCACAGAATAGTCTGTGAGATCATGCTCCTTAGCTCTCACCACCACCTCCAACACACGACTTGATGTCTGTGTGTAAGAGGACTTCCCATACCATTTCTGCCTGTGAATCATAACCGGGGAAGGGGCTTGACCACAGAGCCTGATAACAGCCCTGGACTCGAGCATTTCGGATTCAGACACTGGGTGAGAGTGAGAAGTGGTTTTTCTGCTGGCTGGTCTGCTTTTTTTTTTTTTTTGCTTTGTCTTCTCTAGCACATGACAGGATCTGGCAGAGGTAGTGGTCAGGGGAGGATGATGGAGGAAGTAACCTTTTCTCTCACTGGGGGAGATGTGCTCCACTGAAACTATGAAGTGCTTCACATGGCTGGGCCCTTGCTGGCTGGAAAGGGCAGCGTGTGAGCCAACAAAAGTGTTCTTAGTGTTTTGTCAATGAAAACCCAGTAGACTGCAGGAAGAGATGACCGCACTTTCCCCACTCGATTCACATGAGAGATAAAGACCTCCATTGTGGAGCCAGCCTTCAGGCACTGTCCGATGCTGCTGTGTCTGCTGCGCAGAATTTGCACGTCCCACATGACTCAGGCCCATGCAGCCCCGTTCCCTCTGGGTGACTCTGATTGCTTAGCATTCTGCAGATTCTTGGCTCTAGTCTGGAGAGCCTGCCACTCAAAATAAGCATGGGTGTGTGGGCCGCAGACCTTTTGACGTGGGAAATAGTTCCAAGGGGCATGTAGATTACAATGGGCTTTTCTTATGGTGTTTAAATATATACTGGCTTTTTGGCAAGTGAAATTCACACACACGCACACACACAAATGTAATCCTCAGTGATTAGAATTTGCAATCAATCATAATCTGTAAAAATAATTCTGTGGGGTGAAGGGAAAGTCATGTTTAAGTACATTTGTTGTTGTTCCGTCTCTTAAGTCGGGTCCGGCTCTTTGAGACCCCGTGGACTGAAGCATGCCAGACTCCTGTGTTCCTCATTTATCTCCTGGAGTTTGCTGAAATTCATGTCCGTTGTGTTGGTGATGCTGTTTATCTACCCATCTCTTCCTCTGTCGCCCCCTTCTCCTTTTGCCTTCAATCTTTCCCTGCATCAGGGTCTTTTCCAATGAGTTGGCTGTTCACATCAGGTGGCAAAAGTATTGGAGCTTCAGCTTCAGCAACAGTCCTTCCAATGAATATCCAGGGTTGATTTCTCTTAGGATGAACTGGTTTGATCTCCTTGCTGTCCAAGGGACTCTCAAGAGTCTTCTCCAAAAGCATCAGTTCTTGATACCATGCTACAGACCCCCTGTAGACAGTTTCCTAAAACTGTCTTGTTAACTTTTCGCCGGAACTTTCAAGGTATTAGTGTCCCCACTGTATTAGTGGGGAGACCAAGATTCAGGGAGTTAAATTATTGGCCTAAGATGGTCACACACACAAAAAGGGTGGTCCTAGAAAATAATACCAGTTGGAAATCAATTACATGTCAAATGCAGTGGTAGGCATACGGTAGACAGTTCCTTTCTGAATTCTGGTAACAACTTTATGGGGTAAGCATTATTCCCACTTATAGATGAAAAAATCAGACTTCCAGTGGGTAGATAGTATTGTCTAGTGTGGCAGCCAGGATTGGAAATGTGTTTTTGCCCACATCTTGCTGCCATGTGATTCCACTGTTAAGAACCGGAGGCTTTTGACAGCAAATGGACTTATCTCAAGGATGTGATCGAAAGGGAAGCTGCCTGGAGCTGACTTAATACAAGCCCCCATACCTACGTCAGAAACTGTGTTCAATCATTTCTTTACTTCCTTAGCAAACTTTGAAGACATCCTGTCTACAAAGTGTCACAGAGGATACTGGAATTCAAAACAATGACCTCATGCATGTGTAACAAAAAACATTTATCTATGTTCCTTATACCGAGACAGTAAGCAAAGTGATGCTGTTTTTACAAAACTGAAGTATAGCTGATTTACAATGTTTTAGTAGTTTCAGGTGTACAGCACAGTGATTCAGCATTTTTGCAGATTATATATATTCCATTAAAAATTATTGCAAGAATGGCTATGATTTCCTGTGCTGTACAATATGTCTTTGTTGCTTGTCTATTTTATATATAGTAGTTTGTATGCCCTAATTCCATACCCCTATCTCACCTTCTCTCTCCCCACTGGTAACCAGTAGTGTGTTTTGTTTATCTGTGAGTCTGCTTCTGTTTTGCTATGTACATTCTTTGTTTTGTTTTTTAGATTCCACGTGTAAGTGGAATCATATAGCATTTGTCTTTCTCTGCCTTATTTCACTAAGCATAATATTCTCTAGGTCCATGTGCATTGCGGCACATGCAGAATTTTATTCTATTTGATGGCTTAGTAATGAGTAAAGTTCTTCTGTGTATATGTATATATGTGAACATACACATACATACACCCCACATCTTCTTTATGCATTTGTCTGTTGGTGAACATGGATTGCTTCCATATCTTGGCTATTGTAAATGGTGTTGCTATGAACATTGGGGTATATCTTTGTGAATTGGTGTCTTTTTTTCTTTTTTCTGAGTATATACCCAAGGAGTGGAATTGCTGGATAGTAGAAATATACTTGACAAGAGCCTCCATACTCACTGAGCATTTAAGTAATTGACATTTAAATCTTTATACTTAAAAAATATTCTTATCAGCAATATGTAAATTTCCAAAATAGCATGTAACATTTAAAAAAGCTACAATATACAGTAGCCTGCTGCTGCTGCTGCTGCTAAGTCACTTCAGTCGTGTCCGACTCTGTGCGATCCCATAGACGGCAGCCCACCAGGCTCCCCCGCCCCTGGGATTCTCCAGGCAAGAACACTGGAGTGGGTACAGTAGTCTGAAGGTAGGTTATTATTTTTCACATGCTCTTGAACAGGAACCTGAGACAGAGAGATTAAGCAGCTTGAAATATCAAGTCTTCAACTACAACAGATTGAGCCAAGATTGTGAACTCACTTCAGTTTCAATTTGTGAGCTTTCTGCTTTTTCATTTTGTTGATGTGTGTACACATGCAGTTTATTTCTCAGCTCAAATTTTGGAAACTTCTCATTGGGCTTTGCTTTAAAAAAAACATCAATCATTTTGCAGTAGGCTGAAACATATGCCCTAGGATCTGGGGACCTAATTATTAGCTATGCCTAGTGATCCTTATTTTGTTTACAATTTTAAGTTGTGACCCCTTTAAGGACTGTAGTTACGTACCATCTTCATTTATACTTTCTCTCCCTCTGTAAGACCCTGGAGTGCTTCACACATGGTAGGTGCATAGGAAGTGTTTATTGAGTAATAAGGTGATTTTTGCATATTTGAGTTTTTTTTTCTTGTTTGTTGTTGTTGTTTTTTGGCTAAAAGAAGACTAGAATTGGTCACCGAGAAGGGAGTAACAGTCACAACAGTGGGATGCGGCAACTAACTGGAAGGAAACAAAACAATAAAACTTTTAAAAAAGATCTACAGCTTTAAAAGCATATGATTAGGTTATTCATGGTGGGGCAAATAACCCCAGTCATTTTAATATTCTTAGTCAAGTTCCTCCTAGTCTTTTCCACAGTCCAGCATTCACAGGAAAGATGATGCTTGATCAGTTCACTGAATAAATAGAGGAGCTTGCTCACTGAGAAGATGAGGCCAAATGTAGTTATGTTAGAAATGTTTGGAAATTGAAGCTAAAGAAACAGTGTGTGTGTGTGTGTTTGGGGGTGGGGGTGGTTTGCAAATGTTCCCAGCTAGCCAATGGCAAAGCTGGGAGAAGGCACATTTTCCTCTTCTTCTCCTTGTCCTTTTTTTTTTTTTTTTTTCCAATTAATGGTACACTCTACTTCTTCTGCTTGGGAAGTTCACACTGAGTGACCTAGCAGATGTTTCTAGCAGGTAGACTGCTGTGAAGAGTGTGCCATGCAGACACCTGGAGTTTATTTCTGTGTGCTAAGAGGTAGACAGAAGGGGGACAATGAGTGTTGCATGCTGCATGGTCTAGATTCTATTTTAGATTTGCGATGATATGATGCTGTTTTGTGATCATTTGTGTTCTTTTTTAATTAAGAAAACTTTCAAATAGATATTTCCAGTGTCAAAATTAGAGGAGACCTGTGTGCTTGTATGTGTGTGGTTTCTCTGCTGGGAAGTAACTTGGAAACCTTTGCAAGCTGATGATAACAGCCGTTACAATTTGACTAGTCTGGCATGAATTTTTCCCAAAGATACGCAACACTGATCATCCGAAGACTGCAAGAAAAGCAAAAAAAAGAAAGAATAGTCTCGAAGGGAAGGGCTGAAGCAAGCCTGTGAGGGTTTTTTTAAGGGCCCAAATTTCCTTCTGCAAGAGGTACCTTCTTGAAAGTGATACAGAAGGGCTGAGGTTCTATTTTTTTCTTTCTTTTTTTTTTAAAAAATGTACTCTTGGGAAGTTGCAAAAGCTGAACAGAAAGTATGAAATCTGGAAGTTTAAAAAAGGCACAAAATCTCTCCAAAGGGGCCAAAAAAATGACTGACATGGAGAAGCAGAGAATATTGACTCACTTGCCATTTGTCCCAAATCTCATTTAGTTCATTCTTTTTTCCTATTCATTTAAGAATTAAGAAAGTTTACCAATTATTGTCCCAGAGCTTTTCTCATAAATTCTTCTTCTGTACCACAAGAATTATTCTTATAATTTATTATTAATAACAAAGTTCCAGAAATCCTTCCTTGAAAAGAGCAAGTCACAGGGTTGTATCATCTGATGCATAGGAGATCCTGGCAGATGTAATTAAGCAGGACTGGAGACAGATTCACTCCAGGGCATGCATGAGAAAGCTATCTCACTTCATCCAGGTCTGATCCAGTGAGCCAAGTCACCTGAAGTTACTGCAGTCTCTTTATTGGAATGGCCTTCTCTGGAGGATCTGAGTAGACACAACAGTGATTTAGATCCAGAGTCAGTTGCTGACTCTTCCATTTAGTGAGCTGTATGACCTCAGACACCACTTCAACTCTCTGAGCCTCAGAATTTCTCAGCTGTAAAATGGGGATGCATAACCTCCAGCTACCTCATTGAGTGGTTGTGAAAATTAAATGAGGAAATGTAGACAAAGTATTTGTGTTCAGTAGCTCAGTCATGTCTGCCTCTTTATGACCCCGTGGACTGTAGCCTGCCAGGCTCCTCTGTCCATGGGTTTCTCCAGGCAAGAATGCTGGAGTAGATTGCCATTTTCTTCTCCAGGGAATCTTCTCGACTTGTGTCTCTTACATTTCTGACATTGGCAGGTGGATTCTTTAGCACTGCACCATTTGGGAAGCCCCAGGCAAAGTATTTGGCATGTAGTAAATGCTGCCAGGAGCCCTTCTTCTGCCTTTTTTTAAAAAAATTAGACCCAGTGGCTATGTAGAGGTTGATAGGTATTCATGCCAAGAATATACGAACACCTAGGGACTTCCCTGGTGGCCCAGTGGTTAAAACTTTGCCTTCTAATGCATTGGGTATGGGTTCAGTCCCCAGTTAGGGAGAAAAGATCCCACAAGTTTTTCAGCCAGAAAACCAAAACATAAAAGAGGAGTAGTGTTGTGATAAATTCAATAAAGACGTTATATGTATGGCAAAACCAATACTATATTGTAAAGTAATTAGCCTCCAATTAAAATAAATACATTTAACTTAAAGAAAAAAAAAAGCAGGAACACCTACTGTGAGCAAGATAGGTGCGCTGAACTCAGTCCAGGATTCAAGGGGAAGGGGTGATATAGGGGCTCATGTTCATCGTCTCTTGGATGTCAGGCTCTGTGCGAGGCCATCTCACGTAGGTCATATTAATCCTTGCAGTAACCTATGAGCTGGAGTTATCACACAAAACTCATCTCCTCTTAAGGATTCGGAAACAGGCTAGGGGGTTTCTTACCTTCCTACTGTCATGCAGCTCAGCAAGTGACAGACTTGAGAAAGCAATTCATGTTTGCCTTTGATTTATTGTGCAGCTCACCGAGTTCATAGTCTCAGACATGTGTTTTAGGAAGTTCCCTACAGATGGACCGTATAGCATCACTTTCATTCTTAACAATGGCTGGATCACAGGTTTTTCTGATGTGCTGATTAATTGTGACCCCACTGCTAGCTGTCTTCTGCCTGAAGAGCATGTCTGCCCACCAGCCTTTCTGGTGTCGACAGTAGAAAGCTGCCTTTTGAGGCCTTTGCCCTGAGTGAGAGGTGGAGAGGGACAAAGAGATCTTGAGCAAGGCTCTCAACTGAAAGTGTTGAGACTGGCTCAGTTTTTTTTTCAAATTTTCCAGACCTTCCTTCTGTGCCTTTGTGGGAGCTATTTGCTTGATTTCATGAAGTCTTACTCATCACGCTTCTACATCCTGCTTGACTTGACTTTTTTTTTTTTTTTTCCTGCATTAAGGCCTTTTTTTTTACTAACAGGTAGCCTGAAACATTCCCTTCTTCTTCACCTGTCTTTGCAATTATCACAATGTAGTGAGAATAGTTGGTTTCCTACCTTGCTCCATTAAGCCGGAAGCTCCTTGAAGGTATGGATTGTGCTTTACTCCTCTTTATTTTTACTGTCCACTGCCTGGCATGCATAAAATTGGTGTATGAGTACTAATAATCAAGGATTCAAAAGGGACCAGAACTGATGTCTAAATTACTGTGATGCATCTGAGAGCAGTGTTGTCTTCTTATGAGACTAATCATTTATGCCCACTTTCCAAGCCTTTGCTTCATCTCCGCATCCTCATTTTTACCCGATCACAGCAATCTCAGAATACCTCTATGCTGTGCTGTGCTTAGTTGCTCAGTCATGTCTGACTCTTTGCAACCCCATGGACTATACAGCTGGCCAGGCTCCCCTGTCCATAGGAATTCTCCAGGCAAGAATATTGGAGTGGGTTACCATGCCCTCCTCCAGGGGATCTTCCCAACCCAGGGATCGAACCCGGAATACCTCTAATTGATGACTATTTTGGTTTAAACACTGCTTTGACTGCTTATTTCTATTCTCTACCTGGGATCCCTGGGAATTCTGATTTAACTGGTTTGGGTACTGATCTCCCAGAGTGGATTGTTTAAATATAACCAGCACAATACAAGTGGCTCTGAGATCCTAGCATTTGAGGAAGAGATACACATGCGTGCCAAAGAGAGAAACCATTCAAGAATGCTGGGGGCAGGGGAGGGGATAGCAGTTGAAAAGGATATGAAAGCCACTTCCCTTTCTCCTGCGAGTAGAAACTCCAGAAGTTATCAGAAGCATTCATCTCTGTGATCATTCATTTATCTGTTCATTCATTCATCCTCTAGAGCCCCTCAATAATCTCTCTTCTGCTCCTATCTAGATTATCATCTTCTGCAGCACTGACCATGGGTTTTCTAGGGTTCCCTGTTATTCACGAGATAAAGTGAAAGCTCCTTAGCGTAGCATCCAGGGTCACTTTCTGCCCACTTGATCCCTCTCATCTCCTGCAGGCCCTCACTGGTACCTCTCTAAGCTCCAGTCATATTGAATTCTTAAGGACGCCATTGAAATGCTAAGTTTTTTAAATTGTTGAAAAGTTTATTTATAAACTTTTTACCCATCTCTATTTACTTGTTCATAACAATACTGTTCAGATCATTCATGAAAATTTCTGGAACATTAAATACCTAATCATCCTCTTAAATTATCTTTCTTACTGACAAATTGTGTAACAAAGATAGCATGAGCATATTTGACTTTAAGTAAACCTAGGCAGCTATATTTAATGCTAATAAACACAGGGTGGTTTTAATTTAACTTAGACTAGCTTTTGTTTACTGAATAGGGCACTTTACAAATATCATTCTAAGGTTAGCTCAGTTCAGTTCAGTCACTCAGTCATGTCCGACTCTTTGCGACCCCATGGACTGCAGCATGCCAGTCTTCCCTGTCTATCACCAACTCCTGAAGCCTACTCAAACTCATGTCCATCAGGTCGGTGACGCCATCCAACCATCTCATCCTCTGTCATCCCCTTCTCCTTCTGCCTTCAATCTTTCCCAGTATCAGGGTCTTTTCCAATGAGTCGGTTCTTCTCATGAGGTGGCCAAAGTACTGGAGTTTCAGCTTCAGCATCAGTCCTTCCAATGATCATTCAGGACTAATCTCCTTTAGTTTTGACTATTTGGATCTCCTTGCAGTCCAAGGGACTCTGAAGAGTTTTCTCCAACACCACAGTTCAAAAGCATCAATTCTTTGGCACTCAGCTTTCTTTATGGTCCAACTCACATCCATACATGGCTACTGGAAAAACCATAGCTTTGATTAGATGGATCTTTGTTGGTAAAGTAATGTCTCTACTTTTTTAGATGCTGTCTAGGTTGGTCATAGCTTTTCTTCCAAGGAACAAATACCAGTAGGAAGTAGAAACAAAATAACACATGACATAGATACATGCATAGAGACATACATAGCATACAGCCAGAAACAAAAAGAGACCTTGTAGCTTTTATCTTAAAATGTTAGCCATTAGACAGGTATAATAAAGCAAAGCCCACTAGCTTGTTAAACAGTTGAATCCAAATTGTGTTTCTTGTATTGGGTTTTGCTTCCATGTTTTTCATGTCTTCTTCCTCTTCTTCTCTTTACTTAGTTTTCACTTGATCTTAGCCTAAAGGCCAAGAAGCTATCTTACTTAGTTTTCAAAACTCAGCTTCACCTTATCCCCACAGATTTTGCCTGATACTGCCAATCTAAGGAGAGAAGAGTCCTTTTCTTCACTATAGTGTCATAGGCACAGACTTGTTATAGCTTTGGTTATATTGTGCAGAATCTGTTTGGTGTTCGTCTTTCTTCCTACTTGTCTGTGAACTTATCTTCTAGGCCCATGGGTTAGTCCTGGCAAGAACAGTTTGTGATATACAGTAGGCACTAAATAAATGCTCATTGAATGAGCACACTCATTGTATGCTGCATGCCAAGGAGTTTGAATGTTACCCTCAATCCAGATAGACTCATTCATAGGTTTTAAGCAGAGGTAGTGATAGGGTTAGAGTTGTACTTAAGGTTGGAGTGAAGAATAAAGCAATTGGGCTATGCTGGAGACGAAGAATGAAGCTCACCTTCTCATCCTCACCTCTAGCTCCTTCCAGAATTATTATACTCCACCCATCCTGAAGAGCATTCACCTTGTGAGCATCTATACTCCTTTAAGATACAGCTGAAACATGATCTCCTCCCAGGTGCTGTCTCTGACCCATTTTCTTAGCACTCTGTAGGGTTCTTGTTTGTAATATTTTGAATATTTATTGAGCACTTTATTATGTGCTGAGCATTTTGCAATTAAAAAATTTATCATCTCAGTGGCCCTGTGAGATACTCTTGTGAAATGTCTTTGACAGTTGGGGCAACTGAAGCTCAGAGAGGTTAAGTCACTTGCTTGAATTACCCAGCCAGGAATAGTTGATGAGATGTGAATGCAAGCTTGACTTATTGTGCTTCCCTGTGACAATATCTGTATCATGATTTCTTTCTCTGCCTGCATCTCATCACAGGACGCCTAACACAAACAGTTGGCTTGAGTGTATTCTGTAGCTCCAGCCAGTGTGCTGGTTGGTATGGAGACAGCAGGAAATTGTCTGTAGTATTTTTCTCCTTGTTTCCTCTGGGCAGTGCTGGTGATCCCCACTCTTTCTCTTTTGTCCCTCACGTTTCTTTCAGGAAGCTCAGTTTTCAATGGTATCAGATCACTTTTCTGTCTTCCTTTGACATTTTAAAAAATATTTATCTATTTGGCTGTGCTGGGTCTTAGTTGTGACGCACGGAATCTTCAACTTTCTTATGAAGCTACTGGAAAAACCATAGCTTTGATTAGATGGATCTTTGTTGGTAAAGTAATGTCTCTACTTTTTTAGATGCTGTCTAGGTTGGTCATAGCTTTTCTTCCAAGGAGCAAATACCAGTAGGAAGTAGAAACAAAATAACACATGACATAGATACATGCATAGAGACATACATAGCATACAGCCAGAAACAAAAAGAGACCTTGTAGCTTTTATCTTAAAATGTTAGCCATTAGACAGGTATAATAAAGCAAAGCCCACTAGCTTGTTAAACAGTTGAATCCAAATTGTGTTTCTTGTATTGGGTTTTGCTTCCATGTTTTTCATGTCTTCTTCCTCTTCTTCTCTTTACTTAGTTTTCACTTGATCTTAGCCTAAAGGCCAAGAAGCTATCTTACTTAGTTTTCAAAACTCAGCTTCACCTTATCCCCACAGATTTTGCCTGATACTGCCAATCTAAGGAGAGAAGAGTCCTTTTCTTCACTATAGTGTCATAGGCACAGACTTGTTATAGCTTTGGTTATATTGTGCAGAATCTGTTTGGTGTTCGTCTTTCTTCCTACTTGTCTGTGAACTTATCTTCTAGGCCCATGGGTTAGTCCTGGCAAGAACAGTTTGTGATATACAGTAGGCACTAAATAAATGCTCATTGAATGAGCACACTCATTGTATGCTGCATGCCAAGGAGTTTGAATGTTACCCTCAATCCAGATAGACTCATTCATAGGTTTTAAGCAGAGGTAGTGATAGGGTTAGAGTTGTACTTAAGGTTGGAGTGAAGAATAAAGCAATTGGGCTATGCTGGAGACGAAGAATGAAGCTCACCTTCTCATCCTCACCTCTAGCTCCTTCCAGAATTATTATACTCCACCCATCCTGAAGAGCATTCACCTTGTGAGCATCTATACTCCTTTAAGATACAGCTGAAACATGATCTCCTCCCAGGTGCTGTCTCTGACCCATTTTCTTAGCACTCTGTAGGGTTCTTGTTTGTAATATTTTGAATATTTATTGAGCACTTTATTATGTGCTGAGCATTTTGCAATTAAAAAATTTATCATCTCAGTGGCCCTGTGAGATACTCTTGTGAAATGTCTTTGACAGTTGGGGCAACTGAAGCTCAGAGAGGTTAAGTCACTTGCTTGAATTACCCAGCCAGGAATAGTTGATGAGATGTGAATGCAAGCTTGACTTATTGTGCTTCCCTGTGACAATATCTGTATCATGATTTCTTTCTCTGCCTGCATCTCATCACAGGACGCCTAACACAAACAGTTGGCTTGAGTGTATTCTGTAGCTCCAGCCAGTGTGCTGGTTGGTATGGAGACAGCAGGAAATTGTCTGTAGTATTTTTCTCCTTGTTTCCTCTGGGCAGTGCTGGTGATCCCCACTCTTTCTCTTTTGTCCCTCATGTTTCTTTCAGGAAGCTCAGTTTTCAATGGTATCAGATCACTTTTCTGTCTTCCTTTGACATTTTAAAAAATATTTATCTATTTGGCTGTGCTGGGTCTTAGTTGTGACGCACGGAATCTTCAACTTTCTTATGACTTGCAGGATCAAAGTCCTTTATAGCCTCCATAGTACTTCCAAACAAACCAAATTCAGGCTTGATAAGTATTCGTTGAATGAATGAATTTGGTGAGCAAACCGGTATCAGGTGGATTTTTCAAAAAATAATGTAAAATTCTACAAAGGACTTATATAGTTTTACTCATTCCTACCCTCTGTCTGATCATGGATATTTCTCCCATTTTTCCTTTTTGCCTTGAGATGGAGCTTTTCAGTCATTTCTCACTAGGACCCAAATTCTATCCAGAATTCTCAGTCATGAGGACTTGCTTCCTAGTCCATGATGGTCAAACCACACTTCACACTCAATGCATTTGAATATTCATTCAGTGGCTTTGCTTGCTGCCAAGTCTAATTTTCCTAATGTCCTCTGCTGTCTCTCTCATTGCTTTCGACAGAAGCCAGGCTTACCGCAACACGCTCTCCCTGTCAGGAAGGCTGAAGAAGCTGCCCCAGACCCAAATCTTTGGTGGCTGGGCTGGTGTCCTTTGCCATACAAAGCCTTTAATTGAAAACAACATAGAGCTTTTAACTTGTTTAAAATGTATCCAAGTCCTGGCATTCATTGAATTGAACCCAAGACCCAAGACCCATCGTCCCTAGAGAAACACAACATTAGAAGGCACGGAGCTTAGGGTGGGAAGACCTATAGGAATGCAGAGGTCTGTAAAATGGCTCCAACACATTCTATGAGGTTTGGCAAAAGCCAGAACTCTTGTAGCCAGACACGTTCTGCATGAAGTTCAAACTGATTTGACATTGTGGCAGGGGATGTCTGCTCTCAGCATTTATTAAGCCATGATTCGCTTATTAGGGTTGTGTTTTGTATAAGGTGTCCAGGATATCTAATGATTTCTGCTGAAATACTGCTAAAGCTTTGTTTCCCTGCTCTCTCTCTCCTTCCTATTCTTGTGTGCTCACTCAGTTGTGTCCGACTCTTTGTGACCCCATGGACTGTAGCCTGCCAGGCTCCTCTGTCCATGGGATTTTCCAGGCAGGAATACTGGAGTGGGTTGCCATTTCCTTCTCCAGGGTATCTTCCTGACCCAGGAAGAGAATACACATTTCTTCCCTCTTCTGCATTGGCAGGTGGATTCTTTACCACTGTTACCTGGCAAGCTCTTCCTATTCTCGGTCAAGATCAAAAGGCATTTGAATCTGGGATGTCTTGATTTGTATGTAGGCCTTGGAAGTCAAACTGTGTGACAAGATATAAACTTGGCAAGATCTATTTCACTCACTCTCTAAAATAACTAGTGTAACCATCTATTTTTGCTAGTCAGTTGAGTATGTGTAGTGGAATTGTCAAATACATTATTTTTCACTTAGAATTATTAGAGCAGTGTCAACAAAGATGCTATTGTGCATCTCAGGTCCTTACATTCATATGGACATACACTGCACACCGAGAAGTTATTTGGTGAACATCCTGTTTTACCACCCATGGCCCTACTTGGAGAGTTATTCTTGACTCTTGCCTCTCAGTAGCTAACCAATTTCTAAAATGTGCAGATTCCTCTTCATTCGTATTGCTTGGCTGCATTCACTTGTCCCAGAGTTATAGTTCCTGCCCTTGTCTTTCCTCCTGTAGAATAGTGCCATCATTAGAGGACTGCTCTCCCTGCTTTCAGTCTTGCCCTCTTCCATCCCATCCACCAATCAGTGGTTTCACCGATCCATCCAAAGCATTCATTCTTTATATCATTCAGTTGCTTAAACGTTCTCAATGGTCCCCCTTTCTCTTAGGATAATACCCCCCCCCCCCCCCCCCCCCCCCCCCACCCCCCCCCTCCCCCCCCCCCCACCCTCCNCCCCGCAACCTCAACCTGCAATGTCCAGCACAACTTGATCTATGACTTTCACTCCAGCATCACTTTTCGTTTTTTTAGGAACCTACCATATTGAACTCTTGGCTATATTCAAGACAAGCCTTGTTCTCTTTAACTGTGGTTCCTTTAATTTGATTCTTCTTCTGTCTTAACGGTTCTATTGACACATCTTCAATAGCTTTATTCATTCTTCAGGACCCTGTTTGGCTAAGACTTCTTTCAAGAAACCTTCCTAAGTCTGGATCATGAGTCCTTGTCTGTTTTCCGTAGTATCTTATCTTACTCCTATCGTAGCACTTACCATGCAATATTATGATTATCTGTTTCCTTTTTCATTTAGTCATCTAGACTATATGTTTCTTGAAGATAGGACCATGTCACGGTCATCACTGTATTTCCAATGCCCTAGAAGGAGTCTCAGGGAAGGAATAATTTATTCAACCTTTTTACTTCCCCTGCCATTATGTTCAAGGTATAGCAGATGGACTCCCTTTTTGAAGACACTAAGCTTATTTATTCCATGACTCTGACTTTGCTCTATGTTTCCCTAGCCAGGAATGTCTCCCCCCACCTCCCCCCGGCTTCTTTCTCCATGACGATGTAAATAGATTGTCACATGGTAAAAGTCAGAGAATTAAAGAGGAGATACCTCAGATAGTTACTTCCATATGGTGAGCATTAAAAAAATGCTGATTGAAATGGTACACTGCATCTATCAGGAACTCAGTATGTGGGATGGAGAATTTCCTTTTTATGTGGATAATGAGAAGAGTTCCGAGGTTTAAATCTCACTATTTGAAAGATTTGGAAGCAATGCTTTCTCTGTTAGAGATGATTTGAGTTCTTAGTGGAAAAGGGTCCAAAAGGCCACTGTTAGTTCATCCATTTGAGGGAACTTTTCAAGCCAAGATCTCACCCCACACATCAGCTCCTTCTCAGGGTTTGTTTTTCAGTCATATACAAAATCCCAGAGTCTTTAATTTTCATCATTCATATCCTTTTCAACTAAAGTAAAGCAATGATGGAATTTTTATCTAAAACTGTATGTTTACTCAGTGAAGTGACATGCATTCCTAAGGCTTCGAGAATCGTCTCATTGAGTCAGTTTGTCCAAAGCAAATGGGACTCTTCAAGGTGGGAAACACACTGTGTTCTCTTGTAAAGGGGGAAACATACAGATCTGATGGTCATAGTCCTATATAGCCTTACAGAGCTTCTCATTCCTTTGTTCCCTCAATCATGGAAAAGTTTATATCCATCTCTGTGGAGTACCTGCTATGTGCCAGGCACTCTTGGGGAGCTTTCCATGCACGTCTTTAGTCTTATGGTCCTACGAGGTAAATATGATCATTTTCATTTTAATATGAGGGAGCAAGTGCTCATGACAGAAAAGTGATTTGTCTGAGGAGAGGGAGAAGCAGTAATTTAACTTCAGGTCTGTCTGCTTCTAAAATCCATCATATTTTCGCTGTACTTTACTGATTTTTAGGTGAGATTTGGCTTTATCTGCTTTGCTGAGAGTGATGCGTAGACAGCTTAAGAAGTGTCTCTATTGGGACCACCTACAGATCCAGGGCTTTCTTCTCTGAAACATGGTTACCTTCTGCTGATAGATGGGTTAAGTTGCCTCATGTCCTTCAGCAAGTAGACAAGCAGTATAAACACACTGACATGCATAAGGAATTGGGAATCATTTAATGTTAGTTTGGTTACAATAGAGTTTCAGTCCACAACAGACTGATGGCCCTTTTGTTCAGGCTCTTATTATATGCTCAATGAATATGCTAGAAGTTATGATCTGAAGTATAACCCCAGTGACCCCACCAGGGCCCTAGCCTTGGTGTGGAGCCAGGACGATGGAATTCCCGCAACGAGCCATCATTACTGATCTCTGACTGCGTGCTAGGCTGTGCGTTGTGCTCTTGGTATACCCAAAGCAGTTCTTGGCTCTGACCGCCACCAGAGTTTTCTGAGAATCTTTGAAAAAGCATCAGTTTTAGGCTTCATTCCTGGAAATCCTCATTTAAGTGGGTTAGAATGGGGTTTGAGCATCAGTATTTTTAGATGACTATTGGTGTGTACTGGGTATTGAGAGAACCTGGTCTAAAGGTTAAGAGACCAAAAAGTAAGGAGGGAAATGGAGGAAATAGGGAAACACTTAAAAGCCAAAGTATTTTCCAGACATTAGTCCGTTGTGCGTCGCATTCTTGGTGTATTATATACACACAGCTAGCTGTTGCTGTTGTTGTTCAGGCCCTAAGTTGTGTCTTTATGAACTGCAGCACGCCAGGCTTCCTGTCCTTCATTATCTCCTGGAGTTTGCTCAAACTCATGTCCCTTGAATCAGTGATGCCATCCAACCATCTCATCCTCTGCCACTCCCTTTTCCTTTTGCTTTCAATCTTTCTCAGCCTCAGGATCTTTACCAATGAGTCAGCTCTTCACATCTGGTGGCCAAAGTATTGGAGCTTGCGTTTGAGCTTCAGTCCTTTCAATGAGTATTCAGTGTTGATTTCCTTTAGGATTGACTGTTTTGATCTCCTTGCTGTTCAAGGGACTCCAAGAGTCTTGTCCAGCAAACTGTACTATTCCTTATATAACAGGGTTTTTAAAATCTCTCATTAAAAAATACATCTCTTTAATAGGAAATGTGCCAGCTTATTATAATTTGAAAAGTAGTATCACTTGTCAATAGTGGAAGATAAAATAGAAAAATAAAAAAATAAAGTGAGCATTACCTATAGTTGATAACACACCAGTCTGTGGAGCACTGGTGTAGGTGTAATAAAGTGGGATCCGGAAGATGGGCCGAGACTGAGGTCCTAGTTCCATGGCTAATTATCTGGGTACAAGAAGCTAACTTCTCTCAACATCGTTTTCCTTATGTACGTATGTTGTTGTTCAGTCGCTAATTCATGCCTGACTCTTTGAGACCGCATGATTGTAGCATGCCAGGCTTCCCTGTCCTTCACTGTCTCCTAGAGTTTGCTCGCATTAATGTCCATCGAGTCAGTGATGCTATCTAACCATCTCAACCTCTGACACCTCCTTTTCCTTTGCCTTCAATCTTTTCCCGGGATCAGGGTTTTTTTTTTTTCCAATGAGTCAGTTCTTTGCATCAGGTGGCCAAAGTGTTGGAGCTTATGTATAAAACAGAGTTAATAATATCACATCATGCTTTTATGCTAAATGAAATGAAATGACTCTATGAGAAAGTACCTACTCCAGTTCTGGGCATACAGCAGATAGGTGTTCATGAAATTTATGCTTCTAGGCACTAACTGGAGCTTCCTTTGTGGCTCAGTGGTAAAGAATCCTCCTGCCAATGCAGGAGATATGGGTTCCATCCCTGGGTCATAAAGGTCCTGAAGAAAAGGAAATGGCAACCCACTCCAGTATCCTTGCCTGGAAAATCCCTCAGAGGAGCCTGGTCGGCTACAGTCCCTGGGGTCACAAAGACTCAGACACAACTTAGCAACTAAGCAACAGAAACAACAGGTACTAAGTGGCCTTTCTTATGAAGAGCTTAGTGTTAGAGGATGTACAACGCACAAGGAGGCTGCCTTTTCAAGGACTGGGGAGTGCTGTCCGGTCTAAGCGTGATTTAACCCAAGTCTCAGAGAGTGAATAAAGATGCTAAGGGTGGATGGGTTGGAAGGTCATGATGCAGCTAGGAGATGCCAGGGCTATTTATCTAAAACTAGCTTCATTGAAAACCAAGTTGGGGTACTAAAATTTATTTCTCAGTATTCCATATTTATGCATATAGGAACTGAATGCACTCTGGCAAGGGCCTGCTCATTTGCGGCATTCTGTCTACATACCCCTTATTGTCCCTCATTCCTGGAACAGAGGGTTCCATTGAGGCAACTATTTCCAATAATTATGGTTGGATTTGAAGTTTGGTTTCAGGAAAGACGAGCCTTATTATTTCTACTCTCATTATTCATTAATCCTGCTAGTATTAGGCATGGCCCTCTCTGAAAACCCTCAACCATGTTTTGATTCTTTATGTAAATGTTCATCTCCTGCTCGACGTGGCATCCCGCCCTATGTCTGACAGATTGCTTGTGTAATAAATGATGAATGACTCACAGTGATATTCTTTGGATGGAAACACATAACTATAATTTTTCCCAATCATCAATAACTATGTCTAGAGTCTCATGTATTTCAAATTAAAAATTTTATGAATGTGGTTTTATTGGTATTAATTCCAGATTGATTGACTGATGGATTGATGCAATTTGATTCTTTCTTTTATTCACTCCAAAAAGTCAACCAGCATCTATTTTAGCAGACACGGGGATGTGGGTTGGGGGAACCTTAAGAAAAGGATTTTCCCCTGACTTCAAGAAGCTGAGAGTCTTGTGGGTGATCCAGACAAACTGTAACAAAATCTAACCTCAAACTGAAAAATGAAGACAACAAAAATGTTGAGCAGAGTTCTAAGCATAGGATACTCTGGGTACATAGGGAGTGAGCAGAAAAGCTTATTAAGGTCCAGTTTCACTTTGCAGTTAGTGAATCCTTGGCATTTACTCAGAGAAGCCATCATTTTCCTTGTGTTTATTAAAAAAAAAATTTTTTTTTTAGTTAGAGGATAATTGCTTTATAATGTTGTGTTGCCTTCTGTTTTATGACAATCTGAATTAACTATGTGTATGCATACATCCCCTCCCTCTGAAGCCTCTCTCCCAACCCCCTCCCCTCCTCACCCCTCTAGGTCATCACAGAGCACCGAGCTGAGCTCCCTGGTATTAGGCAGCAGTTTCCCACTGGTTGTCTATTTTACACATGGTAGTGTGTTTATGTCTGGAGAAGGCGATGGCACCCCACTCCAGTACTCTTGCCTGGAAAATCCCATGGACGGAGAAGCCTGGTGGGCTGGAGTTCATGGGGTCTCTGAGAGTCGGACACGACTGAGTGACTTCACTTTCACTTTTCACTTTCATGCATTGGAGAAGGAAATGGCAACCCACTCCAGTGTTCTTGCCTAGAGAATCCCAGGGATAGAGGAGCCTGGTGGGCTGCAGCCCATGGGGTGGCTAAGAGTCAGACACAACTGAGAGACTTCACTTTCACTTTTCACTTTCATGCATTGGAGAAGGAAATGGCAACTCAATCTAGTGTTCTTGCCTGGAGAATCCCTGGGACGGAAGCCTGGAGGGCTGCGGTCTATGGGGTTGCACAGGGTCAGACACGCCTGAGCGACTCAGCAGCAGCCGCAGCAGAGTGTGTATGTCAATGCTACTCTCTCAGTTCATCCCACCCTCCCTTCCCCTGTTGGGCCCACAAGTCCATTCTCTTCCTCTGTGTCTCCATTCATACCCTGCAAATAGGTTCATCAGTACCATTTTTCTAGCTTCCACATATATATTTCCTTCTAATGCACACATCAAAACTTGACACACTTACCTGGATAATAGCTTGTGGGCTCCATGAGGGCAGTGATGGGAGCTTCTGTGGTCATCACTGAATCCTCCATCTTTGCTTCACACAGTACTACGCACATAGTAGAAGCAGGATGCCTCTTTGTTTAACGGCTGTCTGAACAAACTAAAACTGATCACACACGCAGCAAAGAGCTCTGATACGGATTTGAAAAGGATAGAATGTGGATGTGATGTTTAGTTACACCGGAGCACATTCTTGCTTCTCGAAAAGAGACTTCCATTCTACTTTAAGCATCCTGAATTGTATCTAGCCACATTGCTACCTTTCAGAAACTAAGTTACTCTTGAAACACAAGCACAGTTCCAAATGTAGAGACATTCCCAGTCACTGAAGGAACACCCAAGAAAGTCGGAGAGGCTTTCTCCAAATGGACCGGATTTATAGGGTGAGAAGAGACATGTGAATCTAGGCCAGAGGCCAAGGTTCCTCATTTATTCTGTCTTTGGCATGTAAGGACCTTAAGCTATAAAAGCGACTGGTTTCTGCATTCCTGCCCTTGAAAGCCACTTAGCCCAGAAAACTCCCTTCCCAACCGTCTACTATACTGCCCTGGTGTGTCTGGTTGCTTCAGGCGTAGGTCATTCCTTGGTGTCTTAGAAGGAGCACAGGCATTGCAAGAGGCTTCACCGTCTAGCTCTGCTACTTTCTAGCTCTGTGGCCCAGATCAGCTCGCTGTTTCAGACCCTTGGCTGTAAAATGAAGGGGTGGGGCCCTCTGATGTCCAGTCACAACGATGATTGAGTGTCTGGAAGACTGGAACCTGAGTCCTCAAGTGCAAGACTCAGCTCAGCCACTCTACTTCCTGGCTGTGATTTGGGCTTCCCTGGAGGCTCAGATGGTAAAGAATCAGCCTGTGATGCAGGAGACCCAAGTTTGATCCCTGGTTTGGGAAGATCCCTGGGAGAAGGGGATGGCTACCCACCCCAGTATTCTTGCCTGGAGAATGCTGTGACTTACCCGCGGGCAAATCCATTGTCTTGTTAGAGGAGGGACTCGCCCTTCTGCCGGAAAGCACATCTCCCTTTGGACCCTGAAATCAGCTAGACTGTGACTCCCTGCCAAACTGCGAGCTTGCTGAGGCAGGGGCTGCGTTGCATCTGCTCTGTTTCTGTGGTGTGTGGCTCACAGCGGACGCTCTCTGCATGTTAGGAAGGAGTGAAACTCCATCTCGGTGTGTGGCTCACAGCGGACGCTCTCTGCATGTTAGGGAAGGAGTGAAACTCCATCTCTGTGCCAGGCACCCAAGTGGGCACTGGTGACTGCCTGTCCATGCATGTCCTCTAGATGGCAAACTCAGCTCAATTTTGGACAGGTGTCAGAGCCTCTGCCGCAACGATGCCCTGGCGTGGAATACTTTATTGGAAATCCAGTTTCATTCAGTGCTCAAGGGATCCTCAGAAGGTTGCAGGACACCTGGAAAGGCCAGCCAGGCAGGATGAATCTCCCTTCTCCTCCAGGGAGATAGTGGGTGCGAGTTTGTCATCTCCCCTCTTCCACCACCGTTTTCTGAACAGAGGAAATGGCCCCTCGAGGCGGGGAAGACCAGGAAGGAGCTAACCTTTCTTCACAGGCATTGCTGAGTGGCTTCACATGCATTTTCTCATCTAATTCTCACAGTGACCCTGCGATCTGAGTAGTGAGTGTTGTTATTTCCCATTTATAAATGACGGCACAGAGACTTGGAGACATTAAATCATCTCATCACAGTAGCTTTTTTAGAAGGGCAGGATTGCTAAATTATGTCCCAGCATCTCAGCCACTTCTACCTGCCGCCCTTGTTTAACTCAGACAAGAAAAGGTTGAAAATCAAGGGCAGGGAAACAGAAATACGGTAGCTTTAATGAGCTATTTAGATGTAAGAGAAGATAGTAAGAGCTATCAGTTCTAGACAGTGATATCTACTTTAGTCTGAGAAGATGACCAGTGCCCCAGGTCTTGGCCAGGCAAGGTTTTATGTGTCTGTGGATTTCTTTTTTATTTTATTTTATTTTTTTATTTTACTTTACAGTACTCTATTGGTTTTGGCGTACATTGACATGAATCTGCCACGGGTGTACACGAACTCCCGAACATGAACCCCCCTCCCACCTTCCACCCTACATCATCCCTCCGGATCATCCCCATACACCAGCCCCAAGCATCCTGCATTCTGCATCCTGCATTGAACATAGACTGGCGATTCATTTCTTACATGATAGTATACATATTTCAATGCTATTCTCCCAAATCATCCCACCCTCTCCCTCTCCCTCTCCCTCTCCCTCAGAGTCCAAAAGTCCGCTCTGCACATCTGTGTCTCTTTTGCTGTCTTGCATACAGAGTCCTCATTACCATCTTTCTAAATTCCATATATATGTGTTAGTATACTGTATTGGTGTTTTTCTTTCTGGCTTACTTCACTCTGTATAATTGGTTCCAGTTTCATCCATCTTATTAGAACTGATTCAAATGTATTCTTTTTAATGGCTGAGTAATACTCCATTGTGTATATGTACCACAGCTTTCTTATCCATTCATCAATCATCCCCATACACCAGCCCCAAGCATCCTGCATTCTGCATCCTGCATTGAACATAGACTGGCGATTCATTTCTTACATGATAGTATACATATTTCAATGCTATTCTCCCAAATCATCCCACCCTCTCCCTCTCCCTCTCCCTCTCCCTCAGAGTCCAAAAGTCCGCTCTGCACATCTGTGTCTCTTTTGCTGTCTTGCATACAGAGTCCTCATTACCATCTTTCTAAATTCCATATATATGTGTTAGTATACTGTATTGGTGTTTTTCTTTCTGGCTTACTTCAATCTGTATAATCGGTTCCAGTTTCATCCATCTTATTAGAACTGATTCAAATGTATTCTTTAACATAGCTTCCAGGGAGCTCAAGCTCATTTTTAAAAATTGTTTAAAAATGTATTTACTTTTAATTGGAGGGTAATTGCTTTACAGTATTGTGTTGGTTTCTGCCATACACCAACATGAGTCAGCCATGGGTACGCGTATGTCCCCTCCCTCTTGAACTTCCCTCCCAGCTCCCTCTCCATGCCACCCCTCTAGGTTGTCACAGAGCACTGGATTCGAGCTCCCTGCACTGTATAGCAAGTTCCCACTGGCTGCCTCTTTTGCATATGGTAAAGCTCCTGTTTCCCTCCTCCTTTCTCGCTTTCTTACTTCCAACCTTTTCTCACTTTTCCTGCTTCCACCCTCTCCTTGCCCTTCTGTGTCCGCAAGTCTGTTCATCATATCTGCATCTCCACTGTTGCAGGGATCCCTTTTTAAAGGGCAGTCAGCTGCAAAAGTTCTAGGTGCTTCTGGTACCAGGGACTCTTGCCTGAAAGGAGGCTCATTTCCTCCAAAGACAGATCTCGAATTCTCTCTCTTTCTCACGCTTTGGAAATGGAGGAGGCTTTGGGGAGAAAGGTGAATGGGAAAATTTATTTCTCACCTGTGTAACGGATATCAGTTGACCTCCCATTATGGTCTGCATGGTGTCTTGTCAGGCATAACCCTCTCAAGGCTGAAGCATGTGGCAGCCCTACCTTAGTGAAAGGAGACATTAAGACACGAGAAAAAATAATTACAATGTAAGCTAGAAAATACCAAGGGTCTTGATTACGTTTCTGAGTTTGGGAGGAATTCTGGATTCTCAGTGGACTCTGGGAAGGCTTCCCAGTAGAGCTGCTATTTGAGTTGGGCCTTGAAGCCTGCATAGTCTAAGGGCAGTCAGTGCTTACTTGAAGGATACGAAGAGAAGTAGTGGCATGTAAAAGCCAAGAAGTTTAAAAGCCAACATGTACAGCTGGGGGAGCAATGGGTCCTGTAATCCCCCATGGTAGACAAATGAGGAGTTACAGTCAGGAAAGAGAGACTCAGATTGGAGAGGTCTTATACATCACGTTCGTTTTCCATTGTGATTATTTTTCTGTTTTTCCTTTTTCTATAAAGTTTTGCTTTATACGGTTAATAAATTGTATGCAAATTTGGGATTACTACATCTAGCAAGTTGACCTTATATCATAAAATATGTCTCCTTATCTTTAATAATGGTTCTAATAATAACCTTAGAATTTCTATTGATTGATGTCAGTATAACTACACCAGAGTTCTTTGGTGAGTTTTTGCAGAGTTCATCTTGTAAAACCATTTGAATTTTAACATTTCTGTGTCCTTGTATTTGAGGATATCTCTTAACAGCAAACTGGTTTTCTTTTTTTTTCCCGAGTCTGACAGTGTGGGTCTTTCAATGAAAGAATTTAGTCCATTAGCATTAAGTATAGCTACTTGTGTTTATGCTTTTAAATCTTTTTATTTGATTCACTTATATTTACCTTTTTTCTTTCATGCTTGCTTAGAAATATGCAAATATTTCTAAATTCTATAGAATTATTGTTTAACATAAATTAATATTGTTATCACCTTCCCAACAATGCTAGAGTTTTGAACAGTTTATTTTTTGTTGCTTTTTAAGTGGTTTATATTTGTTGTAGCTTTACGTGTATTTTAAGCACATAAAATTTTAATTTTTTGTGTTGTCTATATTCATTTAGTTTTGCCAACATACTTGCCTTTCCTATTATTCTTCATTTCTGCTCCCATTTCTGTGTTTCCAACTGGGATGATTCTCATTCTGCCTAAAAATTTATTTTTCCGAATATCTGCTGGATAAAAATTATTTGGTTCTGCTTGTCTGGAAATGCCTTTACGTTCCCTTCACTTTGAAGGATATTTTCTCTGAGCGTAGAGCTCTACATTTGTGTTATTTGTCTTCTAGATGTTCACAGATCATTTCTATTGTCTTCTGGCTTCTATTGTTTCTGCTGAGAAGTCAGTCTTAAGTCTTTATTATTTCTCATTTGAAGTTAATGTTCTTTTTTTTCTTTGCTTTTAATTTTGTGTATGTGTATGGCTGTGGTTTTCAGTTGTTTGACTATGATATGCTTCGGAGTGATTTCTTTTGTATTTATCCTGCTTGAGTTGTTTTGGTGTTGTTCAGCTGCTGAATAGTGTCCGACTCTTTGCGACCCCTGGACTGCAGCACACCAGGCCTCCCTGTCTGTCACCATCTTCTGGAGCTTGCCCAAACTTATATGCATTGAGTTGGTGATGCCATCCCGCCATCTCATCCTCTGTTGTCCCCTTCTCCTCCTGCCTTCAATCCTTCCCAGCATCAGGGTCTTTTCCAATGAGTCAGCTCTTCACATCAGGTGGCCAAAGTATTGGAGCTTCAGCTTTAGCATCAGTCCTTCCAATGAACATTCAGGATTGATTTCTTTGAGGATGGACTGGTTGGATCTCCTTGCTGTCCAAGGGACCCTCAAGAGTCTTTTCCAACACCACAGTTCAAAAGCATCAATTCTTTGGCACTCAGCCTTCTTTATGGTCCAACTCTCATGTCCATACATGGCTACTGGAAAAAACCATAGTTTTGCTTCCCTTGTGGCTCAGCTGATAAAGAATCCACCTACAACATGGGAGACCTGGGTTTGATCCCTGGGTTGGGAAGATCCCCTGGAGAAGGGAACGGCTACCCACTCCAGCATTCTGGCCTGGAGAATTCCATGGACTGTATAGTCCGTGGGGTTGCAAAGAGCTGGACACGACTGAGTGACTTTCACCTTCACCTTGATGATACTATTTTTTTTTTTTTTTTTTAATAGCTGTAAGCCATTGCTTTTCTGTTTGAACAGTCTATCTCATTCTGTCATCTTTTCCAGAATAATTATATATATATATTAGAACTGTATACATTATCATTCATATATATATATACACATAGTTTACATATATGGATATAATATGTATAGACATATCATCATTTTATCTTATCCTCTTTATGTAATTTTAATATTTTTAACTCTGTGCTTCATCCTGTATATTTTCTATTGATCTGTTTTCCATTTGACTATTCTTTTCTTTTGCTGCACCTAACTTGCTGCTAAGGCTACTGATTGAGTTCTTAATTTCAGTTATTGCATTTCTCAGTTCAATATTTGCATTTTTTGCTAGTTTAATATCCTTGATGGCATTGTCCATTTTGTTATTCATTTTTTAAGATGTCAGTCATAGTTAAAAACAATATTTGGGTCATGCAGCAGGCAGAATCGTAAGTTGGACACCTAGTTTCACCCCTCCCGCCACCTATGAACATGGTCCCCTCCCTCTTAGTGTGAGTGGCTCCTGTGAATATGGTGTGATATGACTCCCTGATTAGGTTATGTTATATAACAAACATGATGACCTAGTGATTGGTGATAAGACTTCTTCATAGCAGCCGGAAGAGACACTCTCCTGTTGTCTTTGAGGAAGTAAGCCGCCAGTTTGTGTGACGGTCACATGGCAAGGACCTGAAGGTGGCTTCTAAGATCTGAGCAGCCAACAAGAAAATGAGACCCTCAATTCTTTCAACAATTCAAGGGGGCTTGGGTGAGGACCCTAAGCTGCCGATAAGATTGCGGCCTCACTGATTTCATCCTTGTGGGGTCCTGAGCAGAGAACCCAGCTGTCCTGTGCATGGACTTCTGACCTTTAGAAACTGTGAGATAATAAATGTTACTTTGACTCTCTGAATGTGGGTGGTTTGTTCTACAGCATTAGAAAGTGAAGATGGGTCACTGATGGGTTTATTTCTGTATCTTTTCATGTTCATCTTATTTTTGGGTTATATTTGTTATTTTTATATTAAAGGCCTGGGGAAAGTATGGGAAAAGTTGTAGAGGGTCTTAATGATGTTCTCTTTCTTGGGGGGAGAGGTCATTCTGTTCTCTAATCAGCATCTATAGTAGCAGAAAATTATCATAATCTACTCATGAGTGGGGCTCATTTAAGGCTTGGTTGCAATGTTTGGGCAGCTATATCTGAATTTGTATTTGCCCTTGTTCTTTGGTGTAACCCTCCAAATTTACAAACTGAAAGTAGGGGGTGTTCACCACGGTTTCCCTTCAGAGTAGGTACCAATATTAGACCCCTCAATATCTTGGTGCTATGGACTGAATGTGACTCACCCCTGAAACTGAAATGTTGAAGCCTAATCCCCAAATGTGATGACCTTTGTAAGTGGGACCTTTGGGAGGTAATTACTTCACGAGCATGGAGTCCTAATAAATAGAACTAGCGCCCTTCTAAGAAGAGACAAAAGATAGATGACCTCTTTCTTATGTGAGGGCAAAGCAAGAAAGCATCTTCCTGTAATCCAGAAAGAGGATCCTCATCAGGAACCAAACTGGCTGGCAACTTGATCACGGACTTTCAGCTTTCAGAGTCATGAGAAATAAAATTCTTCTTGTTTTAAGCCAGTTAGTCTATGATAGTTTTACTAGAGCAGCCCAATCTAAGATATTAGTATTGATAAAAACGCTCCTCTGTTTGCAGTGGCTTATTTACTTGTACACTTAGCTTCCTGCCCCCCTTAGCAATTTGCATTTTTCTACCATGCTCTTCAGTTCCTTTTCTTTTTTTTTTTTAACATTCATTTACTTGGCTGCCTTGGGTCTCAGTTGTGGCATGTGCAGGTGCTCGGTGGTACATGGATTCAGTTGCTCTGCAGCCTGTGGGATCTTAGTTCCCCAACCAGGGACTGAACCCAAGGCCACTGCATTGCAAGGCGGATTCTTCACCACTGAACTATCAGGGGAGTCTCAATCAGAGTCTTGGACATTCATATTTCTACTAACAGTCTGTTCAAGTCAATGTGGGCTTTTTCTATGATGTTCCTCAAAATTATTCCAACTTCCGTCCATTATCAAATTCCAAATCCACGTTGATATTTTAAAGTACTTGTTACAGGAGCAATCCACTTTCAGGTACCAAAATTTGTATCAGTCAGTTTAGCCAGAGAAGCAGACCTAATGGGAAGTAAATTTTGAGATTTACTGCAGTGAACTGACTGATGTGACTGTAGGTGCTGGCTAGGCAAGTCCAAAGTCCACAGGGCAGGCCATCAGAGAGAGCAGACTGGAACTTTTGGAAGTAGACTGAAGCTTCCGTCCATATGTGAAATTTTTTTCCTTCTCTCAAGCCAGCTGCAGACTGCTTTTCATTCAACAATTGAATCTAGGAAAATTTTAATTTAATCAAAGCCAACGGACTACAGCCTTTAGTCACATCTACAGAATACTTTCATAGCAACACCAAGATTGGTGTTTTACTGAATAACTGAGGGTTGTAGGGTAGTCAAATTATACATGGAAAAGACCACTGAAATCGGATATGAATTTGTCTTGCCTTTGCAAATATTTGTACTGTTGTCTCTTCTTGATCAAGTGTCTTCAACTCTTAATCATTGTCTCTTCACTCTCTACTGCTCCTGCCCTCTCTTAATATCTTACAAGTTAATTTCTTTCTCTATGTTGTACCTATGGTGTTGCATATGCTATTCTCTTACAGTATTCAGTATGTCTTCTTATAATGAGGTGTGCAGTTATTTACCCACTTACTAAACTCTGAGCTCTGGAAGGCAGAGACTAGGACATCGTATTCAAAGTCTGATACTCAGCAAATGCTCCATAAAGGCCATTTAAATGTTTATTGATCTGTAACAAAGCAAACAAAAACACACCTTCTACTTTAAAATCTTAACTGAAGGAAACTGACTTACTTGTGAAGGCTTATTTGAGTGGGGCCACTTACTTATACAAGTGTACACTGAGAGAGACATAACCATTGTGTTGAGATAATGTATAGCAGAAAATTTTATAACTTTATCAAGAGTGTCACTCTCTAGATCGATGGTATGCAAAGCTGATCTTGGCAGAGGAGGAGGTGAATACGTTTGTATGAGATTCCCATGACTTTTTGAAAGAGAAGGGACAACAAAACCTGTCCCTTCTCCCTGAGATCCTAATTAAGGGAAAATCATTGGAGTGAAGCTGGATGGGCCTGCTGAAGAGCTAGATGTAGGAAAAGGCAATAAACTTCTCCAGATAAAATCCTTCTGAAGGATGGGAAGACTTCTGCTGATGGCCTGAATCTCAGTCACCTTGCAGGTGAGCTGGTTGCCTCTGCTGAGAGAGGTGTCTGAATCTTCTGGATTCAGCTGTCGCAACAAGCCTTGCTCTGGGTAACAGGAGCAGAACATGGTGACAAAACTGAACACTAGTCTCAGCCTGGAGTCTCTTTGGCTCATACTGCTCCTGGAGGAGTGAGATCATTTTCTTTTGAAGAATAGTAGTGCTGTGAGCAAGGAGCTTGACTTAGTGAGAGAGTATTGCTATGGTGACCAATATTCCATTACATCAACCTAGAATGATAAGGTCTTGCCAGTGGCAGCATGTTGGAAGTTGTTACACCACTTGCTCTGGTACAATTTATTTTTAACAGCTTTGCAGATGTGTAATTGATACACAAAAAAGTACAAATATTTAATATATGCCATTTGATGAGTTTGGACATAGGTATACACCTGTGAGATCATCATACCCACTACCTCCAAAGGTTTCCTATGTCTCTCTCTCTCTTAAACAGATGAGTTTATTTGCCTACTTATTTCTGGCGGTACTGGGCTGTCGCTGCTCGGGCTCTGCTCTAGGTGCAGCCAGCAGGAGCTACGCTCTAGTTGCGGTGCGTGGGCTTCTCATTGTGATGGCGTCTCTCATTGCAGAGCACGGCTCTAGGGTGCGTGGGCTCAGCAGATGAAGCTCCAGGCTCTAGAGCACAGACTCTGTTGTTGTGGCACGTGGGCTTAGTTGCTCTGGGCATGTGGGATCTTCCTGGATCAGGGATCAAACCCATGTTTCCTGCATTGGCAGGCAGATTCTTTACCACTGAGCCATTAGGGAACCTCCCCCCCCACCGCTTTTTATTCATGGTAAGAATGCTCAACATTGCATCTACCCTCTTAACAAATTTTAAAGCGCATGGTACAGTGTTGCTGACTATAGACATGTTGCTGTATGTGAGATCTCTACAACTAATTTTGAAAGAACTACGTTTTGGGACAATACAGGCAGTTTAGTGGAAGAAGGGAGTCTCGAGGGAAATGACTTGTTACTAATCTGGCAGGTGAGAGATCAAGTATGCACAACTGTAAGGAGGTTGGTAGAACTTATGTCAGTTTCAGATGGATTCAGTGAACAGAGGAGTGAATGCTCATGTATGCTATTCTCCTGCTGCGAGATTTAACAGGGAGAGCGTGGTATCCGAAAGAGCAGTATTAGGAATCAAATTCCAACACTTATTACCTATACATGTGAGCAGTGATTTAACTTCTCTGAAAATTGGTTTCCATTTCTGTCAGATGTGGATGTTCATATCTATTTCAGAAGATCCTTTTTGTGAGACAATGCAGGCCTCCTCATTCCCACCTAGACCTGTCCCACTTTTTGCTGTATGTTGTAGTCATATGGAAACCGTTCACAGATTACTGTTTTTCAAATCCTGACCTATGTATTAACAGTAGATACAGTAAAAGACTATTTGCTTCCAGTATGCACAGGAATCTGTTCTCCATTCAGAACTGAGCGTGAGAACATCTCTATTACACATTTTCTACAAGGTCCTATTTCCCCTCTATGGCTAAGATTGTGCCCCTCTGTCAAACAGAGACAGTGCTTGGGATCAAAATAGGATGAAAATTCAGAAGGAAACAACAGAAGCTGAAGAGAAAGTGATTTCAAAGGAAGTGAAAATACAAGAGGCTCTAGATTGCTCAGGATTGTGGCTTTAAGTCCTGGAAGATCTATTCTTACACCTTGCCTTTTTATTTATTTTAACAGGGGAGGGGCTGGTGGGAATTTACTACACAGAGGTATTTTTGAATGATACTGAATTCACTATGTAGCTGGCTATTTAGTTTATTTCCTGCGGTCCTGATGGTTCATTTTGGCTGTCTCTATAATGTAAGTTCCAGAAAGACAGGGACCAGGGTTTTATATTTTTGATTGTTGATATGCAATCGATACATTGTCTCATTCATTTAAAAATATTTTTGTGCTCCTATTTTATAGGACTGACCTTCATATAAGGAAAAGACATTAAGAGCATTCTGCCTTGATAGAACTTTTATTCTAGCATGGGAGGGGACAGATAAACATTAGTATTTCCAGATATTTTCTAATAAATAGAGTGTTGTTATAGATGATTCGAGGGATGTTCTCCTTTAGATAGGTCAGGAAAATGATCAGCGATTCCAAGAACCATGAAAAAACATGCAAGATGGAGGGAACATGAAACATAAAATTTTGAGACTAGAAAAAGCTTGTCAAGTTCTAATAATTTATAGAAACCACAGTAGCAATTGGATGGGAAATGATGATCTAGACTATGGCACTTCTGAAGTCTTTAGCTCTGTAAGTGTCATTGCCTCTCACTGGCATAATTTTGAAACTCTTCAACTCCGCCTACTTCCTCAAACACCACATCTACTCAGGTACCAAATCCTGTTGTGTTTCTATAAACTTTCCCACTGTCACTCTTACCTATGTTGATTCTTTTTGTCCCTGTTACTATGGGGCATGATTGCCATAGAACAAGTCCTCTGAGCTCTTACTTGCCCTACAGCAACAGCCTCCTATAGTCTGTATTACCACTGCCTCCCTGGTATGCTGTTCGATATTTTCTCCATTAGCAGCATTGGTGTGGTATAGTGAGACTGACCACACTTGAGCCTGCAACAATGATCCCTCCTGTGCTCATGTCATACCACTGGCATCTTCACACTGTGATTGGTTGAAGGAAGGGCATGTAATCCAGGCAGTGGTGGGCTTTCCTAGGGTCAGAGTGGTAGGTCCACACATGGTTACTTAATCCAAGTTGGTCCACTCAGTGTGAAACCCCAGATTCATTGATTGGGTGAAGAGAAGCTCTCTCTTCTTTGGGATTTGTTGTAAGTCCAAGAGTGCAGTGGCGAAGAGTCCACCTGCCAGTGCAGAAGACACAAGAGAAGTGGGATGGACCCCTGGTTGGGAAGATCCCCTGGAGAAGGAAATTGCAACTCACTCCAGTATTCTTACCTGGGAAATCCCATGGACAGAGGAGCCTGGCAGGCTACAGTGCGAGAGGTTGCAAGGAGTTGGACGCAGCTGATCGACTAACACATTTATTTATTTGTCTGCATCAGGTCTTGGTTTTGGTGCATGGGACCTTCCCTGCAGCAAGCGGGATCTTCCACTGCAGGGTGCGGCATCTCTAGGTGTGATTCTTGGGCTCTAGAGCGGGTGGGCTCTGTAGTTATGGCACATGGCCATAGCTGCTCCACAGCGTGTGAGATCTTAGTTCTCCGACTGGGGCTCGGACCTGCGTCTCCTGCATTGCAAGGTGGATTCTTAACCACTGGACCACCAGGGAAGACCCCTCAGCACAGTTCTACATAATGAAATCCTTGGGGGAGAATCCTTTCTTGCCTCTTCCTAGCCTTTGGTCGTTTGGATACATTGGGATGCCTCTGGTCTGTGTTGAAATGCAGGAAATCCTTGGCTTGCGGCTGCAGCACTGTAATCCATGCCTCTACCATCACCTGGCCTTCTTCCTCCCATAAGTACCCGTGTTTTCTCCTCTTGTTATGGGAAGACTTCAGAGGGAGCAGGGCCCTGCTGACACATTGATTTTGAACTTGTAGCTTCCAGAACTGTGAGACAGAAAATTTCTGCCATTTTAAGCCACCCATATTTGTGGTACTTTGTTACAGCAAACTAATAAGTGACCTTAGCCAAGCATGCAGAGGTCAGGAAGTTCAGTTTTCAGTGTGCCTGAAAAAAGAGGAGGAGTGCACATCAGCACTAATGGCTAGAAAAAGAGGCACAATACTGAATATTCTGTGGGTTTCATCAGGGCATGTAGCAAAATCCATCAAAATATCTACCTGAGATGGAGGGTAGCTTGATTTATTTTATAATATTTACAAATATTGAATAATCATGTTATACACCTGTAACTTATATGCAGAGTACATCATGAGAAATGCTGGACTGGAAGAAACACATGCTGGAATCAAGATTGCCGGGAGAAATATCAATAACCTCAGATATGCTGATGACACCACCCTGATGGCAGAAAGTGAAGAAGAACTAAAAAGCCTCTTGATGAAAGTAAAAGAGGAGAGTGAAAAAGTTGGCTTAAAGCTCAACATTCAGAAAACGAAGATCATGGCATCCGGTCCCATCACTTCATGGGAAATAGATGGGGAAACAGTGGAAACAGTGTCAGACTTTATTTTTTTGGGCTCTAAAATCACTGCAGATGGTGACTGCAGCCATGAAATTAAAAGACGCTTACT